>OY720030.1:16585955-17185955 GCA_963082485.1 Eudonia mercurella | reverse complement strand
TATTTTCTAACTTTTAAATTGATTTGAAAAAATAACATAGTATTGAAAAACTTCGAACCCGCACCCATGCCATGCTATGCCATTATATATACTACTCAAAACAAAATAAGGGCCACGAGGTATTTTTTCATTTTGGTGTAAATTATTAAACATTTACATATTGAAAGTAGTAAAATATTGAGTATACAAACTCTTTGATACCTAAACTTTTTAATATTGTAGTATTCATCTAATGCTGGCAACAATTTTAAATAAAATTTGATTTAAAATTATTTTTGAAAATTTTGGTTGCATTTTCTTTGACGTTTTGCTTTCTTTAGCTTCTTGGTTTATTAGAAATTATCAGAGTTCATTGATATCTCGAGTCAGAAACATCTTTTGCAATATGCCACAAGCACGCAGGCGTCACATGGACTCGTTGACAGCAACCAGAGCCGTTACAATGATTGAAGAAGGTCATTCGCAGCGATCTGTGGGTTTGCAATTGGGATTTTCTCGAAGAGCTATTCAAAATCTATGGAATCGTTTCCAAGAGACCGGCAGTGTTAGAAGAAGACCTGGTTCGGGCAGAGTTCGCATTACAACAGCTCAAGAGGATCGTTACATTCGATTAAGTGCGCGCCGAGATCGCACAACGACGGCCCGCAAGCTGCAAAATCGTTTACGGCTCACAACGGGTACTCGTGTCAGTGACCAAACTATTCCTAATCGATTGCATGAAGACCAGCAGGCATCAAGAAGGCGAGTTGTCCGTATTCCATTAACCAGAAATCATCGTGCAAATCGTTTAAGATTTTCCCGTCAACATTTGGACTGGGACATAAACCAATGGGGCATGGTGCTCTTCACAGACGAATGCAAAGTTAAATTTTTTAACGACGATCGGCGTATTAGAGTATGGAGAAGACGCGGCGAGAGATTTTCAGAAGCCTGCATCCATGAAGTCGATCGTTTTGGTGGTCCAAATGTAATGATTTGGGGCGGGATAAGCTTACACGGCAAAACTGAGCTCGCTATTTTAAATGAGGGTACTGTTACTGCTCAGCGGTATATTGAGGAAGTCGTCAGACCACATGTGATCCCATTTGCCCAGCGAGCGGGTCTTGGATTCATCTTGATGCAAGACAATGCTCGTGCACACACGGCTCAAGCGACTCGGTTTGTACTGGAAGCGTCTCAAATTCAAGTCTTGCCGTGGCCGGCGAACAGTCCGGACTTAAATCCAATAGAGCACATGTGGGATCAGTTGAAACGAAGAGTTAGAGACGGTGATCAGGAAATCCACAACCAACAGCAACTCATCAACGCTGTTAAAAGAGCCTGGGAAGAGATTCCAATGGAAAATGTCAGGCATTTGATTGAGAGCATGCACTCCAGGCTTCAGGAGTGCGTAACGAAACGAGGGGGGCATACCCGTTACTAAAAGAAGAGCATGGAGTATTTTCTTTTGTTTTCAGTAACTTTACATTGTTTTTATTTTTAACCTTAAATGTGTTTTTTCTTTCAAAAGCAAATAAACTTTTTAATCATTATTATTGGAATAAATTTATTGGTCTACACGGTAAAAACAACATTAGTTTTCGTTATGGAGACAAAAAAATTAATATTGGTTTTATTATTTTCATGGTACAGACAAAATACCTCGTGGCCCTTATTTTGTTTTGAGTAGTATATAACCATAATTTTAAATTGATTTCATATAATTCTTCATACCAAATTACTTTTATATATAAGATCACATTTTATCAACTGCAAATATTTTGAGAATAAATTCAACAACACATATAAACTATTTTTTATGAAAAGCCTTAAATTTTTATACGCTAGTTTTCAAGAAAAACGCCAAAAGACATTTCGATTTAAAAAAAACTATATAGCTCTTATGGTAGTTTCACCGCTTACCCGTGCCCCTAGTTTCATTAAAAAAACCGACAGAGAGGCCGCTCTTAAAAATATTACAATTTTTGTGTCAGGAAAAAGTGAAAAAAAAAAAACTTATTATTTCTCTGATATAATTAGGATGCTTTGTCAAAATATTTGCAGTTGATAAAAAGTGACCTTATTATACCTTCTACAATCGATCGGTCTTACTGGTATTATCCTGTAACAGTTTGGTCACAAAGTAGTCCCTGTTCTATCACTAAACTATTAATAAACATAGATTCAGTATTTGTACAACATAAAAAAAAACGTCAAAAGGATCATACTCACTAATACGTATTCACACTCTTTGATATCTAAGTAATGCATACGAAAAATGTTTCAGTCAACTATTGAAGGTGTGTTAAACTTGCTACCTGATTTATGGAAGGTTCCTTTGACGTTATTTGTTATTACGATAGGCAGTGAGAGGTCTAGGCGTCCCGCGGGAGCCTCGATGTTACATGCGTATATTATATATCTCCGGTGAAGCGAGATCTCTCAGTTTTATCCTTCATCAAAGAACACGGTAATACCTCGATTTCTGGCATATTGCACAGAACTGTGGTTATATTCCATCGCCTTTGATGGATCACGTGTTTATTCACATTGATTGAATACAGTTTAAAAAAAATGTTCGGATGGGAATTAAATGAGATATTAATTTTTCACTGAAATAAGAGATATATTAAGATGGATAAATATTATTTTCCCTCTATCTTGCCGACATTCATTCGAATGTCGAATGAATTTAGTTTTAAATGTGCGTGTATTATATTGTACACACGATTCAAGTAACTTTACTCTAAGTCTAAAAGTTAACAAAACTGCGCTTCAAGAGAATACATTCTTATGAATTTCAAACAAAAAGTTTGTCTAAGAAATTAAGAACGAAAAGAAATTGTCCCCATTAAAGCTTTAGGGACTACTTACGCATTGGGGTAATAAATTAGTCTGGAAACTTGTCCATAGCATTTTTCTTAGCAGGCTTGAAAGATATGATTTCTTTCACTAATAAGAACAATTATAAATTTGCATTCTTCAGTATTTTATCTTCAGGAAAAAGGTTTAGTAACTTAAAAATAATGAAAAAATGTTATGAAATATTACTCAACTCATGAACTGACGAGAAGCCCAAATAAGAAAGCGCACATCATCAGGACTTCAACATTGAACTACCGAAGAATTGGCTATCGTTCTCACTGTTAGAACTTACTCATGTGGTTAGAACACAACAAAGCAACTATTGTTATATTGTCGTTTTTGACAAACGTAAATAAGAAAGCGAACGCAATTATAACATATAATCCAGGAGGTAGCGTTGCAAATACAAAAGTCATAGTATGCCGGCTGATATTAACATCGATAGTTGATCTTATATGGCTAATGAGTAATCCGACCGTCAGCTGCTCAAGTAGCGGTGGGTATGTGTGGGTGTGGAAGGTTCCGAAAGTGGTAAAAAAAAAAATTAAGTAATAGTACGCCGGCTGAAACTTTTTTCATAAGTAGTTTAAATCATACTCAGCTGGAAAAAAATCGTCAGCTGCATCGTGGAGGGGGGAATATGCGTCAGCTGCTCACATGAACTTGTAAAAAATACGTAATATAAAGTTATAGTACGCCGGATTAAATTTAACTAGACGATTGTTTTAAATATTAAAAGTACAAAAACAACAATCAGCTGCATGTGTAGCGGTGGAAAGACCGTCAGACGCAGTAAAGATACAGATTATTCGAGCAATGCACAGTATCTTTCAGGGTCCCCTGCCCGCACCCAGCTGACAGAACTCACCTGCCCGCACCCAGCTGACTGATAGTTTTCGCAGACGTATAAAATATCATATTGTCAAATTTCAACCGGAATAGTGACAAT
The DNA here is from genome assembly GCA_963082485.1 of Eudonia mercurella. Classification (NCBI taxonomy): domain Eukaryota; kingdom Metazoa; phylum Arthropoda; class Insecta; order Lepidoptera; family Crambidae; genus Eudonia; species Eudonia mercurella. Next base: position 17,182,162 of record OY720030.1, on the reverse strand, counting down.
TAAATGATAATCTCGGGAAGTAATAATGCCATTAAAAACATACTTGTAAAAAAAACCAAGTCTCTCTTGGCAATCGCACTAAACAATCTTATTTAATATAATATATTATATATTACTTGTGAAATACATTGTGCTTTCATGCGATGGCCAACTCAATCTATTTATTTAAAACATAAAAGATTTTTAATATTGAGAACTTGGTATTACATAGATCTCATAACTTTTTACGGTAGAAGAGCTGAGTTGCGAGACTTGGTTTTTTTACAAGTTTGTTTTTGATGGTATTCATCTTTACAGAAGAAATACCAAAAATTTGATAACACAACGCTATAGTAAAATTTCCTTTTTTTAAAAAGTATTTAAGTAAATAAAATCAACTATAGCGTTGTGTTATCAAACTTGTGGTATTGGTATATAATAAGTAAAATTTACTTACTTACTTTGTATAATACGTATTAAAACATAAAAATTGTCTGTGTAAAATTAAACTCTTGGTCACAATACTCACGACCGACTGCAATTGGTCGCTCCAATCGGCCCGTGCCCAGTTTCATTTCCTTGATTGGACCATGCTGCGGTTTCGTTTAGCTATTTTACATTAACTGCGGTATTGTTACATCGTCCAAAAGGGCTGAATGCTTAATTAATGTATCGGGAATCTATGTATGTATTGTATACTCTAAGGCCCTTTAAGTTTTCGATTCGGCGGCTAAATGCGAAGTTTCGATTTGTTCATTTGTATATAGATGATATGCTTGTGGCGATTCAAACGTTTCAATGCCGTCTACAACGTCGTAAGGAAGTATTTATTTAAAACTAGCTGACCCGGCGGACTTTGTACTGCTTTGATAGTTTATATGACAACAAAACAAACAAATCGTAAATATTTACGCGTGAATGCGTATCAAACAAACAAACGAAAAATAAATTCAACTTTTTCTAATAAAAAATTTCGAGCCGTTTTTATGACCCGGACAATCTTCCCCTGGTTCCTGGGTGCCCAGGACTAAAACAACTTACTAAACTTCGTATATATATTGAGAAACACACCAACTCGCTACTACATCGTCTTTTATTTTCTATATAATAATACTGTCTTACTTCCATCATAGACAGCAAAAAGACACATCGGTACAAAAAGGCTCGGACATATTGTTCTGTTATGAACATATATCCTTTCCTTTTGAGAATATGTGTACAAAGTTTCATGATGATCAGTTGAGTAGTAGTTTCTGCGTGAAAGCGTAAAAAACAAACTCACATTCACAATCAATACGGGTCGTGGTAGATCTCCTAAACGCTGCCTTCGCTTTTCTTCAATCTCATTGTTTCGAAAATTGTGAACTCGATTTGCATTACGCGTACGCCGACCGATATGTTGACGCCTCACAGGTGGCATTTTCTTAAAATCAATAACAATATATAACACTACGATAAACCTTCAAACACACTAAACACCGATATTCCTTTTGCAAAAGACGCGGTAATTATATTTGATTGATATTATGATATGACATACCATGTCATATGACGTATTGTCCGTTTGAAGTTGTCAAATGCTGGCTGAAGAACTGTACGTCATTCTGTCACATTCACTCACTCACTTTTCATATCATGATATTTAAAAAAAATCATATTTTATTATTTTTTATTATAACAAAAAAGTGCTTAATTTTCAAGAAAAACACAAACAGTGGAATAAAATTTTTCAAAAAACTGTTCGTTTTGATAATGCAGAAATAAGAGCAGCCTGTATCTTAAGCTCAAACTTGGTTGTAAGGGTCAAAACTTGCAAAGTTGGAAACTTAATTTAACTTTTAACTTAAAAATTAACAGAAACGCCTTCTTGTTTTTATTTTATAGCTATTTTTCTTTATAGATATTTTTCATGGAAAAGCATTTTATTCCGATATAATATTATTTAATAAGGCAACATAAAACTAACAACAAATTACTTTTTGTTACCGGATTTTGGCCACTAACACATCGTCATGGAAACGTTGCTCCACGAAAAGTAACAGCGGTGGTGGATGCACCACAAGAGACAACGTTTTAGGTCGCTGAATATTTCTCATGTATGGCGGCTGTATATTTTTAAAGTACTTGCCCATATCATTGTAGCTACGTTATTCATCGATTTTTAAATAGGAAAATTTTGTAGCATTCGAAATCAATAACTAGTCTGAATTCAATATCTGTTTCCTCATGCGGCACTATAAATAAGATACGATACTCCATGGGTCATATTTTGCGATAACATGACAGGTGAAAGACAAATTTATACGTTGGCCATTTCTTTTGCCGATTTCTTTTCTATTCGAATATAAATAATTTGCACCACATCAATAGCACACGAAGTTTATTGTTTGTTAGCTTTGAATGTATATAGAAGAAGCGGTAGTATTTAGTGTTATTGCTATATAAAAATATGATGAATGGGCTGGAGGGCGGTGCTTCATGCATTCAAGCTTGATGAATAAATAATTTACCGAAATAAACATTATAATGCATTATTTTTATTGTATATTAAATTCATCAGAATTTTTTTTTAACATTTATGTTGTATAAGAATAGTATATAAGTTTAGTTTATTCTTATAAGGAGAAGAAAAGAAAAATGTTTACTAACACCATTTTTTAAAGTTTGTTGTCCGCAAAAATTTCAAATAATTAATATTCAAAGAGCAGAAATAAGATTTCTGAACTCATCAATCCGCAATCCAGAATCATTAATCTATCAAAGATCGTGTTCAAAATTATTTCGTCAAAACCAATTTCTGTTGCTTAAAATGAATTCATCAAATTCAAAATTATTTCATAAAAACAATTTCTGTTGCTTAATGTTTGCAGATGATACCTAACAGAAAACGTTATATTCCATACTTGTTCGTGTACATATCAGTCTGATCATATCTCCTGGCATAACGCCAGTAGTTACATTGATCGAGATTTCGGCCATTTCGTTGAACTTTTAAAATGGTTTTACCAAAATTGAATTGGCTAAACTAATGTTTGCCTTAGATAATTGGCGTTTTCGTCGCGGTAGAAACAATTAGTGGATATTGGCAATTTTCTTATCGTCCCTTATTAATAAGACAACCAGAATAAATGTTTGTTTTATTAACGGAACACTCGTAGAAGAACGTTGGGTAGTTTGCAAACGCTGCTGTTGTGAGAACTGACAGCTGTGTCACAAAATAAGGCGACTGCAGTATGACAGCTTCATAGAAACGCGCTCGAGCAAAGCATACATACTATACAATCTCTCACGGAGCCGATATACGAACCGAGCGTAGTTGCGAAATTCCGTAATTTCGCAACTACGCTCGGACTGGTTTGAGATTTTTGTTGTGTAACATCTTTGCTCGCTTTCTATATAAGCAATTTGTGGGAGTGATTTCGTGAAATGGGACGGAAGTATGTGTAACAGTGTAAAAGAAAGTCGGAGAAGCGCGCAAGCGCGCGCCATTTTGTGAGTTTGAAACCGATATTATGATCAAGACATATTATAGTTATATGTTACATATTGTGTCATTTGACTTTCAAAGGTCATTTTGATATGTCAAACGTCTTCTAATGAGTATTTACTGCATTTATTTTTTAGTTATAAAATGATGTAACCTGACCCATTTTTTTCAGAATATAATTTTAAAATTGCTTATTACTAAGGTGAGATGTCAAAGATTACATACACGTTATATGCGACTACGGTAAGGCTCGCTCGTTTTTTTTTAACCACCTCTGTGGTCTAGTGGTTAAGAGCACCAGATTAGACCCAGAGGTCTCGGTTTCGATTCCCACTGTGGAGATACATGTTTATGTACTGGGTTTGGTTGGTGGTAGGGCTTGTTTGCCCGCCTGGCTAGCTGTTCTACCATCTTATCTAAATATGTCGCTATAAACATCAATGATTGTAGCATTGTTGTGTTCCGGCAGCTAGAGATAAGATAGCCAGTGGCTTGGTAGTTGAAGATTCCGGGTGAAGTGCGCTTCCAGCTTCGGCCTTACCATCACTTAACATCAAGTGAGATCAAGGCTAAAAGCTAACTCGTAAAGTATATAAAAAAGAAAGATGGTCCGAGCTATCATGTCTCATGTCCGTGAGAAGGCTTGTGTGCGTTGCTAGAGCGCCAATACAATATACCTTACCTATGAAATTGACGTTTTTTTCTCACTTATTAATAGGTGTATTACTTCTAAAAGTCAATACTGGTTGTTAATATTATTATACACCTTTAATTAGGACTATGTTACTTAGGCTTCAGTAATAACAATAATTATTCATTTTGTGTCTTTATCGCCTAATTTTTTTAAAATTTACTTCTGTTTTTGTTTGCGGAAGTTTGTTTGAAGGGACTAGATTTTTTTTCTTTTTAATGTCTGCTATATTTAGCTAGTGAAACAAACACGCTACTCTAAATTTTTTATAGTGTTAACATAAATAGATGCTAAGAAAATTAAAAAAAAAACGTTAGTATGAAAAATATAACTTTATAAAAAATCTTCATACAAAACGTCAATTTCATAGGTAAAGACCTAATATTAAGCTTACATTCTGGATTCTCTTTATTTTGTGGCTGTGTGCTGATCTTTTTCATCTATATACCAACCAACCAGAGTTTTCTCATCATAATAAGTTTGTTGTACACTCGCTAACTATCTCGAGGTGTTATGAACGGGATGCGAAACTCTTTTGTGGGGTACAAGACGAGTTATTCCGAACTCCTAGTTATAAATAGGAATGGGATTAGGAGTTCGTTACCGTAGCAATCGGTAATAAGGAAAAAACAGTCACGCCTTAAGGGCTGGATATCAAAATGTTTATTATAGATTGTTAGATAGAGTAGCGAAACCAATTATGAACAGACAGAAATAAGTAACTGCAATTTTTTTTTCACTGTATTTTATTTTATAAAGATTTTATTGCAATTATATTTAGATTACGGTATAATTACTTTAATTTTGATACATTTCAATATCTCATCCTATTCAAATTTCAAAGCTCCAATTCTTCAAACCAATAAACCGATTTTGATGAAACTTTCCATGATTAAGAGAAATACAGAGATGTTGACAGTTAATAGAAAACATTTAAAAAAAAGTTTGCTAAACTGATTTTATGCGATTAGAAACTTTTTATAGAGGACTTTAAATTAGTAAGAATTTAAGCCTGAAATGTGAAATGGCTCTTCAACAATAGGTATACCTCCAGGCTAGCACTACGGAGGTATTTGTTAAAACGCTTTGCCTAAGCCTGCCGGGGCGTGGGTTTAATGGTTAGTGCACTCTAGGCTTAAGCTGACCATTCTGTGAACGCCAGCATTTTGATTTTGCTTGACAATATACTGTCACTCGCATGCATACATTCATGGCTTTATATGCGTCGTATACAGCCTCTGGACAAATATTAACAATTATTCGTTCATTAGGTTATTGCTGACCAATATGAGAATATTGTTACAATCAGTCTAGTATTTACCGAAAAATCAATGTTTTTTAAACAATCACTTTGGAGCAGCCTTTATGTACATGCACCATTAATAGCACTTAACATTTTGTTCCATTTTTTTACTTAATTAACTTAATAAAAAGTAAATATTTACTCATTTTTGCTCGATATTGATAACGGCAACAGGTAGACGCTTGAAATATTCACAGAATATTTAGTTATATATTCACTTTAAAATTAAATAAATAAATAAAAATAAAACAAATATTTAAGGGGGCTCCCATACAACAAACGTGCTTTTTTTTTTGCTGGTTTTTGCTCGATATTGATAACGGCAACAAGTAGACGCTTGAAATATTCACAGAATATTGAGTTCTATTATTCATTTTAAAATAAATAATTAAATTAAAATAAAATTAATAATTAAGGGGGGCTCCCATACATTAAACGTGATTTTTTTCCAGTTTTTTTCTTGGTCTTAATAATGATAACAGGTAGAAACTTGAAATATTTTTATAGATAATGGTACGGAACTCTTCGTGCGCGAGTCTGATTCGCACTTGACCGGTTTTTAAATTTTATATTCTCAGTAGAGAGTAACGTAACGATTGCAAAAATTTGATATTGTCGTTTTTCTAAACCTATACGTATATATTATAAAGTATTAAGACTAGGTGCTTGAAATCCGGATATGTATTAATTGAGCATGTAACAGAAAATCCACGAAAATCTGATAGAATTCAAAACACGATAACGACATAATTTCTCGATAGAAAAAAAAACAAAAGTAAAAGTAGCCTCTATTTTTATTTACGCTTGTTACTTGTCCCTTTCTTTTGCCTAAAGGCAGTAACAAGCTATCACTGTCTTTTCACAACTCGTTATTTTTCGAGGTAGGCCCTTAATTGAGCGCGTGAGCAAATACACAAGCGAAAGCATGTCATCAATAAACGTACATACTTACCAACGTATCATTAAGGCGACATACGAAATTAATTGAGCGCTAATATTCCGACGCTGTAACGGTGACGGTAACACTGAGTTACCGTGCCGTGATTACTCGCGCTCATTACATGAGCGCTGACGTCCAGCGGCGTCAGCAACGTCATTAGGCGATTCAGAAAACTGTCCTATGAATAGGGGCATTATTGTTAAACGTATTGTATGAAGGTTAATTACAACTTGATACTGTAGACTTGATATCTTCGATCAAAATATAGGTACTAGATTCCCGATGAGCGCTTGAAAAACAATAGAAGATTATGGGGCCACGGAGCCACAATGACGTTTGTAGCGATGACAGTAAATAATAGATAAGTACATACAAATATTTTGAAAACCTTAATTAATCTTTATGGTGAAGATTTAAGGTTCATAGTGAGCTGAAGTCAGCATGCATGACAGCTATATATCTACGTACATACATACTAACGTATCTGTAAGGCGACACACGAAAGTAATTGAGCGCTAATATTTCGACGCTGTACGGTGACGGTAACGCGTTACCGTAACGTGATTACTCGCGCTCATTACCGAGCGTTGACGTCCAGCGGCGTCAGCAATGTCATTAGGTGATTTAGGAAACGGTCCTATGAATAGGGGCATTATTGTTAAACGTATTGTATGGAGGTAAAGGTTAATTACAACTCGACACTGTAGACATGATATCGATTGAACTAAGCTGAATGAATAATGTATAATAGCGAAGTGACTTGTTCGTTTGAGTTGCGATCTTGCTAAAGCAACAACGGAGATTGGTGACCAAATTATATTGAGCTCCTTTTGGGAAGGGTTGTGCCCAGCAGTTGAACGGTAATAGAAGGACATTGATGACGATATAAATGCTCTTTGTAAAAACTGTCTGTTAAGATAGGTCAACAATACTTCTCATTTAATCTCAAATATCAGTATGTTTTAAGTTATTTATAACAGTATTGGGTAGTTAACTGGTTAGTCAAAAACACAAATGCTGAAAAAATTTCTACGAGCAGGATTTGAACCTGCACCCTTCTGACATTCCGGGTCAGGTGCTCTTCCAATTGAGCTATCGTGGTGTCAATGTTAGTGACGGTAGTTGTTGACATTGAATGGGCGCCTTTGGCTTTCAAAGTAAAAAGTGTTGAATAATTTCGGCGGGCTGGTTAGAACCAGGTTCAAATGCTGCTCGTGGAAATTTTTTCAACATTTGTGTTTTTGTAATTCGTTCGCAACAAAATTTGCGTTAAAATTATTTGAACATTTATAACTGGTTAGTCAATAGAGAAACTTTTTGCAACTGTCAAAAAGATTTTTTAAATATTTTTTTAAGGGAATGGTGATCTATGACGTCACTTTTTGGTTCCGTCAATTCATTTTGTTTATTATTAACTTTTAGGTTACAGAAATTCATGCGAAAACTAGGTCAATGTTTTAAAGAACTGTTACGTAACTATTTAAACTATTATGGTCACTTGCAATAGAGTAATTATTAACGGGATTCTTACCATGTTTATTTATGAGTATCCGATATTTCGGCACAGTTGCATGCGCCATGATCACGGATGTACTGAAGTTAACGCGGGTGAGTTTTTTATGAGCAGACAAAACGATCTACCCTCTTCCTTAGTCTATACTAATATTATAAAAAGGAAAGCTTTGTATTTTTGTATGTATGTATGTTTGAAACGAATAAACTCAAAAATTACTGGACCGATTTAAAAAATTCTTTCACCATTAGAATGCTACATTAGCGATGAGTAACATAGGCTATATTCATTTGCGTTTATAAATAAATAATCATAAATAATAAACAAGGTAAGAATCCCGTTAATAATTACTCTGTTACGTGATTTCATTTATTTGCTTAAAGTTCTGGAATTATTTGTTTTTATTGTCAACATCCCTATTGTATTGGTAATGCAACTATTAATTTTCTTTCAAAAATGATTTATTTGAAAACCAACTTGGGGAGACAACAGCCACACATGGGGAGATTGGGCCAAAAGTCTTCTGACTGGCCAAAAGAGGATGTAGGTAATAACGACTGCTATCTTACGACAACAAAATGCCTTCCACAACAGGTAAATATTAAAATAAATACTTCAAACTTTGTATGAGTCGCTGTGAGGCGTACTCCCTCCATTTAACAAAAGGGTAGCGCTGTCCGCCATGAAGGCAGTAAGGAGTTCCAACAGCAATACAACCTTATTAACTTTATTGCCGTTTGTTTTGTTCTTCGTTCAGAGACGCAGATGTTTTCTTTAGAATACGAGAGCTTAAATGCACACCCCTGAATGAGGTATACACATTTTACCCAATTTTAGCACTTTTACTTGGATAATAAGGTTTTATTACAACTCGCCTGAATAAGGACTTTATTCTGAGTACAAATTCAATGTTTACTTTTTGTTAAATATTTATAAAATATTTATAAAATACAGTGAAAAAATTAAACGCCCACCCGACCCCGAAAAAAGCACTCAAAATTAAAAAGCAGTGAAGAAATTCAGTGCTTACGTCAGCCTTCCCGGTAGCATAATGGTCAGTGCATCCGCCCGGATTGCGGAAGACCCAGGTTCGATTCCTGGCTGGGTAGGGTAGGCATTTAATTTTTTTACTGTATTTTATAAACATTAAATTCAGCTTCAGTGCTGCAATTAGCACTTAAAAATAAAAAGTAAAAGTTATTGAATTCTTTAGTAAAATAATTGCAGGGAGCCAACAATAGTTGTATAATAGTTATTATCGTATAAGAGCTGTATAAGAGCTGTATAATAGGGAGTTATGCTGTGTTGTGGCGTGTTATAATCCTTTATCCCGGATTGGATTAGTAATGATTTTAAAAGAGATTTTAATTAAATTAACATTTGTTTTAATTGTTTTTATGGTTTAGCGGCATCAGAACTGAATGGGGTACAATTTGTGTTAGGTTTTATATTAGGGCATGTCCTGAAGCTCCAAATCTTGCTAGCAATGCTAAACGTTGCTAAAGTTAAGTCGTTTGCTATTGTGACGTGATCAAATTTTGCTGTATCACATATATACGCTTTTATGTCTATAACATCTTATAATAACCATATCAATATTAAAAATCTTTTATGTTTTAAATAAATAGATTGACTTGGCAATCGCACTAAACAATCTAAATTATTATAATATATGTATTAAGTACTTGTTTTTCATGCGATGGCCAAGTCAATCTGTTTATTTAAAACATAAAAGGTTTTTAATATTGATATGGTCACTATAAGATGTTGTTAGGTTAGCTAATAATAATAATATATATATAATAATAATACGTAATAACTTAAGACAGAAGGTCCTTAATTAACCGACTTGGTATTACATGGATCTTACAACTTTTTACGGTAGAAGAACTGAGTTACAAGACTTTATTTTTTTTACAAGTTTGTTTTTAAGGGTATTGTCTTTATGAATTAAAAACCTATTACGTGATTGCTATTCAGTGCGATTTACATTTGTAGAATTGAGTTTTTGTTAAGGCAAGCCGGGCTTATATGAAGGTACCGCCACTGGTTTTGTCTATGTACCACCGTGTTATCTATGTTAGATAACGTAATAACAACGTTGTGTTTTGATGTTCCGATAGTAACGAGATAAGATAAAACAGTAAAATCAAATCAAACCTATTTGAATAAGAGCTACAAAAATATTTTGCATTTACAACGCTATATTTGTAAAAAAACTGAAAAGAAAGAAAAATAGAAAATACAGTTATTGGAATCACATAAAAAAATAACAATTTAATGAAACACAGCACTCGAAAAATTCGATATAAAAACTAATATTTTTCGGAATCTATTTACTATTTACTATTTTTAGGAAAGCTACAATACCTAAAATGATGTTGTTATTACTGCTTATGTAATTTTTTGTATAATTAATTATTTTATATTGTTATAGGCATCAACTGTCTGACGACTATTCACAGCGCCTTTTTATAAAATCATTTATATTACCCGAGGCCATTGGTAAGGTAAACCATGCCTCGAAGCATATTTATTTTATTATTTCATCTAAGCTGAAAGTTGTAAGTTTAATAGCAGATATAACTGTACGCGTGTAACGCTTTTTATTAAAGCCTTATTAACACCTAAAACTTTTCAGCAAACCCCTATATACAGCAAACAGTGGCATAAGCTTCCTCGTAAAGTAGCTATGTTAATCTGTGTGTACTAGTTAATTACAAAGCAATACTAAGGCTGCGTCCACCCGTGTGACTCGTCCGACAGCGCAGATGTGGCCTGTGGTTGTGGCTAGCAGCCGCTAGCCAGGGGTTGTGGCTAGCCACCGCTAGCCGGCAGTTGGACGTAGCCTTGTTGACTTCAATAAAAAGATTTTCTCAAACATGCTTGAAAATGGGATCATTATTTTGACAACCTTCTTCGAAATAAAATCTGAATTGCTGTACTGGTCAAATACATGCGGAAAGAGAGCGGACAAGTTTGTTTGAAAATTCATAGAGCTGTCGTTTTTTGCTATGAAACTCTTAACTATATTTTTACAAAAAACGAATTTTTTACTTCGGAACCATTGAAACAAAAAAAAGTAACCTACCAAGAAATATTAATGAAATTTCGAACTGGCTTGCAATTACTCGTAGAAATCTGTTTAATGTAAAACAATAAAGTAATATTGGTGCGTGCCAAATCGAGGTCAATAATCGAGTCGATAATTCTGCCCAAACATTTAGGTAACTACTATTTAGTTTGAATTGCCGTTTTGTCAGCCGCTGCTGTAATGTTCTATTTCTATATACCTAAAAAGGTATGAGGATGCATCATGTTGTATCATAATTAAAAATAGTGTGGCTGCGAAAGCAACTGCAAAAATATCCATGATATTTTGAAGTACTTTAATAAGTCTTAATAAGCCTTAATAGGCATCGTTCAATATGATGCTGCTTGTACTAACGTTTTCTATTACGGATACTCTACACGTCAGCGGCAATCAATTTAATGCTTGATAGAGTTTAATTGATTATCTCACCTCAGGCCTCTACATCAGTAATCATGTTACCCTGTCAGTATTGCATTGACGTTGCGATGGTGCAGGCTTGCCGTATTTGTACGGCATTAAAAAAAAACAAGCGAGCCTTACATTAGTCGCATATGCTGTGTAACATTTGACATCTCACGCAATAATAAGCAATTTTAACATTATATTCTGAAAAAAATGGGTCAGGTATTACATCATTTCATAACTTTAAAATAAATGCAGTAAATACTCATTAAAAGACATTTGACATATCAACTTACCTTAAAAGGTGGTTCGCAGAGAGCATTTGTAATCACCACGTATTTGGTTTTTGACTTATTTTTAGCTATTAATGTTTGACTTTCTTAGTTTTAAGTTTGTTTGTGATTGATTATGACTTGCATCCATAGTTTGACATCCTTATTGTTTAGATTTTACTTTCATTTATGATTTTTTTAATCAATTTTATGCTAATAGCTTTATGTGAAATTTACTTTTTTATTTTGTTAAATTTAATTATAATTTGCACGCCATCATTGGTGGCTGAATGGGAGGACCCATATTATAATAACAACTATAATGTACGCCAATCAAAAGCAAATAAAGTATATTGTATTCTATGAGCAGAGAATAAAGGCTTTTATTATTATTATTATTCCTTTATTTATTTTTTCTCATATAAATTTACATTTTTAAGTATAGATAGATATCGCCGACCACTAATGCTAGTATAAAAACACTATTCCAATACCAAATTATAATCCGGAGTTTGGTTTATTCCCTTTGTGCATTATTCATGTCTCGGATCAGCAAATAAGATGGGCAAGGTTCCCGTCCCGAACTATAACATCACAAGGCATCTTTTAGGAATATCATTTCGGTATTAAAATATCACGTAAGCTATTCAAACGAGAACACAGTAGATTTGTTTACGTTGTATGATATTCTTTTTTAATTTAATCAGGCCTGTAAAGGAGGCGTAAAGAAAGTAGTACTGCATTTAAGGAAAGATACATGGTAATAATCAGTGGAAGCGAAATAAAATGAGGAAAACTTACCATACCAATTCAAATAGCAGTTCAAGCACGACGAGAACAAAAAAAAACAAATGAGCGCTGACAGTTCAAAGAAAAATAGAAACGTAGTATTTAATTAAAAAGTATTTAAGTAGGTGAGTAGGTGAGGTAGGTGTACTCTGTAACACCAACCTCCTTTTACACGAAAATTTTTTTTTGTATTATTGACGATATTTATTTATATTTATTATCTATTAAAGTTTGTTCAAAATAGCTTGATACCTATGACAGACGTTGGAACTTGTAACAAAACAAGATAGCCCCCACTCAACCCGTCACAGACACAGTAGTGCGGAGTTTATTCCCAATTAAATAAAACCAGCGAGTATCGAAGATGCGAACGAGTTTATCGATTTAAATCGAGCCTAATGAAGTGCTGTTCTTATCTAATGTGATAATTAATTTAATTTTAACTCAAGAAAAATAAATAAAAACTAACAAATTAATTAATACAGCTAGAATAAAAAACATTAAATTAAATTTAATCGATTGGTTATTGAATGTCAATTGAACTTCATTTGGTTTACTTTCCCAACACTAGTATTTATTTGTAATGAAACGATCTTGTGAAGGGGTACGTTTATTTTATTGTGATATATTAAAATTGTGATGAAAATATTATAATTTTGAAATGTGAGCTATGCGAGAGTTTATTGGGACAAACCTAATCTAACGTATAAAATACAATCATAAAAAGTAATTGTAGTATATTAAGTGCGGGATTATAAAAAATAATGTTATTTTAATATAGTCAAATAAATTCATACGCTTTTACAAAGTCACGCCTTCGATTTTAATGAGATCTGTCATAGGTATCAAGCTATATTGAACAAACTATAGACAGTTGACCCGGCGGACTTCGTACCGCTTTGACAGTTTCTATGACAACAAAACAAACAATGACATCAAATGTTTCACAGCTAAGAAATAATTTTAGGAAAATTAAATTGTCGTTTTTAGTATTTTCCGTTACTTATTATTTATGTTTCTCACCGTTTAAACCTTCCCTGAACTTCCACAAATACTTCAAAATCAAAATTAGCCAAATCCGTCCAGTCATTCTCGAGTTTTACCGACTCAAACGAACAGCAATTAATTACTAGCCACTTGCACCGACTGCATACGTTTTACCAAATTATTTCAGTGACGATATATCCGTAGCGAGGTGACTAATACTCGATTGAATAGGATAGTTGATTGGTTGATTGCTTGCTTTATATGAACTTTTTAGCACCCATCAGATTAAATTTTAAATTTTTATCAATTTATTTTTGTTATCTGTTATGTTATATTCTGTTGTTAATGTTATTTATGCACATAAATATCACAAAAACACAAATGTTGAAAAATTTTCCACGAGCAGGATTTTTTCAACATTTGTGTTTTTGTAATTTTTTCGCAACAAATTTGCGTTAAAAATTATATGAACATTTACATAAATATCATATTGTGAACGATATTCCAAAACAAACCGGTTTCCTTTGAAAACCAGCGCCATACGCTTGGCTGTGGCATTAAGATGAGAAGAATTGATTTTTAATATTTATATTTATTTATATTGTCGTTGTGGAGATCCTTGGGGGAGGCCTTTGTCCAGCAGGGGACGTCTTTTGGCTGAGATGATGATATTGATAGTTTGAAATAAAATAAACATTTCTTTTTTCTGCTTATTAAAATAAGCTTTAATAAATTGAAATGAAACTTTCTCGCGTAGATACTCTCGAGTAGATACTCGCGTTTATTTTATATATTAGTTTTGATTAATTTTGAAACGTTAACGTTTCTAACCCAAGGGTTAGAATGCCTGCCAAGGCAGGGTCCGTGGTCCCTGTGACCACGTACATTAATTTCAATGTGTAGTGTTCGCGTAAACTTTAGAAAACAATAACCTCTAATAAAATTCTCAAGCGTTCCATTTATTTCTTTGCAAGAAAATACGTCGCATCGTTGCAACGTTTCGACGTGAAAGTAGAATTAACAAGCGATACGTTGCTAAAAATAAATTTTGCTGTGTGTTCAATGTTTTAGTTGCTAATCTCAGTCTAAATACTGCAGGGCAAGCATATATTTATATGGCCGACCCAATTACATCAAGTTTGCTTGAGGATTTCAATTTTACATAATGTTATTGTTCCCCGATAACACGCTGATTGTGTATATGACATAATTATAAGACATGCACAGAAATGCAAGACCGTTGAACTTTTCTATCTATTATCAATTAAAATTTATTTGCTAGATTAAATATTGTGTAGTGCATCTGTGTCATCTTACATTAAATATTGGAGTCGGATGTGTAATCAGCCTGCGAGCAGACGTGCACATCTACCTACATTTGAAAATGTTTATTAAGAAAAACATAATATTTGAACAGCCAGTCTCGGTCAATGAGTTTTAAAGTTATTTCCTTGTAACATTTTAACACTAGAATAAATATTATTAACGGAATTATTAGCATGTTTTTTGTTGTGTTTGAGTATCCGATATTTCGGCACAGTCATGGTAATAATAAAAACATGGTAATAATCCCGTTAATAATATTTATTCTAATGTAAGTGACCATGATAGTTTAAAAAGTTATATTTTAACACTATTAAGATGTTTTATAAAAATATTCACTAGGTAAATAAAATTCTATAAGAATTTTTTTTACTGCCTTTAGTGGTTAAGACACCACCGTTTGAGTTCGATTCTTTGCAGAGGGTACTTATGTAAATGATTGTACTTGATATAGTTGGTAATCCCAACCTTTTTTTGAGAGAGAGTTTGTTACCACCTTAGTGTAGTGTGGTAAAAGTTGTAATACGAGACGAGTTTCAAGACCAACGAGGCTATACGAGAAAAAAAGAAATAAACAGTATGCGCCCTCCTTCAAAGATTTACGCAAGAGATTACTGTTAAGCGGTAACCTGTAACCATTTTAGAAAAGTTTTTATTCCTGAAACCGGTCTCCTTGAGACTGGCGGTCGTTATCACCAAGTATTGTAAAGCCGCGATTTCACCCTGGCCGCGACGACAGGGCGTGTTGTATCTAAGATCTGTGCTTGCGTTTCCTGAAATTGCTTATTAATGTGTGAGTCCCATAGATGTAGAGATTAAGCGTAAGAAAGCGTGCAGATTGCGATTGAGTTGTTTTTGATTATACTTATTAGTTTCAACTTATTTCTTTTTAAGGATTAATAGGCATACGACTGATGTCAAGTGGAAGGGGCGTATACTTTAGATACAAAGACAGCTAATGAAGCAGGATCGTACCGTCCTCAACTTGCCGACTCACAAGTAGCTTCTTCACATTTAATTTAAAAAAACCCATAATTCGGTCTTCACACAGCACGGGTTAAGACCGAAATATGGGTTTCTATTACGATTATTTATTAGATCATCATCATCATCAGCTCACTTTATGTCCCCACTGCTGGGGCACGAGCCTTCCCTATGGATGGATAGGAAGAACGGGCCATAAACCACCACGCGGGCCCAGTGCGGATTTGCGGTTGTTAACGACTGCTAATGCAGCCGGGACCAACGGCTTTACTTGCCTTCCGAAGCACGGAGGAGCTCGAGATGATAAATTTTTGGTCACCCATCCGACGACCGGCCTTTGCGAAAGGTGCTTAACCTCAGCACTTCGCAGACCATTCTTATTTATTAGATAATAATCATTAAACAGTAAAAGTAAATAAAAAAAGTATTAACAAGAATTTTTACAAGAACTAGAAATTCATGTTAAATTTATAACAAATCAACTAACCGTTACTTTCCGCCATTCCACTTCTTCCACAGATTTGGTGAAGGCATAAAATGTATTATGCAAACCATGTTACCGCTAACGAGAAAGCGATTGTGAACACTCCTTTACGCCGCTGAAGATTCGGTACATGTTAAAGGAGCCATATTTATTGCCGAGATTAGCTCCGCGCGAGTCCGCGGCGGCGGCGGGCGTTTCATTTGTGCGCCTGATATTCCGCGCGACGGATCCTAAATGATGAATTGCCTATGTAGTAATGAAACACACAGTGTGTACTGAACCAAGCTAATTTCATAACGGTTCGCATTTGTTTCTGTTGCAACACCCTTCTTCATTTTATAGTTACTAGTGGTCGCCCAGTGGTCGTAATTTCGACCGTAATTTTATTAAGGCTGCACGGATTGTATCCTAAGCAATGAAAAATTAAAAAAAGATAGAATGTGAGTTTGAATTGGCATTGACAGATGTCGGCTGCATTAAAGACAAACAATACGTGTGTGTCAAATACATATGCGTGTGTGTCAAATACATGGTAGTGTGTGTAATGTTGTTTTTGTTGATTTAATGTATTTTTATGCATAATTAAAAAAATATATTAACATTCGGATAATATTCTCTATATAAACTATAAGTGTGCGAAATTTCATACTCCGTCCGCGCAATTTTTGTAAAAACGGGTACAAAGTTTTTGCTTCACGTATTAATATATAGATTTCGCTTTCTTAATTAGTGGCTTCGTACGGTTAGCGCATTAATGCCACACGCTTCTTAATTTTATAGTTTTTGTCCTTTACTTATTTTTTTTTATTTTTATTTTTATTTGAATAAGTACAAAAACAAGCTTTTATTACTTGTTAATAAAAAGAAATAAACAGTATGCTTCCTCCTTCGAAGATTTACGCAAGAGATTACTGTTAAGCGGTAACCTGTAGCCGTTTTAGAAAAGTTTCTATTCCTGAAACCGGTGATGATATTGATATGATGATAATCAGTGTTTATCGGAATGAAGGGGCTAATTTACCTAGTACTAGCTGACCGGTGGATTTTGTACCGCTTTGATAGTTTCCATGACAACAAAACAAAAAAATCATTCGTCCGCTTAAGAACACCCGTATCCATGGACCCCTATAGCAGCGCCACCTACCGAGTCCAACTGTAACTCTAAACCATTTTCGAATCCACTTGACCACACAGAAAATTTCATCCAAATCGGTCCAGCCGTTTAGAAGGAGTTCAATAATATACACACGCACAGAAGATTTAGACAAAGACTAAGAGTGGTTACAACCACCAAAATCTTGTTAATTTATTTTTATTAAATCCCGGATCCCTGAAATAGTTTTACTTTTAAGTAGCCTTAGCACATATGAAATTACGTACAGTTGTATTTTATAGCAATTCCAACGTATATAGGCATCAACAATTTGTTTACAAGAAAATTGTTTTCAAAATTGATAGTTTGCCAATAGGAAGTCATTAAAAATATTTTACCAACCGTTGGTGGTATTAACCACTCAATATTCTCTTGTCGATTCCGAACCTGGGGGTCGACCGCCTAACTCTCTCGCTTTCGATCGCTTTGAAGGCGAGGCGAGGAGGAGGCGTCATCTTGTAATTTCGTAAGCAATATGAAAGCAATATCGAAAGCTATAGGCTATAGCTTTTGATATTATTCGATATTATATTTCGATATTATATTAGAAAGCGAGGCGAGGGCCTCGCTTTCAAAGCGATCGAAAGCGAGAGTGTTAGGCGGTTGGGGGATAGAACCTCGGTTCCAATCACTGACTTGTACTACTATTTATTCTGTGATCACGGGTGATAACTCTTTCACTTACACAGACATTCCTCTACTAACATTAGTTCGATACTTGGCAATTGAATACAATGTTGATGTGATTATTTGTTGAGATACTGCTTGTTTTATATCTTAGTATACACAACAAAATCACGTGCGTTCAACATAGTTGTTGGTTTCGATAAGACTGTCTACTATTTTTTATGACTGAGTAACTTGTCATTCGCAAACAATTTCCTGCCGGTTGCTGTAGCAAGATCATCATCTCCATACTATAAACATAATTCCACTCTATCCTTTCCACATGTGGGGAGATCGAGCCATAACCCTGGCTTGCCCAATGAGGGTTGGTACTGAACACGTTGTCGCCATAACCTCAATGTTAGTAAAAATGTTGTGTTCCAAAAGTTAGAGATAAGATAGCCAGGATATCGCTAGAAGTGCGCTTTCATCTTCGGCCATCACTTATATCAGATGAGGTCGAAGTGCTTACCCGTAACGAAAAATTCAAAATTCAAAATCCTTAATTCAGTTTAGGCTACAAGACTACTATGTATTCTGTGCTACAAGTAGCTCTTGTGAATGTCACTATGCCATCGGTTCGTAAGTCTACTCTGGGCGGGAGATCTTGTACTGAGAAGAACCGGCAAGAAACGCGGCAAGTGTCCAGCTCTTTTCTCCCTTACAGCATCAAAAAATATAGAAAACAACCACAACATGTAAAAAAAAACAAAAAAAAAAATAAGTTAACAAATTTAACATTAGACAAAGTTTCAATTTCCACAATGTCATACAGTACCACTACAGTACTCTCGTAAAAGTCAAAAATTGTTTTGTAAAAGAAAATCAAAGTCAAACTATACCTAGTGAATAATAAGCAAGAGCAGATCAGCCTCCACAGGCGGCACCCGTTCACGAGTATGACATAATGAATCAGCCATCGCTTCGCTCAACCATACTCACACCAGAAAAAGCACACCATCATCATCACCAGCTCTCCTACGGCACAAGCTTTCCCAATGGATGGAAACATCACAGGAAGAACGGACATTCACCACCACTCAGGCCCAGTGCTGATTGGTGGCTGTTCATTATCAGCTCACTTTATGTCCCCACTGCTGGGGCACGAGTCTTCTCTATGGATGGATAGGGTGAGCTATAAACCACCAGCACCACCACGCGTGCCCAGTGCGGATTGTTGGTTGTTAACGACGACTAATTCAGCCAAGACTAATCTGATGATGACTGGTCTTTGCGAAAGATGCTTTACTTCAGCAATCGCAGATCTAGTGTTACTGCAGTGCGTCTGGTATGTTCGCAGACGCAAGCACCGATGACTTCTATGCTATGCGTAGCAGTGTTGCATCGTTATTGGTGCAGCGGGTACGGGGAAGCCCTAACAGAGTCCTGAGTATGGTAGAAGAGAGATTGGATTCTGCTCTGCTCAGTCAGTTCATCAAACTACATGTTGGATGAGCAGGCCGAGCAGGGGGACTCCTCAAGTTTTTGTCTCTTTTATTTTGTTTTGTTTAGTGTGTTTATGTTGAAAAAAAAATAAACAAATTGTGATATTAACAATAGATTAAGGAAATAGTTATTATCAATGTTATGTTAATGTTTATCTATGAGGTTTTACCTCACAAAAAAACAAAACATTTATTTCGGAGCCTTTAGGCTCCAAAATAAATGTTTTTTTTTAATGTTATTTTTTTAACCACTGCGCTATCGAGCTCCTCCGTCCACCTAGTTGAAAGCATAACCACGCTGCATATTACGGTACGCGGTCGTCACTCGATAACCTTTTTGGCTGTCTTATTTACCCAACGGCCACAACGGCAGATCTGGCTTCGACGGGATTCTTCGGGTTAGACAAATTGCAACATTCATATTATTTTGAAATTTGAATTCACAATGCTTTATATAGTTACATTATAAAATTTTACTAGAAAATATCAACCAACCTCAGGGGGGTAACCACGATTTTTTTTTGAGAGAGTTTGCTGATTGCCTCAGACGGCATTTTCAGCTTCACTGGGCTTTTTTGGGGGCGGCGAGGAACGTAAAGGGTCCCTCAAGCCGTGTGAAACGAATCACCTTCGGAGGTTTTCTAAAGGGAACGGCATCGCGCACTAGTGTGCGTCCCCGTGCCCTACAAGATTCTCCGAAGGTTTCGGATCGGATCGGGGGGCAGAACCACCCAAGGGCGCCTCTAAAGGCTCGGACCTCGGCTCGGGTAGACCGGGCCGTGGAGGAGGAAAGAAGCGCCCAGGTACATGTCTGTACCTGGTATATAGCGCGTGTGAACCGGTTCTTCGTACCCTTGTTCTACGAGTACGGTGTCTTGGACCTAAGCTAGTGTGCATGTTTAATGTATTCTGTAAATGTATAGTGACATTTAGAGGATCGGGCGGGGGTAACCACGAGCTCTTATAGCAGTATTATTGCAGTTGTGGAAAAGAGACGCAAGTATATTCGCCGCTACACGCGTCTCTCGCAATAATACTGCTATAAGACCTCATTGTCAGGGGGCTGGAAGTTCGAGTCGGAATCGAACATTTACATAACCGGTACAATGCTCTGACCGCTGAGCTACCGATGCCGCAGAAGACTCATTGAATTTTTCTAGTAGTTTGTGATTTACGCTGCAAGCCAGCGGTATTACGTCACTGTGAAGTTACTACCCTCACAGCCGATATAACACTTTTGCAAGTATTTAACAATCGATAAGAACGTAATTCCCTAACATTAAATTTTGCCTTCATAATGCTATATACAACGTGTAACAGAAAGGTGTGGTCAAAATTAAAAGATCTAAAGTGTATCCGATTTAGATCTTGTATGCAGAGTTACTAAGGCTTAATTATTAATTTAATTTGTTATGCAATTTTTAATCAAATATTTCAATTATGACGTCACAATCAAAATAAACAAGTCACAGCCCTAGTGGTTTAGTCACCTGTGTGTACTTACATTTATGATCACTGCTGCTTGCTTATGCGCGCCCGACGCGCATGACTTCACTAATATAAGTATTTAGTTTACAATTACATGACAACTAAAGTTAATAATTATGTTTTAGTAACAACACATATGTACAAGGCCAAGATCGGATACACTTTAGATCTTTTCATTTTGACCACACCTTTCTGTTACACGTTGTATACGGCGTGTTAGTTAACACGAGGGACATATTTAATCCCATGGTAGTTTATGACTGGGTAAACACAAACAAATAAAAAATACGGCACAGACTGCCCGCGGCGGGGTACGCGCCGCGAGACGGGGATGAAGGCGTGGCCTCGCGGGGTGCGTGCGGTGTGCAAAGCAAAAAGCGACCTTTCGGCATGATCTATCGGCGGCGCCGCGCTCCGCCGGCGCAGTCAGTTAGCACCTATTTGATCTTATGCCTGGGTAAACACAAACAAATAAAAAAGTACGGCACAACCTGCCCGCGGTGGGGTATGCGCCGGGGTACGCGCCGCGATACGAGGATGAAGGCGGGGTGCGTGCGGTGTGCAAAGCAAAAAGTGACCTTTCAGCATGATCTATCGGCAGCGCCGCCCTCCGCCGGCGCAGTCAGTCAGCACCTATTTGATCCTTTCCCGCGCTTAGTGTATACGCTAAATTATTTATTAGGATTATGCAAAAAAATAAGAATATTTTTTTTTAATGAATCGGATTGGGAATCGAATACCTAATGTCCTTCCTTAATATGTCCCTTGGTTCAACTAACTAGCTGTATAGTTACAAGATAAAACCTTACCAGAAAAAGCGACGGGTTGCACTCTGGGAGTGCCGGCAGAAGTGAAAACTTGAATATTAACGTTGTGCATTTTTGATATTTTGGAATGGTTAGGGAATAATTTTGCACGAATTGCTTTAATTATCAGTATAAAAGTTCTCTCATTTATGTGGTAGAATACAATATTTATTTATTGGGCTATCGTACACAAACATGACAATTTATATTACATTAAAAAGTTATATTAAGTTATATTAAAAATTTATATTACGCCGCGCCAGCTGTCTACTCTCCATCCGTCTTACGAATTTTAGATCAGGTCACGTGTCCTGACGGTCACGTGTCCTGACGGTCACGTGTCCTGACGCGAGTTTAACATTTTTTACCCATTCCAAAATAAGTGCACAACGCCGCTAAAGAAGTTTTCACTTAAAAAAATATCTTGTAAACTACAACAAATTTATAATTGCTACATTGTATCCCAGTGCTTTGATACAATATTCCCGGAAGCATGAAAAGACAGTTAGGAAATACTGAATTCGCGGGCGGCCAATGATGTTATGTTTTCACTAAAAGCAATACAATTACACGCAACAACACAGTAAACTTGTACAAGCTTATTTATCTCATGTAACTAACGATAAATGCACTGTCAAGCAGGTGGCAGTTATAATATTTGTTCTCGTATCATACGGGCGACGAAACAGTTAGTTTCTCATGTGATTTGTGTAAACTTTCACATGTTTGCAATTCGCAAATATTTAATGATTAACCAAATTTGGTTTCATGTACATTGGACTTATGCGGCTCTGATTAGGTTGTGTTTACATTGATGTGCAATGTGACATCACGTGAGCTACTAAGAAAATAAGACGCATATGTTGATATTTAAGGTTTCTGTTTGTTAAGATACCCAGAAAACAGGTCACATCCTTAGTTTTAATCACCATATTTGACATTGTTTGCGTAAGTTTATGCGAAACTTCCGGATTGAAATAAAACACAATCACAATACAATTCGTAAGAGTTCTGCTAGGATTTCAAATGTACCTATATTTTTATTCTAAGAGCATTTTGCAGAGACTTATAGTATTTGTCTAAAATGTATTAAGTATGTGACATGCTACCGTCAAGTCTGGAAAACACCTCAGTCTTCTCGTGACCACGATACCATTGAAGGAAATAACTTATACCGCATTAATCTACAAAGATCTGTCCTTGTATCTAGTTAAATGCTCACTCTGTCATACATATAATAGAAAGATAGATATATAAAACATTTATTTTAGAAACTACAGGCACAAACATAAACAATAATACAATGATTAAAAGTAAAAAAAATAATTAAGAATAAAAAATATATCATAGAAATAGGATTATTGTCACCGGTGTCAACCGGAGGTTCCTCTGGCTTATGATATGCAGTAAAATGAGATAACACTATAGCATATACTTCTAGGCTGTGTATAAGCCCTAAAAGTAAGTCGAAATGCCCAACTTAAGTTTTACTTACAGTATTTATGGTGGCAAATGGCGACTGATTGGAGCGTATCGTCATCATCATCATCATCATCAGCTCATTTTATGTCCCCACTGTTGGGGCACGAGTCTTCCCTATGGATGGATAGGGAGAACGGGCCATAAACCATCACGCGGGCCCAGTGCAGAATGGTGGTTGTTAATGACTGCTAATGCAGCCGGGACCAACGTCTTAACGTGCCTTCCGAAGCACGGAGGGGCTCGAGATGATAAATTTTTGGTCACCCATCCGATGACCGGCCTTTGCGAAAGTTGCTTAACCTCAGCACTCGCAGACCGGGCGCGTTAACCACTGCGCCATCGAGCTCCTCTCTCTCTGGAGCGTATTATCGTAACGTAACCGTAACGGCGAGCTTGATATGTTACGTGGGCGCTTCTCTCCTCCTCCACGGCCCGGTCTACCCGAGCCGAGGTCCGAGCCTTTAGAGGCGCCGTCGGGTGGTTCCACTTCCCGATCCGATCCGAACCCTTCGGAGAATCAAGTACTTCACGGGGACGCGCACTAGTGCGCGATGCCGTTCCCTCTAGAAAACCTCCGAAGGTGATTCGTTTCACACGGCTTGACGGACCCTTTAAAAAAAAGCCCGGTGAAGCTGAAAATGCCGTCTGAGGCAATCAGCAATCTCTCTAAAAAAAAAACTACTGGGTGTCTTCATGGCTGTTATCTTTTTGTGAGGTGCACTGGTACATGTAAATTCTGTAAGGACATTTTATAGGCCGATGGTATTACTAAGAAGATACATTACTTTCTACCAATCCAAATCAAAGGCTCAGAATCCGCGTAAACAAATGGAAAGCAAAGCTGTGATTACTTCGCCGAAAGCACCTTAAAATCTAAATACCCAAATTGAAACACATTTCCTGAAGGATAGGCAAAGCTAAGAAACTCCGGCGCCAAGTGATAAATTAATGTTTCAGGAATGTAGTGTAACGAATAACGAATGTACATCGTTAACTAGCTGGTTAATGGAGATCGTATCTGAGGAGGCAGATCGATGAATATTTATATCGACAACCTTTGAGTATCGCTCGCTGAGATATTAATTACGATGTGATGCGACAGTGTTGCAATGTTTAGACACGGCATTTGCAAATAGTAAGTGTTTTTAAATTTATTGTAGGCAAGCATTTGACCGCGATCTCACCTGATGATAAGTGTGATGCGGCCTAGGATATTTGCCTAAAAATGCCTGTTCACCATTGTCTTGAAAATGTCCAAGTCGATATTTTAAGTGACCTTCATGATGGCATGGTATGGTATGGATAGAATTGACTGTATTAGTCAAAATTCGATTATCTATATAGGAACGTAGATAGTAACTTCTCGTAAAAATATCGTTAAAAATGTCTACAGAATTAATGTTGTTTAATTCTTCCAAAAACATAAAATCCTTAGTTAAGGTAGAAGATAAGGTTATTTTCCGCATATTTCATAAAGAGTAACATTGTAATGTAGAGCATTGTTTTGGTAAAATATGCAACTTGATTGACTTATGAATTTATAGATTCATTTGGTTTCTACCTGGTGACTTGTAGCAACTTGTTTTCACTTCTGAAGCCAATTTTAGGCACCAGTCCTTCAAGTTTAGACTTCAATTGTTATATTGACTTACTTAGCCTTAGTATTAGGTACCTACCTAATTTGTGAAGGAAAATAAATAATTTTAAATTTTAATTTTGAATTTGAATTTCAGCATTTTATGAAAGTCAACTTCGCAAACATATCACGTGTATTAAAATACTAGCACGTAAATTGATAAAACTATCAAAACAACTTCAGATAATATCTCGGAGGTGAGAGGCGGGCTGAGTCCGCCCTCAGCGCGCTAATTAAAGCTAGAAGCAAATCTAAGTTAATACCATTTTATCGGCTTTACATTTTACTAATAATAGATTACATTTTACTAATAAATAATTTGAATAAATTCAATTTAAAGATATTAATGACGTTACTTTTATATTTTTAAAGATTCCTTAATACACTAGATATTATAGTCAACCAATTATAATAAACTAGCTGTGCACCGCGGTTTCACCCACGTTAATTAGCGACCAATCTACGCAGCACGCAAGGAAAGCTCTCAAATAAATATTTTCCCGTTTTTGCAATATTTTTCATTGCTGCGCCACTCCTATTAGCCATAGCGTGATGGACTATTTAACACAAAAAAAAATTCAATTGTAGTTCCTGGTATTAGCGCGTTCAACCAAACAAACAAGCAAACTCTTCAGCTTTATAATATAAGTATAGATTAACGTGTCTGTACCGGTTCGTAACATTATAGTTTAAAGTAACGTGGTATTAAAAGGGAAATACTCTACATACATATTTATACATACCACCAGTAAGTATATAAAAGAAATTTAGAAACTGAAGGTTTTACAAACTTGAGTAATCGTCTTAAAAAGAATCAACAGTAGCTGACTGGCGGACCCGAAGGTCCTAGGTTCAATTCCCAGGTCTAACCTGGGAATTGATCTGGTAAAAGTGTGTTTCGGATTTTTCTATTCTACACTTTGTGATAACCAACCCTCATTAGCCACGCCAAGCCACTCTTACTATCCATTGTAGCGATTACCTTGATATCAATAAAGCATATTTTAACATTTTATAGGTTACCAATGACGAAATTTGATGTAACCGACTATTTTGCGAACTGAAACTTACGTGGAAACAAAATTATAAGAAACGAAACATCGATCTAACAATATATCGATGAAATAAAAAAAACGAAAAAAAAGTACGATGAAGTGAGTTTAGTGATAAAAACTATTCGAGAAAATAAATATGCGATGTAATGAGATTCGTGGAATTGTTCATTAATGAATAAAAACATCGGTGAATAGTGTTATGGGAAATGAAATTCAATATAATTAATTGCGATAAAGTGACGGTTTCCCGATTAGCACATTTAGCCAGTGTCAAAGTAATTTTCCTTACAAGTAATACATAAATAAACAATATTTCCTTTCTCTAATATGATGATGAATGACAATAGAAATGAGAAGTGAGAAATGATATACCCCCAACCCCTCGAGTATCTCAGTAAAGATGTGGGGCTTTACTAAGTGCCCGGGCGCACTTCTTGAGAGAACTTGAAAAGTGACGTTGCACTGTTTTGTTTCATTTGCCAACACTCATGCACACTCACGAACACTTAACGGTTAATAATCCACCATTATTTCACATTAATATTCGATATAACACAAATTTTAGAAAATAAAACAAAACCGGAGACATGACTTTTCACTTTCCCGCCAAGAAGTCGTTCGGACTGTTACTAGCTGTTCCAAGATCCGTGTACGTGCAAGGGGTCTATGTGTGCATTGCTCTAGCGCGGCATGTATAAAGCTACCCTTCAGGGTCTCCTTATTTTGTGACGTCACATTAACTCGCTAGCCGACGCGTATCCACTACAAAATCAGTAGCGATATCACTTCGGCCTGTTTGTAGGTCTATGGCGACGGCGACGTGGGGCTTTGCACGGCCGATTTACTTTTAGGGTTCCATGCACGATCGCTTTTCCTATCTGTCACTTCTACAGCTGGACAAGTGGCTAACCCTTCTGATACTCGTATTGTTTTCTAAAGTATACGCGAACGCAACATATTGAATTAAATAATTCTTATATACGGATCTAGTAAGTAACGTTTATCTTACACATTATTTTATTATGATTTTTTTTAAATCTTTGTCCCATCATCACACTGCAAGATACACTGTATCAGTATTGAATTTGATAAAAACAATAATTATAAATTATTTTATTCCGATTTAAAAAGCGGATAAATTATAAACAATTAAAATAACTTATAGCGTGCCACTGCTGAGCACAGGTCTCTCCATTTCCTTCCTACTTTTCCGATCTTCAACTGTTTCTGGCCCTGGCTGGATGAAACGAATTAAGACCATTGCGCCAAAGCTTTTTATACCGCATCAAGTAATTTAAGATATCCTTGGTAATAACTAAAGAAAAACCAATTGCCTTATCGTCCTCCATTGGTTACCCTGTAGTTTTCTATACCGTTGTGGAAAATAAAATGAAGTTATGAAAAAAACACAGTTAACCGAGCTGCTTCTACATAATGATCAACCTTCGTAATAACTACTCTATTATTTACTCTGTAGTTGTCTAGATGAAAAAACACAGTCAACCGCAGGCTTATAACCGAAAAATGCAACCAGTTGCTTACCTATTGCACAATGGTAACGCGACTGCTACTAGTTGCATTTGCTACAATCGGTCGGTTTATTCTATAGCGCCGTCATGCACTTTTAGTTAGTTAATCGCTCGCTCGTTGCACTTTCGTTAGTGTTCTACGTTCCGTAATACGAATATGTGGGCCTGTGTTTCAGCAGCGATAAATTGTCTTTTTTTTCCCTTTAGTTGATGGCTTCATGCGATTAGCACATTTAGCCAGTGTCAAAGTAATTTTTGTACATAAATAAACAATATTTTCTTCCTGTATAATGATGATGAAATGGTAATAGAAATGAGAAGTGAGAAATGATATACCCCCCAACCCCTCGAGTACCTATTTCAGTAAAGATGTGGGGCTTTACTAAGTCCTCACGCGGACTTCTTGAGAGAATTTTAAAAGTGCCGTTGCACTGTTTTGTTTCATTTGCCAACACTCATGCATACTGGCGAACACTTAACCGTTAATAATCCACCATTATTTCACATTAATATTCGATATGACACAAATTTTAGAAATTAAAACAAAACCGCAGACATGACTCTTCACTTTCCCTCCAAGAAGTCCCGATAAATTGTTAATGGTCGCGATTGCGACTGTCACTTAAAGATAGGTCATTAGCCTGCCGAGCAGCTTCTTAAATTTTTAGGTTTCGTAATAATTAAAGAAAAAACAATTGCCCTCTCGATTTCCGTTACTTACTCTGTGGTCGGCGTGCGTCGGCGTCGGCTTTTGCACGGCTGATTAACTTTTTTATTAATACCTATCGGCTAGTACTGCCCTGTGCCGCCAAAGAGATGATCGCGGTTAATCCTAAACTGATACTGTATAACTATTTTTACTCCAGCAAACTGGTGTTGACGGGAACACGCTTTGAAGTTTACGGATGGAAAAGTTGCGAGTTGATTAACTAATTATAGTTTAACTAAAATTGAGATTGCCTTATTATATTTTTTATGACGCTAAGTTTTACGTCTATAACATTTCGTAAGAAAAAATTGATGTTTCATACATAAACATACATACAACATATATAAACTACAACAGTTTAATGTTTTAAAAATTGAAATTAAAAAGTATATGTACGCAATTGAATGTGTATTTTTTTTTATTTATGATTATTACGCAATGATACATAAAAATCATTTGTACCTGAATCTTTCCTTTCGCTCGTTTGAAATATAAGGTCACATTTTATCAACTGCAAATATTTTGAGGATAAATTCAACAACATATGTATATAAACAATTTTTATGAAAAAACCTTAAAGTTTTATACGCTAGTTTTCAAGAAAAACGCCAAAAGACATTTCGATTAAATAGAAAAATAAAGCACTATCGGTAATGTTCAATTCAAAGGAGCCGAAACAGAGAGGCCGCAATGCCTTCACCAAGCGGTGAAGGCATGAAATTAGGTGCACGTGTAAGCACACGTGCAACCTAATTTCATTCAAAAGAGCCGACAGAGAGGCCGCTCTTAAAAATATTACAATTTTTATGTTAAGAAAAGTAAAAAAAAAACTAGCCTAAATTATTTTTTAAATGCTAGGGCCTTATTTCTCTGATATAATTAGATGTTTTGTCAAAATATTTGCAGTTGATAAAAAGTGTCCTTATATAGTTAAAGTGCAAGTTAACATCTAATTATATCAGAGAAATAAGGCCCTAGCATTTAAAAAATAATTCAGGCTAGTTTTTTTTTACTTTTCCTAACACAAAAATCGCTCTTTAAATTGGGGCTTAAAGTTATTATAATTGTCGTAGATTTTATAAATTATATTATTATTTCACTCGTAATTTACTACAACTTCCTTGAACTAGTTCAAGAAACTTTTAATTTCGTTAATGTCTTTAGAATGCTGCAAATATTTACTGCGCAGCACTTTACTGCAACGAACGATTATAATTACTTACACTCTTTCGAAATGAAACATTTTGCTTCGACGCGGAAGTTTGTGGAGAGCTCTCTAAAATTATAAAATATGCAGCAAAAAGTTTTTGGGACGATGAGGTTTCTAAGTAGGCACACCGAAAGTGGTAACTCGAGACTTTTCATGTCGAAAGCGTAAATCGGAATTTTTGATTCAGCTAGACCTTTATTTAAAAATTTTTAAACATAACATAGCTATATGTTGTTAGAAACATTATCTACTATTATATGTTTTACTGTGTGGTGGCAATTACTGAGTCCAATAGGTAATTTAAGTATGTTTTTCCAATAAAATAAAGGAGAAGGAGGAGCTCGATGGCGCAGTGGTTAACGCGCCCGGTCTGCGACTGATGAGGTTAAGCAACTTTCGCAAAGGCCGGTCATTGGATGGGTGACCAAAAATGTATCATCTCGAGCTCCTCAGTGCTTCGGAAGGCACGTAAAGCCGTTGGTCCCGGCTGCATTAGCAGTCGTTAACAACCACCAATCCGCACTGGGCCCGCGTGGTGGTTTATGGCCCGTTCTCCCTATCCATCCGTTGGGAAGGCTCGTGTCCTAGCAGTGGGGACTTAAAATGAGCTGATGATGATGAAAGGAGAAGATTAATATGATTTTTATGTATGCGTTAGCGCATATTCTGAGGAATCCAAATGGTTCAGTATGGTAATACCCGAAACTATAAGAGATTTTTTTTATATTTTACGGTTAAGCACTTGACTTTCATCTCACCTAATGTTAAGGCCGAATGTGGAAGCGCACTTTACGAATCCTGAACTACTAAGGCACATATAAGGTTTGTTTTAAGGAAACATGTCGCCAATTGCGAGTTAAAAAAACCGATTTACAGTTTAGTAATTTAAGCGAGGCCAATTTTCAGTTTTATATTTTAAAAGTATTTGAAAATTCCTACAGACCGTACCGGAACACAACCTCACCTGATATTAAGAGTGGATGAGTAGATGTGGCCTACGTAGGTAGGACAAGCTTATCTGGAAGGCCAATTCACTCTAGCATCGAAGAGTGACGGAGTTTGTCAGGTAACACAACTACCATAAGCTCGCGTCCTTGTCATATTACAATCTCTATAAAAACTTTCCTTTCCTTCATATTTTACCCATTCGTGCTAGCATTGTTATGTAAATACTATTATTTATTTAACAAGATTGCTTTTCGTTATACATCACTTACCGAAAAACTACGACAGTATGTCCTCAACTTAACAGACAAAACAATGTCAAGAAATCGTAAAAACCAACATTCATTAATTTAACCATTTGTTATGACTGGTTGGTCATTATCTTATCTACATTTGAGGCAAGGTTAAATAAAAGAAATGGTATACGCTTTATGGAATTTTGGTACATAAAGCGCGCAGATAAATGTCGCTAAAGCACATGCCATTGAAACATAACAATAATATAGTATAATAACGATATATGTATCTGTGGCGGCGCCACCTACCGCATACGCCACACATTATTCGACACGAAGTAAACACCTTCTTAACCGTGGCAACAGATGGCGCCACAAACGCATAACTATGACGATAAAATATTATGGGAAGCCTGCATCGCGGTAGCGAAGTTTCACCATGTCCTTCGCTATAGCACCTCCAACTAACATCCGTTGGACCTCGGTCCCCGAGCTATACCACCCAGCTCGGAGGAAGATCTTCCCTTTGCCCTTCCTCAATGTGGCATTTCTACCTACCACAGGCTTCCCTACATATCTAAATATTGAAACACCTACAGTTATAATATTTACGGTATAAGTTTGAGAATGTATGTAATAAGTTAGATAAATAAATGTAGGTACCTAATGTAAAATGTAAATAATGTAAAAGTTAAATTGCAAGGAAACAAATTACACTTTGCGTTCCTTATCACATTATCACCCTCTCATTTTAAGTCTCCACTGCTGGGAGAGCCTTCCCTATGGATGGAAAGATAGAACTGTCCATAAACCACAACGCAGGTCCAGTGCGAATTGTCGGTTGTTAATGACTGCTGATGCAGCCGGGACCAACGTCTTTACGTGGCTTCTGAAGCACGGAGGAGCTCGAGATTATAAAATTTTGATCACCCTTCCGATGACCGGCCTTAGCGAAAGTTGCTAAAGTATGCTTAGCAATCGCAGACCGAGTTCGTTAACCACTGCGCCACCGAGCTCCACTTTGCGTTAATAATTTTTAAATAATATTATCATTTGTAGAAATGAAAAGCCAGCCTCATAATCGGTAAAAGCTGAAAATGGTAACTGTAAAACAATAACCCCCTTATTCATAAAAACTATTTAATCAAAATTTAGTTAAACATTGTTTTGTCTCTTTTTCTCAAATTCAAAATGACGCTTGTGTGACGTTGACAACAATATTTATCTAAATAATGCTTAAATAGTTTTTATGAATAAGGGGGTAAGCGTCGGTAGCCGAAAGAATAGATGCTCGAGTTGAATGCAAGCAATTCAGAAAGCTGACGGCAGACCTCTAATGGAGTGACACCATGAGAAAAAGAAGAATTGTAGATCAATTTCCATAACCCATAGCTACTCGTATTAGACTACTGATGTGAACCCATTTCTAACCCAAGCTTATAAGCTTTCTAGGTGGGTTGAAATGACTATTAATAATATATCTATATGTCTGTCGGAAATAGCGCATTAATCATCATTTTATAAAAAATATGGTGTTACTTTATATTTCGGTAACGTTGATTTACTTTCAGACGAAATAAATGTGTTTAACACCGCCCAAAACATTAAGCTCTAATTGGGCTGTTGACTTTTTAGAAACTGTCAAAACTATTATTTTTATTTAGAAATATTATTTAAAAAAACCGACTTCAAAAAGGAAAATAAAAAAGTAAATAATAAATTTACTTAGCACATAGTAATTCGGTTTTTTGATTTAGTTAATCAGAAATGATTAAATAAGTATATAAAAAACAGCTCTAAAAAGCAAGATTCAATGTTATTTGAAATCATATTATTAATTGCCTAGATACGCATATCAGTTTTAAAGACTTTCTATTGAAGTCGGGTGGTTGGTGGTCGGCTGGGGGACAATTTTGTTTCATTTAAATTTTTATAATTGTTCCATTATCTCCACTTTTTTATAGTAAATCCCCACCCGACTTCAATAGACCTTAATTATATTGTATGGGAATGGCAAACTATGACAACACTATTGTGTTACAGAATTATAATATTAGGTTACAGATATCACACTAATATTATAAATGCGAAAGTTTGTGTGTACGTGTGTGTGTATATTTGTTGCTTCTTCACGCTGCAACGGATGGATGGATTTGGATGAAATTCGGCATACAGATAGTTTATAACCTGGATTAACACATAGGATAGTTTTTATCCCGATATTCCCACGGGAATTAAATATACATACCTTTTCTCTATATTTGGTGATTTGATGTTGGGAATAGAACCTATTTGGTAGTTTTTTAATACTTTTTATTGAAATTTTGACAGGCTTTTGAAACTACGACGAAAGTACGAAGTTCACCGGGTCCACTAGTTCATGCATACGTCGAATAAAAAATAGGTTAATGTTTTAAATAACTGTTACCTGATGTCAATAATGTTCTGCAATTAATTTGTTGTTATCAACTTCCCTATTATGCTATATTATCACTGATTAAAATAACATGACCCAATAAACTGTCCGAAACAAAACCTACACGTTTGAATACATAGTTTTCAACAATTTGTCTCGCTCTGGTTTTAATTCCAGTCTTTTTTGTTAACACTGTTGTGGAAGGGTTGGTAAAATTGCGAATGAGTTCATTGTTTTGCTCCGTTTCGTGCTGTTTTTTGCGAGTTCCCAATATATGAACATAAAGTTTACGCTACCGTACCGTTGCAAATACAAAGAGGACAAACAGATTTTTTGTGTTTACAAAAGATTTGTGTGTACAATGTTACCTCGCATCGACATCTAAAAACAAATACCCAGTTAGTTGGCTAAAGTTCATACGGTTTTAACATGTGTTTAAATGGAATTTGTGTCACATAATACCTATCTATACTAATATTATAAAGAGGAAAGCTTTGTATTTTTGTATGTATGTATTTTTGCAACGAATAAACTCAAAAACTACTGGACCGATTTAAAAAATTCTTTCACTATTAGAATGTTACATTAGCGCTGAGTAACATAGGCTATATAAAAAAAACACCCGTGCGAAGCAGGGACGGGCCGCTAGTAATAATAATAATATTATAAAGAGGAAAGTTTTGTATTTTTATATGTTTTGGTTGTTTTAGAATGCTACATTAGCACTGAGTAACAAAGGTTATATTAAAAGAAATGTTTAAAAATAAAAGTACACCCGTGCAAAGCCGGGGCGGGCCGCTAGTCACCAATAAAGAGGAACATAAAATACTATGAACTGAAATTATTTCTAAGGGAAATAACAATTTGGCTTCTACTTGGATGATTCGTAATTGTTTTTTTTTATTGTTGACGACCTACAACGTCATACTTTTTGGCGTTATTTTCAAATAAAACGAATTAAATATGAACACTTTAGAAACAAAATATGTTATAATATTTAACCCGGGGAGCGCACAGTTGGGTCTATATGACCCGCGACATTTATAAGCGTGGGTATTTCCCAGAAAATATTGGGTGACGTTGCCGTACTTCTCAGTAGCTGGAGCTAACTACCTCTCCTCCTTATTTCTTAACGCTATTCAGTGAGGTTGCGCTTGCATCGGTGGATATACGTGACCAAACGACAGAAAGGGTAAATATGACCCAACTATACACTCGATGTCGTAGTTTTGTGCCATTTTAAAAAAAACATTTGTCATTTATTTTAACTTAATTTTCTTGTTTTTTTTGCGATAGATACGAAATGAACCAGGAAATACTCGAAAGGCAGTAGATTTTAGCGTTTTACAAGAGTCGGACTCCGAAATCGAAAACATTTCGTCGGAAAATGAAGAGGAACACGATAATCTGAGTTATCGCAGAGACGCGTCTAACGACGATAGCGATAATTAACCTTTGAGTGTATTGCAGCGAAAAAAGATAGGAAAACCGATCACATTTGTCGAAATGTTGCTACAAGACAAAAGTTGTTGTTGTTTTTGTTACTCTTAGTTAGTTAATTTTTAATAAAAAAAATGTTTAACAACTAATTTGTTTAAGTTTACCCAACATCCCTAAATTTATAGTCAATTAATCAATTAGTAGCTATAATTTGCCGAAATTCCTTTATGTATTCCTTTTACATAATTGTTTAATATAGGTAATCTTGGCCCAACCCGACAGTCGGTGTTACATTGTGCCACTGTGTAACGCCGGGTTAATTTAATTCAATTCAATTCAAACATTTATTTCAGACATAATAGTCCATACATCAGCGTAGTAATAAAATATTATAAAATTACAAATAAAGTTACGAATAAAATTACAAATAAAATACAAAATAAAATTACAAATAATCAGTTAATCAGTGTGACTTACGAACCTAGCCTAATTTACTTTTCTTATCTCTATATTTATGGAACATAATTTCTTTCCCCTATTCAATCTATTTAATGTCTCCACAATCGCCTATTCAACAAAGAACTGAAGTTCATAATGGTGAAAATTATTAATTTAAAATGACAATGATCAATGATCAATATATCGCTTAGTAGGTCATAAAGCATACTCGTATGCTTTCGTTCGCTACCTATCATCGATACAGCATTAGCGTGGACTAATATATACGAGGGGCAAACTGAAAGTTTTGGGAATAAAAAAAAAAAAATACAGTTGAATTGAATAAAAGTATTTTTATTGTTATTCAAAGTATTTCCTTTATATTTTATGCACTTTTCGATGCGTTCAAACCAATCGTTAAAGCACTTATTGAAGTCTGAAATAGGGATCGAGAAAATGGCCATTTTAAAGCCTCCACTGCTGCTTCCGGCGTCTCAAACCGCTGACCACGCAACTTATCCTTAATTTTGGGGAATGCGATAAACTCATTGGGGCTTAAGTCGGGGCTATATGGAGGATGGTCCAGTAATTCGACTTTTTCACCGTCCAGATACTCAGTTGTTTTCCGAGCGGTGTGAGGGCTGACATCGTCGTGGTGAAGGATGATGCGGCGACTAGGGTTTTTTTTTCGGAGTTGAGCAAAGATACTCGGCAAACAAATAGTGGTGTACCAATCGGCATTGACCGTTCTACGATCTTCAAGAGGAACAGTAGCCACGTGACCCGATTTGGAGACAAACGTAGCCACCATCTTTTTGGCCGTGCTACGAGAACGTATAACTTTTGTAGGCTTGAGCTCGTCTTTGTAGACCCTTACTCGAGATTGGTTTTTATTTTCAGGCTCATATGCATATATCCAACACTCGTCACCTGATACAATGCTAAAAACTGCATTTGAGCTTCCTCCGATGAATTTATTCAAAGTTCTGCGGAACCAATTGACACGAGTCGTTATCCAACGGGAAAACAACTTTCGCACGCCTAATTGTTCCTGTAAAATAATTTGTATCTGACTCATTCGAATGTCCAAACACTCTTGAATCTCCCGATATGACACATGTCGGTCTCCCTTTATCAGCTGACGCACAACATCGTCGTTTTCTTGCATGACTGCCGATTTTGGTCGACCTTCACGCACGTCGTCCGTGAGGGGTACACGGTCACGTTGAAATTCTGAATACCACCTGTATATTGTCGTCTTTGAAGGTGCTTCATTACTAAAAGCAGCAATCATCCGGTCTCCACATTATTTTTGTGTTAATCCACTTTTAAAGTCGTAATAAATCATAGCTCTTAAGTTTTCCTGGGACAATTTCATTTTCAGCAGCGACTCGACGACTTCAAAAAACAATTGAAACCGAACCATTGCTTTTTTTTCCATGTGGCCAGTGTGTTATGATAATGAAACTTTAGAGATTGTAAAAAGGTATAATATGTGTCAAAAATATGTTTGTAAATATTAGATTCCCGAAACTTTCAGTGCAGCCTATGTATTATTAGTACATGCATGGCATTAGGTTAGCTTAATAACTACGAAAGTATGTTTGTGTACAAAACTAGAGTTTAGTAGTATAATATATTCTGCATAGTATTGGTACTATGCAGAATATATTATACTATCCAGAATGGGTAGCATGTAAATTTTTTTTCTTAAGATCATCAAATTAAAAAAAAATAACCGTCAAAAATTTTAACTTTGATTTTGACTTAATAATGAACGCTCTGGTTATGTTTCTTGCCGTTTCATATAAAATAAACTATTAAATAATTAAAATTAGTAGGTAACAATTGTCAAATTTAAAATATTAAAAATATAATCTATGTACATAAACCAAAATGGATTATTGATCGGTGATAAAATAAAATTCATTTTACAATACAGTATTATAATACTACTATATATAATACTATTATATTGTATTATTATAATTATTATTATAATAATACAATATAATATAATATAATATAATATAACAATATAATTTTTTTAAATGTATTCATTTAAAAAAATTGTGGTTTTTGTATATTACTAAAGTTTTCATTTCAAGCACATACCAACGCCTCTTCCTACTTTTATTAATTTATTCGTAGCAAATGGAAATATTCAATGGAATCATTTTAAATATCGTTGCATTTAAATGACGCTTTAAAA
This sequence comes from Eudonia mercurella, assembly GCA_963082485.1. Lineage (NCBI taxonomy): Eukaryota > Metazoa > Arthropoda > Insecta > Lepidoptera > Crambidae > Eudonia > Eudonia mercurella. The sequence continues at coordinate 17,145,048 of OY720030.1, read as the reverse complement.
TTCGTTGTTTGAGATTAAATTTTGCGCATTATGCATTCATAAAATGCTGGAAAACTGCTCTCGATATACTTTATATTTATTTCTTTATTCGTAAGTGGATTGCCATTGTTGTGATAATATTTTATAATTTGGTTAACTTTGAACTAAGAAAATGTTCATAAAAATGTTACGTACCTACATAATTTCTTATCGAAAGTTATTGTTAAAAATATTTCATACATGTTTGAATTTTTTTCAGGTGTGTCGACAGTTTACAAAAGAATAGTTATGCATCATTATAATGACAGATAGTCGCTAATATAAACTCTTGACAGTTAGTTACTACGCGGGTTTTTGTTGATATCTCGAGTTGATCAGTGCCATAATTATACCATACATTAATAAGTTTATATTCATTGCACGATTTGGTCTATACATATATTGGGCCTTATAGTTATTGTCTTAAGGAATACTTCTAATAATCTCTTATTTGACAAACAAAACATCGAATTATCTGCTTTTTTTCTTTGTGTGCCATGTGATTCAGGCTTTAGGAGTTGTAGAATGCCTAAATCTCGTCGCTTTCATTGGACAGGTTGTTTTGTTCGGTTTTTTGTACAATAATAAATGTTGAACGATTATAAATGATGAATGAAATTCGCACTAAACTTAAAAGAAACAAAATATTAAAACAACAATAAAGCAAAAGGTTATTTTATAAGATTTAACGTTATTTTACGTGACTAAGTAATTAAATGTAGCTTTTTATTAAATACGTAGTACCGTTCGTTAATAATCTAGTAACATTCTTAAATGGCATATGAAATAATAATAGTGAGTCCTTTGAAGAAAATTAAAGAGTTTTTATTAAAAAAAATGTTTTTTCCCGCTCAATTTAAAGTAAATGGTGGATTTTAGACCTGAATAAAGTTCTATATTATTACCATATGAATGTAGTGTGAGCTAGCAATGAATGTGAAAACGAAATTCGGCTTGCCTTTTTCACCTAACCAAGCAATTAGTTTTCCACTTTAGATTAAAAAGCACGTCAAAATAATGAGTTGTGTAAACAATACCGAAACATTAGCATTTATAAACATCAACCAACAACAACCGGTTAGAAAGTCGAACTTTATTATCGTTTCAAAAGCACGCCAAGTAATCTATGCTAATATTATAAAGCTGAAGAGTTTGTTTGTTTGGTTGAACGCGCTAATCTCAGGAACTACTGGATCGAATTAAAAAAATATTTTTGTGTTGAATAGTCCATTTATTGAGGAAGGCTATAGGCTATATTACATCACGCTATGACTAATAGGAGTGGAGCAGTAATGAAAAATGTTGCAAAAACGGGAAAATGTTTTTTAATGTTTTATACATTAGCGCAAAAAAGCGCATCACAACGATTTATGTAAATAATACCGAAACCAAAAACCAGCAACATTATCACTAGTTAAAGAAAATCTAACTTTTATATCATTTTGACGACCTCCGTAACCGAGTGGCTTGCACGCCGGACTTTGGGCGGCGCTAACTCTGAGGTCCCGGGTTCAATTCCCGGTTGGGTCAATGTCGGAAAAGAACTTCTTGGTATTATGTCGGGTCTGGGTGGTTGTTTTACCGTCGTTGTACCCGATTTCCACAAAACGAGTGGTTTAACTACTTACCTTGGCATCATAACAATGTATGTGATGCCAATTACTAAGTTAAACACTTTAAATGAGTTGACAATGCCGTGTAAACAATACCGAAACAGTATAGATGAACAGTAACCAGCATATTGAAACCGCCCGTCGAGACGCATTCTTTGCAAACATTGATCGACAAAGCACATGACCAAAGTAATAAGTTTATCACTTTAGCGCAAAAAGCTTGCCAAGAAATATGTTTTACACCTAAGCGCACAAAAGTACGCCACTACGTCAAGTAAACAATACCGAAACAGTAGCATTGTTGAACAACAACAAACAAAATGATACCACCCTACGAGGCGTGTGTGTTTGTTCGCAAACATAGCACGACAAAGCACATGACCAAGTAAAAAGTTTATCACTTCAGCGTAATAAAGTACACCAAGTAATACTAGCGCACAAAAGCACGTCATCATCACACCAGCTCATTTTATGTCACCACTGCTGGGGCACAAGCCTTCTCTATGGATGGATAGGGAAAGCGGGCCATAAACCAACATGCAGGCCCCGTATTGGTGGTTGTTAACGACTGCTAATGCAGCCGGGACTAACGGCTTTACGTTCCTTCCGAAGCACAGAGGAGCTCAAGATGATACCTTTTGACTTTAGCAATCTCAGACCGGGCGCGTTAACCATTGCGCCATCGAGCTCCTCAAGCACGTCACAATGTCATGTAAACAATACCGAAGATTGATGAACATCAACCAACATAATGGTACGAGGCGCGTGTTTCTCCGCAAATATTACACGACAAAGCACATGACCGGATCCCTCGTGGCTCTGTTGGCGCAGGCGATAGTAATGTGTGACTGGGTGACTAAAGCAAAGTATTTGCTCTACTTCACTCTGAAACATTGAAATACGAGTAACCATATTTGAAATTCAAAATAATCAAATTAATTTCGAATACTTTTTTCGAGGTTTGTCTCTTTTACTCTAATTGGAAATGACGTCTACATGACAGGAACAAAACACGGAATATCTACGAGTATTCGAAGCTTATTCTTATTCTTTATTTACATACATTTAAGTGCCTTACAAATAAATAAAGAATAAGATTAGTTAGTTATTCCGTGTTTTGTCTCTTTTACTCTCATTTGAATGACGTTTGCATGAGAGGAACAAAACACGGAATAACTATTCGGAGCTCATTCTTTGTTTATTTGTAAGGCAGTAAATGTTTTATTTCAATAGTTCAGGCTTACAAAATTTAACTAACTTTTACTGAGAAGAACCGGAAAGAAGCTTAGCAAAAGATTAATATTCCATAAAGGGTGAATTCAACACATTCTTTGATGCCTTTTTTTCTTAGCCATATTCCAATTTCATCAAATTCCACTGCCAAATCTGGTAAAAAAGCATATTTTAAGATGATGAAACTTAGAAAAAGCTTTATTATTGAAGTACATCGACACCGGAAGGTTATGTGTTATCCCGTTCTTGGATATTCTTAAAAAAATTTTTTGAACTTTCGGATCAATTAAAATTGTTTCTCATTAAACTTCTGAAATCAATATACGTATCAAAAACCTTTAAAGTTTGTAACGAATGCAACCTAATTGGCACTGTAATTTATTTGTAACTAAGTCTTTTTTAGTCTGTTTATTATAGAAAACATTTTACTTTGTTTAAAGCAGGCTTATCAGTAAGTCTAGATTCAAGATTACAAGATGCTTCGTATTCCATTAAATAATCATAGGTTGTTTTAATATTTACCCTAAGTCCAGTGGTTTTCTGAGTACGAAAAATATTCTTTTAACCGAGTACTGAAAGCTGCTATGACTAACTTATAATATAAAATGTTTATATATGTTTTAGTATTTCTATGGAATTTTATTAAGGCTGCACGGATTGTATCCTAAGCAATGAAAAATTAAAAAAGATAGAATGTAAGTTTGAATTGGCATTGACAGATGTCGGCCGCATCAAAGACCAACAATACGTGTGTGTCAAATACATATGAGTGTGTGTAATGTTGTTTTTGTTGATTTAATGTATTTTTTATGCATAATTAAAAAAAATATTAACATTCGGATAACCTTCTCTAACTAAATAAACTATAAGTGTGCGAAATTTCATACTCCTCCGTCAGCGCAATTTTCGTAAAAACGGGTACAAAGTTTTTACTTCACGTATTAATATATAGATAGTATATTTGACCACATAAAAGTTATGAATAATAAGGAAGAATAATTAATAATAATAAGGCTGTGTATATTTATATTTAGAAAAATGATGTCTATAATAGTTTTGGCGAAATTGATTTTAAAACCACACTTTCCGATAGTTTGGTTGAGGTAACATATTTCTGATGGCATATTTTCTTATAATAAAAAGCAAAAGGTGCAACAAAGTCCGCAAACTTTTCTAGATTTTTAACATTAAAGTTCAGAATCAGATGACATTATTGTATTCCTTTGCCGCTGCCTGTTAAAGAAAACAATTTTAAAGTTCGAAATGAGATTCCGCCATTGTACGTTCAAATGGTAATGTAATAATGTTATGTTTGAGTCTCGTTTTCTTCACGGCAACGCTCGAGTGGCCTTTGCATCAAACGCAATGCCAGTTTTATATTTATTTGGTTAACCACACGTATATTCGAAGCTTTGGGATAAAATATTTTTGGTTTACTGTCATTTAACCCTTTATAGGACTGTGTCGATTTATTAGACACAACGTATAGTCTTAATTCTTTGACACACAGTCGAAAACCGGTGAAAACTTTTAAGATCAACCCATTAAAGCGTTAATAATGGGGCATATTAACATTAATATTTATACTACTAAACAGCATACCACTACTTAAATGGAAGTAATCAATTATTTTTTTACATTTCATGTTATAATAATAAGTTAATCCTGTATTAACATTTGTAATTAAACAGTACACAATAAATATTTTTTGCTAAACGTAATTTTATTGCTCTGTTATAATGAATATTTTTAAATACATCTTATATAATACTAAATTGTGGTAAATAACAGCGGTTAAGTTGTCACTTAATAATGGTGGCAAAACTTAAATTACTTCTAGGACTCTTCAGTGGAAGAATAGAGATTTGGAGAGTGTTGTTACAGCTGGTTTTAGCATCAGAAGGACTGCAACCGTATTTGTCATACATTTGATTTTAATTAGTCTAATACTACGGTTTTTGATTATTAACTATGTCTTATGTATGCTTTATTAAATAAGTTATTTCAGCAGACGCAGTTATTTTTATTCACACACTGCTTTAGCCCAAAGCCCATTAAACGATTATCGTGTTTGATTTTACTGCAGTTTACTGAATGAATATTTTTAAATTTATTTTCTAACACTACGTTAATACTATTTAACGAAGATATATTAATTTATGTAAAAAAAAACTAGCAAAATACAATTAACCTTAGTTAGCAGAGTGTATAATAAAATTACATATTGTTTAATTACCATACCTTTATCGCCATCAAAATATGGTATGTTTTGTTAAATGTCAAAAAACAAAGATTATTGTTTCATCACTGACATAAGCAAACACGCGTGCAGCACGTACGGTTATTCTAAAGCGTAAAACAATATAAACACGAAAACAAGTAATGATCTCCATCACGCTTAATATCAGTTAATAATACTTAATACAATCACAAACCCAGTGACAGTCCTGCTGTCATTGGGCTTGTGATTTTAAGTTGAGCTAGTCAGAGGGATAGGCATCAAAATGTGAACATTGTAAGGAAATTAGGTTTAACAAAGCGATTTTAAATAAATGTATTAGTAATAAGGAAAAAGGCTAAAAGTCGGTGGCTAAACCTCGACTTATCATGTTAAAAAAGGAGGTTTGTATCTAGCAGTGGTATGGCGCCTTTATTTAGACAGGAAATTCGCGGGGCTCCAACTCCGCGAGGTATGTATGTAGGGTTAGCCGATGTTCTGGCCGAACCACTAAAACCTCAGTACACCGTTCTATCGCTCGGACGGGACCCTGAGCACTGTGGAAATTCGCGGCCCGCCGCGGTGGTCCCATCAGACACCATCACTCTATGAGGCGCTAAGGCCCCCTGGTGAGGCAGAGAGGGGGTGACTCTGCACCTTGAGAGGTTCGCGGGGAGTGTGGGTAGGATGGTGTTCTCCACTCCCATGACACGGCTAGGTGTCGTTGACCGTGCAGCCGTCTCCTCCGAATCGGTTAAGTGCCTGGTGGTAGTGTTCTGCTTAGAATTCGTATGGATAGCGACCATCCTTATTTCTCATTTCTACTGCCAAGCAGCATTGTTTTGCGTTGCTATGGTTTAAAGGAATCCAGTGAACTAATAGGGCATAGAAGCATAAGAACTGAAGCTTCTGGGTCGGCAACGTGCGAGTTAGTTTTGCAATGTGGTTACCGCTTTCCTTCAGGCGGTCGGGCCGTATGCTCGTTTCCAGGCTTAGTAAAAAGTAGGTGCTAAAATAATAACAGTAATGAAAATACCTAATTTCGTTACTGTTTTTCCAATAAAGTAGACATTTGAATGCAAATCTTAGTTAAAATAATGCAAATGCGTTAAATTTTGCTGTAAGACTAAAAACTTTAAAATCTTAAAAAAGAAGAGTACCTAGTGTCAAGTTTTAATGAAATTGGCAAGGACCTGTTATAAAACAAATGTTTTATAACACTTTAGGTTTACTATTCAAGATTCAGTTTTATCAAATTCTAAATAAGCTTTAACTTATTACCAACTTCTCGATTTTTGTTTATGCTGCCCGCAATTATCAAAAACTTATCGATGACACTGATCGTCTAAAGCTAATTAACAAAACACTTCAAAGTGTTCAAAACTTCATTTTAATTTAGGAATTTTAAACTAATAATTTATAATATTTTCAACTTTAAATTTTCTAGTTAAGTTACTCAATGCTATTAATTTTTAAAACCAAATATACACAACATTAATAACCAAAATTATTATATACTAAAAACATTAATATAAATGTATTAACTTAAAAACATTGACAGTTAGGACAAAGGCTCTTGGCCTACGGAGACACAGCACAGGTAAGTTCGTCTCATGATAAAACTGTTATAAATACAACTGTCGCACTAAATCGTGATTAGTGCGCTCGCCAATTCGCGTCCGCCTCATTTACACTAATACTCTGCAAAGCCTTATAACTAACTATATAAATTAATAAAAGTTAAAACATCTAAAGTTAATTAAATATTTCTGCAATTTCCCACAACTAGTAAGATAAAATAAGCCAAAATGGCTCCAGGAGTGATCCAGAACAATGAGACTATCATTAATAACACCCTCGATGTTATTGCTACCAACAATGAAAGTCTCATAACTGAATTATTGACACATGATCCTATAAACAAAACGTGCCCGATTGATCACTTTAATTACGCAGATGAACCAACCGATTCGGTCAATCAGACTTCTGAAGCGGTTACTGATGAAAAGAAAGTGGAAGCTAAGAAAGCGGTTCGTAAGGTGATCAGGCCGAAAGTGTTGAAGAATCTCGAGTCCGTGGATTATTTGTACGACCGTCTCTATGACTCGGAATGCCCAAGAGTGGTGAGTACTTTATGTTAATTATAGTGTAAAATCGTGGTTCTGTTTTGAATACGGTTTTGAAAAAGCATAGAAATAAAATATCGGTACCAAAACGTACTTAATTGGTAAAGCTTACAGTTGACACCAAAGTTCCTTTACTATATTAATCCACACTAAGGGCCAACAAGTTTTCTATTTATTCCTCTATGCAAAATATTGACATCGTAGCTCGATAATGAGTATCGTCCTTTTTCTTAACTTCTAACTTAATTCACTGAAATTGTTTTTTATTCCTAAATATTTTAGAGTAATTTTTTCTTTGCAGTATCAAGTTAATTTTACTAAATAATAATATCACAAAAAGTTCATTTCAGTAATGTGTGATTTGCCGTCGGTTCCGGTTGAGCTGTGAATTGGGAAATATAATAGCGACTGTTACTCGTAACTTAAATTTAATACGTTTGTAAAAATATAGTGAAAAAAGTGTGATTTAAATTTTGTGTGTTTGTTTTGGTTTTTTGTTCTGCGCAGATTAACTTCGCACGAATCTAATATTCCTTAGCATTAAAATCAATAAACCCCAAATTTTCTTGTAGCTTTCCCAACTGTCACATTTCTATATATTTTTAGATTTCTCGTTATTTGTAGCCTGCGTAAATACTTACCTTCGAACTAATTAAAAAAACTATTACGTTCATAAGTTATATCGAAACTAGTAACTTCTACCAAAGGTTCACTCAAGTTTGACTTCGAGCATTTTATAACTTTGCTTGGAAGTCATTTCTAAGTTTATGCGTTTTTAATTACGTGTGAGACAGATTATTTGGCAGATCCTCGTTTAATGAGTGGCACAAAAGAGACGCGAGCAAATAGGTAGATTATCTTTGTTTCTTGTAGTCTTCTTTGTAATTACTATTTGTCTTGCGAGCACGCGGCCGCTGAGTACATAGACTTCACAAGATAAAGATATGACTGGATAAGACGTTAATGTTATAATGTAACTGATAAACAACATTTGATTGGTAAGCAAACCGTTTCTTTATTCTAAAGTGGCTTTGCGATATCTTTTAAGTAGATTAATTCTACTTAAAAGTGTTGCCTATCGCAAAACTCTTCCAGTATTTACCAACAATGAATTTCGTTATGACTTCATCTTCGAATTACCTAAAAAAGCGCTTGTTGATATAAAGTTTCCTGAAATTCAAGACAGCAGGACTTTTAGAAAGTCCACAATCTTGTTTCGATATCCTGATTTTGTCATTTATATTATGGGGAAAATGTCAAAACTCTATCGACACATAATTGAGACGTTATTGAATTAGCAGACTTAGCTTGAGAGCCAGGTCTCAGTGACAATATTTGCTCATTTCCAGTCAGACACTACAACAACGTGGGTGATGTTTGCACGACACTAATATCATTCCGTTTGGGCGTCTCTGATTTTTATTGCCGTGCGATAAGTATGTTCCGACCATTACCGCTGTTTATATAGGGCCGTTAGGAAAATGCCGCGGAAAAACAATGGGTGTATTAGTTTCAATCGCATTCTTCACGGCGGATTAACAATATCTGTAGTTTTACTATAGCTACTACGATTTGTTTACTTGTGATTCTCAATAGTTGGGAAGCTTACAAGATGTTTTTGAGTTCTTTTGTACAGACCCATTACAATTAAGTATGATACCATTTAGTTGTTTCGACATCTAAAACTTATTTACAATAGCTTAAATAATATATGCTACCTATCAAGTTTTTAATGCTTGGTCTTGATAAGTTAACGAAGCTATAACAAAAGATTTTCTCGAGTCACATGCACTTACAGAATCTGTAATCTTCTTTGTCCAGCTAATTTTTTATCATCAAAACCAACTAAGTTTATTCTGGGGATAGGGTCCTGTCAAAAATCCACAGTTGGCAACCCTAACACCTATTTCTGCTGCCAAGCAACGTTGTTTTGTTTTGCTGTGTTCCGTTTCCAGTGAAATTACAGGGCATAGACGCATTAGAACTGAAGTTCCAAAGTCAACGCGCGTAATGATGTCGCAGGTGTGCATGCGTTCTGCGGTTGTCGCTTTTCATTACCAGGCGAAGCGACCAGCAGCGTGACTAGCGAATTCCTAATACATGGCGTGTGGTGCCAAATAAACGTAGTGCGGTGAGCGTTTCAACCGTCAACCGTTTTCAAGTCGTGGTGATGAAACATCCTCTGAGGATTCCTAGAAGGGAAGACATCACCCAAGCCTGTCCCGTCCCCTACTACGTTCTCCGAGGCGTTCGGCTCAGATTCAAGCGTTTACTGATATTACTCACAGCTAAGCAACAATCTATTCGAGAGCCACTCCAATATTTATTTCGCATTATACTTGTTCAATTTTTCTCCGAACTTAAGGAGCAAATAGCCTTAGGATGCGCCGCGTCGTCTCTGCAAAGTAAAACTTCGTTGCATGAGGGATATCGAATAATGCACTTTTAAACCTAAAACATTTCAACGGTTACACGTATACCCCTGTATACCTAATACGTACCTAAAAACAAAAATAAAATTCGTGGTTCTTTTGTTTGTCTTCCCTTTTATTACTTAGCTACCTAGTTAGCTAGGTAGCTTTTGCTCGCGGCTTTGCTCACATGGGCTACACGACTTGTAATTGTTTTAAATAAAAGCCAAACTTTTTAAAGATTAGTAGGTATCTGTAAGGATAATCCTGAAACACTTCATAATTTCTAACTAGTCCAAATACCGAAGAATTTAACTTTTAAAATGAGAGATTTCCATACAAACTTTCCACCCCTATTTCACCTCTCTAGGGGAGGTTTTTAGAGTAATGTTAAAACACGTCATTCTTTATTTCTAATGAAAAATCTAAATATCGATTAAATTGGTAAATTTTATAATTCTTACTTTAAAAATAACGATTTCCTCAAAATAAACTTCTTTCCTTTTTTTTCTACTTTAAAGAAAAATAAACAAAATTCTTGAGACACGTCATTCTTTATTTCTTTTTAAAAAGCCAAATACCAATTTTCATGTCTTTCCATCCAGTAAAATCCTTTCTTAGTGGCTGGTTATGTCGAAGAACCGTTGAAGGTAATTAGCTTAATTCATCTCTCTCATTCTTGCTCGGCGATGATGAATCCGGCGATGAGGAGCTCGATGGCGCAGTGGATAACGCGCCCGGTCTGCGAGTGCTGAGGTTAAGCAACTTTCGCAAATGTCGGTCATCGGATGGGTGACCAAAAATGTATCATCTCGAGCTCCTTCCGTAACACGAACCGTGTTACGCAAAACTTTTGTATGAAGTATCTTGATGCGACAAACGCAGCGAATACCGCATAACGTAACCGCGCTTTAAAGCTTGAATATGTGACATAGGCGCGTTTCAATCGCGATGTGTACGGAGATTAGTTTGGACCTACATGCAAAACAGGGCGTGAAGACGTGGCTGCGTACAAAGAATATGTATCCAGTTCGTTTAAGCTGGCGCATGGCGGCAGAAACTAGAGACAACTATTTTCACACGTACTTTCTACCCATTCATGTCATCACAAATGTGTAGGTACAAAACAAATAGCAGCAAAATAAAATGGGTACCTAGTAGTAGGGTAGGTAGTAGGGTAGGTGGTGGGGTAGGTAGTGGGGTAGGGTAGTGTTTTAAAGAAATTTGACGCAATGTCGTTTTTGGACTATGAAGGAAGAAAGACATGATTTTGAACGGCGATTAACGCAAAAACGGAAATTAGTTTTTTGTTTTCGAGTAATAAACACTAAAACGCGATAGTTCAAAAGTGTATTTGGACTATTCATGTTATGGAATGATAAGTTGTTATCAACATCTTTATTATAGTTACGAAATATGTTAAAACGAAAAAAACTTATTTTTTAAGGCGTATAGTACACAGTTTATACGGATTTACTATTTTATTAAGCATGACGTTTTAATAATATGAATGGGATACATCCGCATAACGTGTTATATTCCAATTGGTTTCACATTTAGTATAAGTAGGTATATACTTACCTTAATTTATTTCTATTTATATTGCTTTATACGCATTTAAAGCTTTGAAAGATGCAACGGATAAAATTAAAAAAAAAAACAAAATTTTTAAGGTCTCGTACCCAAAGGGTAAAACGGGACCCTGTTACTAAAACTCCGCCGTCCGTCCGTCTCCCACACAACAAACGTGATTTTTTTTCCAATTTTTTTTCTCGGTCTTAATAACGATAACAGGTAGAAACTTGAAATATTGTTATAGATAATGGTACGGAACCCTTTGTACGCGAGTCCGACTCGCACTTTACCGGTTTTTATATATCAGTAATGATGCGTAGGTAACGGCTGTAAATAAAATGGACGATTAACATTTTTGAACACGAACGACATAATATTTATGTTAACATTTCATTCAACAATTGTGGGCAGACGCCATGTTTCTTTTCCCTGCCATAATATTTGTATGTGCCTATCATTATATTGGTTATGTGGACGTGTTATGTCTGAAGCATGTCAATGCATAGTAAAGATTATATTTTTAAAGCACATTTACATCGGTAATTATGTTGGTTTACAAGAAAAATATCTTGTAATTTTTCATGATTTTTCCCTTTACGCTACTTTCTTAATATCAAAATAAACGACTTGTCAATTTATTGACATTTTCCTGATTTACTGCTCAGGCAGCTGACCCCTACCAACACCCCAGTGGGATTTCAAATGATGATGCATAAACTTATATACTTACAGTATCAGCAAAGGCTGATATAAACATCCCAATGCTGGACTTAATATGTTCCCCATGAATAACAGCTTAACTGATATATGGGCTTATCCAACACGATGACTGTCTAGTCTAGATAGATCACCACTTAGTGAGATCCCAGGTTCGGCGGCGGTATATTGTACTCAGTTTGGTTTGACTTGCTATTGGTCCACCTGGCTGGATATCACCACCTTGTCTCAAGCTGTCGTAATTAAAAACAGTATAGAATTGTTGTATCCGACAGTTAAAGATAAGTTCAGTTCCTTAGTTGCTGAGAATTCTGGGTAAAATGTTCCATCTTCAACCATATCATCACTGACTATCAGGTAAGATGCAGGTCAAGCGTTTCCTAGTAGGTAGTGCAAAAGATCTTAAAGATCTAGTAAGTCGCGAAGTAGTTAAGACGCGAAATAAAAGTTCAAAGATATAATTGATACTCGGATATCACTGAAGATCTGAAAAGCTGTTTACCCCCGAAAATTTCATCATCATCAGCTCATTTTATGTCCCCACTGCTGGGGCACGAGCCTTCCCTATGGATGGATAGGGAGAACGGGCCATAAACCACCACGCGGGCCCAGTGCGGATTGGTGGTAGTTAACGATTGCTAATGCAGCCGGGACCAACGGCTTTACGTGCCTTCCGAAGCACGGAGGAGCTCGAGATGATAAATTTTTGGTCACCCATCCGATGACCGGCCTTTGCGAAAGTTGCTTAACCTCAGCACCCGCAGACCGGGCGCGTAATCCACTGCGCCATCGAGCTCCTCCGCCGAAAATTTGTGACGTCATTAAAGACAAATCTCTAAGTATTGCTTTTCTTTTGCCCACAGCCAACACAATGCACCGAGAAGTCATGCTTGGGAAGTGTCATGGCCATTCCCGGTCGTGGCGACGTGCCCAGGGACCCGGAGGAAGTTCTTAGCGATGCTAAGGACTTTTTTGGACAATACTTCGCTTCTATCAGGAGGTAAGTTAACGATAATGTGAAGAAGCAAATTGCGAGTCGGCAAGGTAAGGACTATGCCTCACTAGCTGTCTTAGCACCTGTTTTCCGCTCCCGCTTAACTTGCTTAACTTTAGCTTAGCCAAGTAGATCGAAATCGTTACTTCATTCTACTATAAAAAAAATTACACCAAGAAGGAAAAGCGTTGCTCGTTTCATTCATAACATGCGGTTTCGCCCTCTCTTTCATTGTGAATATTTTTGCACCATTCTATACTTAATGGAAGACGTCCCGCTACCTAGCTGACTGAATTCCCAAGCCATAGCCTAGTAATAGAAAAATAAATCAAAATAAATTCTCATAAGCACTTTTGTGCATGACTGTTAAGTAATAATATTTTTTGGTTCGAATCACCCCCTTCTTAAAGGGGCGTTTTGAACCAGGCCGTTCATACTGTGGTCCGAACAGCTCGTGGTATGAACGGCCTAACGACCCCTGATGACCTTACTCTGAATTACATTCCAAGGCAAAAAGTTTTGAAATATGAATTGTTTGTTGCTGTTTTCCTAAAATGTATAGTCAGATGCCCAAGCTGCACAGGCTTTTCTAACCCTTAAAAGTCGATCCCAGATATTGAGACGAAGCTTAAGAAAAAAGCAAGACCATTCAAATACTGGAACTTTTAAAACTAGCAGATTCATACCCTTTGCCTCCGCTCAAGCTTTCATTGTAGAGGAGATATTGGCAGTTTTACAGTGTCGGCGTCTTTTAAGAATAACGCACTTGTATATTTGTCATTCCAACTAAATGACGAAAACAGCTATCGCATTTGGTTGTCCATGTTTATGAAATAACTCTCATGCCCTACAATAATGTGTATTGTGTAGTTTTACTGTAGAGAGAATAGTGAACGAATTTTAAACATCGTTTATCGTTTACCAACTGCTGTGCTTAAAGGCTTTTTTTTTATTTTTTTAAGATTATCAGTATAAATACAATTACACAATTAAGATAATAAATTATTATAACAAAGAAAAGACGGGCAAAGGATTTACTTATTGTTATATTTACAATGTCACTATAATAAGAGTAAGTTCACCAGATCAGCTTAATAACGAAGACTATTGTTTTGTCTGTTCAGAGCGAACACTCCAGCTCATGAAGCCCGCTGGAAGCTGGTGCAGGAGGAGGTGGCTAAGACTGGCACCTACCAGCTGACTACCACAGAACTGGTGTTCGGAGCCAAGCTAGCCTGGAGGAACGCCAGCCGCTGTATAGGCAGAATACAGTGGTCTAAGCTGCAGGTAAGATAATAGATAATACCCAAGGTGAGGGCCCCTGCTCTAATTGTTGTCTTTGCATCTGGAGGCCGCTTCTGTTTAACATCAGGTAGAGCCAAGTCTTTGCCTTCTTTCCTTTGGAAAAAAATGAATCTTTGACTCTGTGCGTTTTCTGCGAAACTTACGACCAGGATCGAATGGTTCCATGGAACCAGTTTACAGAGGCGGTATACCCGGGTAGTTACAACCTCAAGCAGCCAGTTTGCTCTTTCCTCAAATCGGCAACGCAACTACTATTCCCCTGGTGTTGCAGGTGTCCATCAGGTGACCTATTAGCTCATTATTCATCGTCATCATCGTTTGCATCCCGTATACGGGATAAAGGAGGACACCTTTGCCCAGCAGTGGGTAGCCACTACAAGGCAAAGGCCTCCTCCATGTTACACCATTCCCTTCTTCCTTTTATTTTTCACCTAGGTAAAACATAAAAAAATAACTCACATCTATGAACGTGCAAGTATAAGCAGAATCCGTTAAATTCGACACCGCGCCCGCTTGAAGTTGCGAGTTTAATTTGCCAGATTAAAAGGCGTAAATCCGATTAGGGAGATGCTCGGGCTTTTTAAACGCGATATTCCGCGGTTCAATCCCGAGAGCCACGCAGAACCCTTCACAAGCTCATTCCCTTAGTTGGAGGTGATAGCCGAATGATTAAGGGTGTGCTAATAGAACATCCGTATAACGTAGTTGTCGACATTGAATAAGGCTCCTTTGGCTTACAATGTAAAAGTAGATAGTGTTAATTAGTTTCGGCGGGTTGGATAGAGCCGTAGCATAAGTGCTAAAAATATTAACACAGGAGACCTGCTAACGAAGGAAAAAAAATAAACACTGAATAACCACATGGATTAAATTTAGTAGGTATACTTCAAAAAAGTTGGTAGTACACCAGACCCTATCATGAGTGCGAGTTTGAATCCCGCTCGTGTGATTTTTTCCAACACAATTTTAAATCATCAATCTCATTTAATCATCCCGTAAAATTTCAAAAAGACCAATGTTTTTTTTTGGCGACGAACACTATGCTTAAAGTGTCCAACACTGGTTTCACAACAACCTACAATAAATCAGTGAATTATTTGAGCGTTATAAAGAATATGCCAAAGTATTTTATGCAGAGTTTTTAATTTCTTTGATCGTCTACGTCTTGATTTTAAGACTGATTAGATTACACTGTCTTTGTTATAAAAGGCTTGTTATATCTATAAATAATCTTATTTAAATCGTGAGTTTGATTCAGGATGAGCAAGCTCTTTTATAATATGGTAACATCAGCCATGGCTCCATAAGTCCATCCATCCAATTTTTTGCAGTGACAAAATTTTTGTAAAGGAGCAGGATAACAAAGGGCTTGGAAGAAAACACTTAGAATTTTGTACTTAAACCATATTTATACCAATATACGCCTAGTCTTTACAATGTTAGATAGAACCTACTGAATAATCGAGGGTGGTATTCTTTCCAAATTCTTTGTACTCGAAGTGCTTTGTATCGGATAATCAAAGGAATTTCCTACATAGTCATCGCAGTAACTATTGTAAGAGATAGCAATTTTATAACTTTAGATACCTATTTATTTACTTCTTGCAGATGTTTTGGTATTTCTAAATTTGCTTAACAGTGTATCGGTATATTCTTTCTATATACACAAAGAGGCCAAATGTATTTAAAATTATAGCCCTAAATATACGGTATGATTATTTTTTTACAAGTACCGCTTAACAGACTCGTTTAATTAATTATATTTCTGTTAACTCATTCATTCAAGTCCAATCAAGAAGGTTCAATATAGACTATGACAATTAGCATGGCCAGTACCTTGGCCTCTTTTTGACGCATAACACAAACTAATGGGAATGAACGACGACACTTTTATATATTTCACGTGACATTTAATTTGTTTGACTTCAACGTGCCCATAACAACTCCGAACCACTAAGTAATATTTACTCAAACTTGTGTGTTCAGCAATAACATTTATTTATTGAAAACACGTTGACAGTTACCTTTAGGAGTGATGATATTTGGTATCTATTTTTTTGAAGTACTATCTTTTGTTATGAATACACAAAATCAAGTTTATTTTTTTATGGCATTATCATAGTAGGTCTCTCCAATTGTAGCCTTTTTCTTGGATAGGCCTATGTCCAGCGTGCAGTAGACTAATATAAGCTGATGACTATGATGAGGACGATGATGATACCATAATAATTTAAAGTATATTTATTCCCGATAATTAACTACTTATAAAATGTCACCTTAATTTATTGTTATTAATTACTAATAATGCTTTTACGCAAAGGTCGGTCATCGGATGGGTGACCGAAAATTTATCATCTCGAACTCCTCCGTGCTTCGGAAGGCACGTTAAGCTGTTGATTCCGGCTGCATTAGCAGTCGTTAACAACCAACAACCCGCGCTGGGCCCGCGTGGTGGTTTATGGCCCGTTCTCCCTATCCATCCATAGGAAAGGCTCGTGCCACAGCAGTGGGGATATATGTAAATGAACTGATGATGATAATGATGATGAATGCTATTTCTATTTTATGTATGAAAAATCTAAGAAAATAATTTAACTATTTACAAAACGTTTTCGAGACCCTTTTCGATCAGCGTCGATCTTCCTTTTCTCTTTTTATTAGGATGGGCTTTATCGAAAACTAACCTAATGTCGAGATAATTCTAACCCGCAAAACCTCTGGTTCAAGCGAAAGAACGTTCAATCTCCATATTTTTCTAATTATGGCGTCAAATCGAATTGGGGAGGCGCTCGTCGCGGCTGTAACGACATTAATTCATTCATTCGCTCCCATTCATTCAGTTTCCTTGCGGTTCGCGGAACGACTTATATCGGCATTACCGGTTTTCAATGTCGATTCTAGTTGATGCTCGCAAATACATTTTGTAATTACGCGACTTTAGTCGATTACCTGAGTTAATCGAAAGGGAATGAAATGTGAAACTTTAGACACTTCAATTTGCTCACACATTTATATTGACATTGCATAAATTGTTTAATTTGAAATAGCGTATTGCAATCGAACTTCTCCAGTGGAAAAGTACCTACAGATCCTCGTAGCAATGAAAGATGATGGTTCAAATAATAACCAAAATTAACATGTACATGAAGTTTTTCAGTGTAAACGGTTTTTCCTGAGTTTAAATCTCCTGGATCTCCTAACCTAGGTTAGATTGAAATGATATATTAATCATCATCAACCTATCGCAGCCCAACGCTATACATAGGCCTCTCCCAAAGCGCGCAACTGAGCCCGATCTTCGGCTCTTCGCATCCAATTTCTGTCAGCCGCAGGAGTCGGCAGGACTCACTACTTATATTAATAAGAAAAACAAAACAGTCAAATCAACAACACGAATAGACAAATCGTAGCAACTTACGTGTCTTCATTTTGTTTTACCTACATATTTTAGTCGTAATTAAATTTCCTTTAACTCGTTAGTGGGACCGTGGTAGGGGCTGCAAGCTGCGTTTCGGTAACAGCCCAATTTGCTAATTCGACAGTGAATGATGTGACGTCACTGGGTGACGACTGCTCGGTGGGATCGTTATCGGTACCGACAACTCAATAATGAATTGCGGTTCCTTACCGTAGACATTTTGCTCAGTTTCGCCGCATGTTAAGTGTGCAATTACGTTTTTGGTGATTAATAGTTTTGCGTTCTATCGCTAAGACTGCATCCATGACTTTATATATGGCTCGTAGTTTTATATAGTCTAGATACCGTTTAGATATAGTCTGGGCCGAATATTGTGTGTACCTATATAATTGTATAAAATAAAATAAACAGGTTCCTAAGTAAAAATTTTAAAAGATAAAATATAAAAAAACAACATATAACTGTCAGGAAAAGATCAGCAACACAATCTGGCACGCCCGAGGATGAGTTACCTTTTTAAATTATAGTTTTGAAGTGGGTTCTTTTGAAATATTCAATTAAATCATAAAAAAGTCTTTATTGTTTTATTCTTATGAGTATACTTATTAGCTCATCTTATAAGTTCGTACAAAAAAAAACGTTGATGCAAAGGACGAATGTTCAAGATATTTTTTTTATTTTAAATTTTAAATGAGCTACCGAGGTCCCACGAAGGTCCACTTGTATCACTCTTTTGGAGAGAGTTTGCTGATTGGCTCAAATTGTTCAGCGTCACTGAACTTTTACATGTATATCACACTTTGTCACTCGCCATTACCAAAGATCACCTTGTCTCGATCATTTGAAACTCTGGTGCTAAGTACGCTAATTCAAGAATACAATTTTAATTTTCACGCACAAACATTTTGATTAAATGAAATGAAATGAAATATTTATTTGCTATAGAGACACGGTTTACAATGTTGGTATTGAGAAACATTTTTTTTTAATAGTGCAGGTGTGCTCTGCCGATTTCTCAGCATGCAAAAACTTTAAAATTAAATCTATATAAAACAGCCAAGACAAAAATTATAAGACAATAAATCATAATACTAAATATTAAAATAAAAACCAAACACATGTCTAGAATTCAAAATATCATGCCATCAATGTTTTACGACTGTAACATTTTTATTGCTCCCAAAAAGTACTTACGTAATTTTGAGTCACATCAGTGAGGATGCTTGATACTTATATTTAATTGTCTCATAGCTCAATGTAACCGATAAAAAATACATAGGTATTATATTGTATAGGATAAAAGATATTATTTTGAATCACATGATTATAGGGTTTAATAATGTATCCGAAATGACGTTGAACGTAACATTTAACATTTTCCGACCCGAACCCTTCGGAGAATCTAGTATGGCACGGGGACACGCACTAGTGCGTGATGACGTTCCCTCTAGAAAACCTCCGAAGGTACTACATGGCTTGAGGAACCCTTTAAGTTTCTCGCCGCCCCCGAAAAAGCCCGGTGAAGCTGAAAATGCCGTCAGAGGCAATCAACAAACTCTTCAAAAAAGAACTTAAAATTTTTTCGGTGCCTTTTATCAACTGCAAATATTTTGAGGATAAATTCAATTTTATGAAAAAATCTTAAATTTTTATACGCTAGTTTTCAAGAAAAACGCCAAAAGACATTTCGATTGAAAAATTAAAATAAAGCATTATCGGTAGTTTCAATTCAAAAGAGCTGAAACAGAGAGGCCGCAATGCCTTCACCGCTTACACGTGCCCGTAGTTTCATTCAAAGGAGCCGACAGAGAAGTCGCTCTTAAAAATATTACAATTTTTGTGTTAGGAAAAGTAAAAAATAAACTAGCCTAATTTTTTTTTAAACTAGGGCCTTATTTCTCTGATATAATTAGATGTTTTGTCAAGATATTTGCGGTTGATAAAATGTGACAACTGCATCTAATTTATTAATGAATTCTAACAAAAATTGTTACTATGGAATGCTTAGAGCCCTTACTGTCCGCGATTAACTTGCACTTGGCCGGTATTTTTTAAATAACCTCTGTATTCACAAATTGTTTCATATAAAACGATCAGCATTTCAATTTGCCGTGCGCATAATTAACAATCATGTGTTACACAGCACAGTGTACTAATTAAACACATTTTCATTTACCGTCACAAAATGGAAATTTATAGCGAACACCTGTTTCGGCGGCCCTACTCACTGGCAGCTACATGAATGCTGAAATATACGAAAAGTTTTGACGTCGCCTTTTGAATTTTCGCCTATGTATTTCTGGATGACATCTCGGTGATTGCCGTTCGTGGTCCTAGAAAAGAGAATGGTACCTAGGAGTGGCGAGGGGTCGAAACTCGGCGAAGGTAAGCCGGCCAAGAATTTACAAATCAGACAATAATAAACATGGAAATAAACCATTTTGTTCACTATGCAACTGCCTGGCACACACGTATATTTAACTAATTGGTGACAATAACTATCGACATAATTATTAAGATCTGCATGGTGGATCCCTGGAGTGGGATTTCTAATAGGGAAGCCGATGGGAATCGGTATGTATTGGTCCTTCGCCACTGGTACCTAGTAAGTTGTTTACTTCCGGGATGGCGAGATGCTACCTTCATCCCACTTACTTACTTGCTTACTCCGCTAGCTCAGTGACCTGAAGTGGATCTTGGGCTCCGATACAACAAGACGCGAATCTTTCCTACATTTTACCCTCTCAGACCAGATGGTAATTCATTGAAGATAAGGTCGAATATTGCTAGGCAGGACGACGGTCGATGGACCAAGGTGGTGATGGAGTGGTGGCCCAGAGATGGCTAGTGGTCTCGAGGCAGACCACCTGCCTGATGGTAAAATGATATCGTCGGGGTGGCAGTGGATGAGGCTCGCACTGGTCCGGATAAGTTGGCAGGTAATATGGGAGGCTTATACCCAGCAGTGGATGCTTACGGGCTGAAATGATGATGATGTTGAAGGCCGAATATGGAAGCGCTTTAACCAGTAATCCTGAACCACCACGAAACTAGCTATCTTGTTACAAAGTGACGGAGTACAGCAATGCTGTTAAGATCGTTAATATGGTGACAAATTTAGGTGGTAGCTATCCATGAAGATACTACTATAGCCCTGCTACCAACAACTAAGCCGATTACATAATACGCCATATTTTGGGTCCATTTGGTTAGTGGTGGGAGTCGAACTTGGACGGTGGCCTTACTCCTAGTCCACAGAGACAGTAAAAATATATATCACATCACACTAATATTATAAATGCGAAAGTTTGTGTGTATGTGTATACATTTGTTGCTTCTTCACGCTGCAACGGATGGATGGATTTGGATGAAATTCGGCATACAGATAGTTTATAACCTGGATGGAACCTGGAACACATATAATACTTTTTAACTCGATTTTCCCACGCCGGGAACGGAAACCACGCGGATGAACCTGTGGGTGACCGCTCTAGTTTTCTATATGTATTATGTTGGAGATTTATCGTTCTTCCAAATATCGATCTGTGTGGAAGTAATTACAACAGGTAAAGTAAAGTAAAGTAATTTAATTTTGTTGTAAATGCTTACAGTATTTACAACAAAATTAAATTGAACCCTAGTAGTGTCCCATGTGCCAGCCGCAGCGCGTACGATTGCGGTGTTTACCCTACTTGAGTGAGCCGACATTTTAAGGCAAAGGTCAAGCGATCGCAGGCCTAAGGACACCACTCACGCTCGTGTTATGGAAATCCTAACGGTACAAGAGTACTCTAATTTTCCTTATTATTGCGGAACCCGGCGCCCGTGTAGGCAAAGGATATTTTAGGGTTCCGTAGTTAAATAAGCAGCCTCATAGCTTTGTCATATCCGTCTGTATATTGCAGTCATTCTACACGAAGACTATCAGTGATAGAAATCTATAGAAACAGCTAAATCTATACATACCAAGTTGAAGGATTCTGAAATTAATCTGACTTGATTTGGATTTTGGACTGGATAAAATTACAGTTTATGGAGAAATAAGAAATACCTACAATAAAACTAGACAAAATTTTCGGTACGCATAATAGGTCAGGTCAGGAACTTTAAATTGTATTTAAAACATTGGTTTTTCATGCGGAACTCTATACGATGAGAGTCCTGCACTTGGCTGGTCCTATTTATTACTAAAATTGTTAAAGGAAACCGTTTTATTGATATGAAAATGTTCGGGTTTCTACCAAATCATAAAATAAGATTAGATATTTTATAGTAGCTACGTGGATCCGCAGATTTGAAAATTTGGACTTTCTCACTCTTATTAACAGAGATAAAGTAACCAATTTTATAGATGAGAATGATCATGATAACTTACAATTTTGACTGGATTTTACTTGTATCCCCTCGAAAAACGTGCCTTTCGTAGCTCGATGGGCTTTGACTATTTAATTTTTTTAAATTTTAATTTGATTGATTAAGGCTTACAAAACAAGTTACAGTTTAAGCATGCACTTAATTTGTATTACACTTTTACATTGAACTAAACAGTAACTCTTAAGATGTAGGCACAATAAGATCCAAGTATACCTACAGGTACTAAAAATGAGGGTTAAACAGTATTATGATCTTCTAGGTTTGTACTAGGTTCCTAAAGAAAAATCAAAAAAATAATAATGTAGAAATATTTAGATGAAATAAAATGCATTCAAAGATATTCAAACAAGGGCAGCTTGAACTTCTTTTTTATACTTGTATAGGTTATATCAAAAATGTCCAAAGAAAAATGTTCAGCAATATTTTCATCGTATAGACGACACTTTCTAGTTAACGGGTTATAAAATGTGGTATTGTTTTTGTATACTTAAGGACAGAATAGTTTAAAGGAGGAACTCCGGGATTTATATCTAATATAATTATAATTTGGTCACCAAGTCCCGGCATTCAAAAGGGAGCAACTCCCATGCGAATTCACTATTATTAAAAAATTATAAGATTTGTGTAAATAGTTTAAGCGCTATACGAGACTTTCTATGCGTATCAGTGAGACGTATGGGAAATATAGAGATTTAAACATTTAGAAATACTAACAAAAAAAACTGTTTATTCATCTGAGTTTGTGTTTGTGAATATACCTGAAAAGCACCACATGACCGCGATGTTGAGATTGTTTGTTACAAAGAGAAATTGCTAAGTGAAACCCTAAGTCCAGCTAATGGTTATGTTCCAAAAAACATAAGTCGAAACATGTCAGGGTTGAACAAAACCAATGAAATGAAAATAAATTAAAGGTTTTGTACAGAAAAGTAAATCTACGTTAATTTATTATACATTATCATGCTGTAATTTTAACTTGGTAACGTGGCTATGTTTCGGGAATATACACGTACTACCAAACATTCTGTATATATGAATACGTACACAAACGTTCAACTACATATTTGCAACCGAACGTAGTACAGTTTGAATGAAATTCCTACAACAACAGAATTCCTTTTTGTGAATAAACCTTTGACGTATCAGAAGCGGGGCTCACAACTCGCGAAGTTATTTTTGGCTTAAACGAAAGCCTTTGTTATCCATCGATATTGCTTGCTACACAACAATGTATATTATTATTTTTACCTATATGTTTACGCCAAAATCAATTTTTGTCTAAATTAGTTGTGACTAGGCATAAATACGATTTTGATTCATCAGCAGTATATTGAACCTTTCATTAACGAACTTCCATAGCCCTGTTAGTAGCAAAACCTAAAAAAGTTCATCCTAAAACGTCCTTTTTATATAGCGTATGACTGTCCTACTTATGGGCACAAGCCTCCATCAATGAAATCAAGTCATTAGTACAATAATCGATAATGGCTTGCAAAATGTGAGTTTTTTTTAATTTAATTTTTTATTTTATGCAACTGCTCCTCGCTATTTCTGCAGGCCTTTTTGTACTTTTCAATCTTTTTTTCTTTTTTTATTACGGTTAATAAACTGAAGCTGAAGAGCTCTACTCTTTTTTTTTCCTTTTTTTAACTTTAAATACTTTCTTTTACAAAATGTGTGTTGGTGATCACTACCGGCTATGCAACAAATAAAATATGAAATACATTTTGCCAGACCTGGGAATTGTACCCAGTACCTTCGAGTATCAAGCCATGCGCCATCAATGAGGCGTCGCCGTTGTTATCCCGTATGTAATAGAGACAGTGTTTGCAACAAAGCTTCATAACGTTACCAAATTCAAACTATAATTAGTATTGTTAAGTATTTAACGTTATTTCTATAAAGTTAAACTGGTAGCGGTTATGGGGTAACGTTATCTAGTACAATTATTGTTACATTTTTCGTTACGTTTAGCGCTTTTGCCAATCTGCGTGTAACGGTTAGTTAGATTACTGGTAAAAAAATCACCCAGGTAACATTAGCAAGCATAACGTTACCTTTGATATAAACGTTATCTTCGTATGTTAGAGGTAACGTTACCTTATTTTTAACGTTTAAAGCCCTGGTTTGCAATGTACTGTTACACTCGATTTACGATTGACTGTACAAGATATAGCTTATAGTGTTGCCACTACTAGTGTTGTATTTGTGCCGGCAACAGTGTTCGCGATGAGCTAAAATCTCGGTTCACTGCTTTCTAATAATAAACAATGTCAAAACTGAATAGAGACTGTTGTTCGATAATGTATCAATTCCTCCACGTTGTTGCTGTACGTGTAACTCACATCGTTCGTCTAAATAAAAGTTGCCTCAATTTCTGTTAAAATACGGGCACTGTGGTTCTTAGGTTCTCTTTGCTGGAGAACTTTAATGCCTCTGTGGTTAAGACCACCGCACCGGTCTGAGACGCAGGGCTTCCGGGTTCAATTCCCAGCAGGGAGTACATGTTTTTGTACTCGGTTTGGTTGGTGGTAGAGCTTGTTTGTCCGCCTGGCTAGCTACCATCATCTTATCCAAATATGTCACCATAACATCAATGTTTGTGGCATTGTTGTGTTCCGGCAGCAGCAGATAAGATAGCTAGTGCTTCAGTAATTGAAGATCCCAGGTGAAGTGCGGTTTCACTATTGGATTTATCATCACCTAACATCAAGTGGGATAAACGCACTGTGTTTAACCGTAAGATTTAAAAAGATTGGCTTACGAAAGTTTTATTTTAACTTAATACGCTCGGCTATATATTCGGAGGTCCTGAATTCGATACCCAAATTGGGCCAAGTGTATTCAAGATTTTTTGTGCATAGCCTTGGCAATCTCGGCGTTTAGGCCAATACCTATCTATTGCAGCAATTACTTAATTTCAATGATGGAGGCTTTTGTCCATCAGTGAGACAGATAAAAGTAGTATTAGTATAATATAAATACTTACTACTAATACTACGATACTTTTTAATAATAATAATAATAATGTATTGTCCTCCAGGTTTTCGACTGCAGACAAGTCACCACCACAAGTGGAATGTTCGAGGCGCTATGCAACCACATCAAGTACAGCACCAACAAGGGAAACATCAGGTTAGTTCGCTTTTGGTGTAATCTTTCCCCTGGTCCACGTGTATGCGTTACACAGCATTGTGAAAGAAAGAAGAAGAAAGAAAAACATTTATTGATACTCACACATGCACACGTCTCACAAAAAAAAAAAACACTGTACAGCAAAGTGAATACAAGAAAAATAATGTAACAGAAAAAAGTAAAAATGTAAACAACAAAAAAAGCGTGTGAGGACATCAAGGACCCTGTCATAATCCCCTCACTACACATGAAGATGAGCCGAGTGCAGGTAGAGCGCTGTTATTCTGACAGGGCCCGACGAGGTAGTATTGTTCATAGATGATGGCGACTGTATGTACTAAAACATGAATCTCCTAACTTCGTTAAAGCCTACATTAGGTCAATCCATATTCCATATCCCAGAAAAATATCAGTGCAGCCCTCGCTATCTGCATATACTGAGCTGTGCACACAACAGTGCGCAATGTAATATGATTATCATCAGCTTTAATAAGTCTCTCATCTCCTGATGTGTATTGTGATGATTTGACATAGTTATATTAAAAAAAACAATTTTTATTTAAATTAAAATTTTTCATAATTATGTAATCTCAGTTTTAATTCTCGTTTTATTATATATAAATTTCTGTAATTTTTATTTATGTAATTATTATTGCATGTAGTCTTCACCTATAATTGTATTGACATCAAGCTAAAATCTATTTTAATAATGTTTTACTTAAGAAATCGATCATGTTTTATATGTTGGTGATCATTTCAATAAATAAATAAATTAACCCACTTCCGCCCGCTGCAGGAAATAGGCCTCTTCCTTCGCTCGCCACTCTCCACCACTCCGCCACTCGCTACGGTCCTACGCTATCCGAAAGCAAATTAGATCAGAGTAGTGGTTTAAATCCCGATCTCTCCATGTGATATAGTAAACCCAGCAGTAAAAGGTTTATAGGCAGCTGACGATGATGATCCTGATGAATATTTTTCTCTAAACAGGTCAGCGATAACTGTATTCCCGCAGCGCACGGACGGCAAGCATGACTACAGGATATGGAACAGCCAGCTGATCAGCTACGCCGGGTACAAACAGCCCGATGGCACTTTCCTCGGGGATCCCATGCATAGCGAGTTTACGGAGGTGAGAACACCAACAGGATAGTAGTAATAACGCCATGCACGTGTAAATTATCAGTACGCAATTTTAAACTGAGATTAATACAAACTAATCACTGATTAGTTACTGGTGAGTATTTAAGGCATAGGTACCTTTTTTATATCAGTCGTCGTTTCGACCGAGTTGCAACGTCCGCGGTCATGCCTATAATAACTCTACTGATTATTTTGCGTTAGGTCGTCATATATTTTATATAAAAAAGCTTTTTTTAAATTTTATTAATAAGTAAATATATAACAATATTGTATAAGCGTTCATGTTGTTTATGTTTACAAAGTTCGTTCATAGTCATCATAAAGGTGAAGAAGCAACTTGCAATTTAGCAAGGTGACGGCTAAATTCTGCTCCACTGGTCTTTGCTTTGGACTCCACTTCTAGGAAAGGAGTTATTTGCTCGCTTATAGAAAAAAAAAACTTCTGGGCTCTTTCCACATGCACAATAACTTAAGGGTATATCAGGCTTGCATGCCTTCTGGAGCACGAAAAGAAAAACGAGAAATCACACTGCTTTATAAATATATATTTTTTTAAAGATGCATTAGTCACGGTACAAAAACTTTGTTTCCTGTTCTACTAAATGATGGATACTGCCCTCTTGCCAGGGTAATAGCTTTTCATAGTACACTGTGAACAAAGTTTTTATTATTTTTGACACCGTTCAGAGTCATAATGAATGGAGCGAAAACAAACAATATTGGATTTATGGCCGCTCCACAAATAAATCACTCCGCAACTGACGTCCGTGACTCGCACCTAGATTATTATTTTTTTAAACTTGGTAGTAAGTTCTGAATAAATAAATGTACAGAACTAATTAATTAAAAGAAATATTTTTTTTAGTTGTGCATAAAACTGGGATGGAAGCCACCGCGCACAGCTTGGGACATTCTTCCCCTGGTGTTGTCTGCCAACGGAAAAGACCCGGACTATTTCGAAATCCCCAGGGAGCTTGTCATGGAGATACACATGACTCATCCCACGTAAGTAATTGTACGAACAGGGGAAATACCCTTACATGGACATCTTATACCAGATGAATCAAATATCTATAGTCAGTTTCATCAATACAAGCAAACGATGTCAGGCTCGCAAGAATGGATTGCTAATAAAGTAAACAAGAAACAAAACACTTATACGAAGTATGATGAATATTTTTTTGTAAATTTTCCACTTATATACAATAAATGTTTTTGTCTGTAAAGTTTTCCTTTACTCGTTCGTTAAAAACTTTGTTGAAATTGACTATGCTCGTAATATCGCTTGTAGTGGTAACGTTAGGTCTACCGTTTGTTGCCGGGGGGTGATCCGAGAATTTAATGTTGAATGACTTATTAGCAATTAAGGACATTGCGAAATGTAGATCAGTACATAAACGTAAAAAATTGTGAAATTCTAAGTTTCTGCGTGTCGAATTTACCCAACTCCATATACTGAAATTGAAAGAGACTCCCAAAACCATGCAGGAACACATAAAACTGGAAATAGTTTGCAACTATTGCGTTCCGCAGCTTTGTAGGTAGAAAGGTCTTGCAAAAACCTTTACAGAGCTATGCGCCTTCGGGCTTACATATAACGTTTCTTTCCCATCACAGATTTATGCGACATAAAAAGCAAGAGAATGCATATTGCGAGAGGTAAGAGCCCACGAATAGGCGAATGTCCGCACATGCCGTCTAAATTGCTTATCGTAAAAATGTGGTCCAGTGATCTCCAATCTGAGTTTACTGCCCATAAATCGTAGCTATTCAATAATGTGTCGCCACTCGCGATTGATAATGTTAACAGGCGTTAACGCGATATAAAACGGCACGATAACTAGTAATTGAGTGTTCAGACGCGGCAATAACGAAGGCCTAATAGCGATACCCGTTTCGGTCGAAGCTGTAAAAGTAAATGGCGAGTCTGGGTCAACTTTTAAGATGGGACTCGCACGCTGTACGTTTTGGAAGGAACTAAGTTGCGTAACAAAGTATGCGGTTCGCTCAAATATACGGCCTCGTAACGCGACCCCGAAAGGATCCATTGTAGCTGTCATTAATCCGCTTTATTTGTTACTAACTCATTTGTCGGTACCAACAGGCATGACTGGTTCGAGGAGCTGGAACTCCGCTGGTACGCATTGCCGGCCGTCTCTAGCATGCGGTTCGATTGTGGCGGAATAGAATTTACTGGCAACGCCTTTAACGGCTGGTACATGAGTACCGAAATTGGATGCCGCAACTTTTGTGATACGAACAGATTGAATGTGATGGAGGTAAGAAATAGTTTTCAGCCTTTAAAATGTCCCTTTGAGCTTCGGCTTGTTCGGAATGTACATACCACTTCGAAAGATAAGATGTTTAATAAGTTAGTGGTGATACGTGGAAGGACCAGGACCAAACTTTTGGATGAAAAAATAACTTGATTTATTACGTTATTACAATTGTGAAAAGACAGTTAATCTGTTTAACTGTGGATTCACTATAGCGCTTTATATAAGGTTATAACAAACAGTTAAGTTGCTTACTATTTCAGTACGCCCACTGATATGTTATTAAAATGTTGATGTCCTACAGAAAGTAGCTAAGAAGATGGGTCTCGATACGAGAACCCCAGTGAACCTCTGGAAGGACAAAGCTCTAGTGGAAGTGAATGTGGCTGTGCTCCACAGTTTCCAGCAACAGAACGCCACCATTGTAGACCACCACACCGCCTCGGAGAGCTTCATCAAGCATCTTGACAACGAGAACAGGCTAAGGTTAGTTTCACATAAAAATTAGTATGCGAATATAAAAATTAAGAAGATATAGTTTGGGTCGCGGGTCGCGGGAAGCCGCTGGATGCGAGCAGCACAAAACCGGTCGTTGTGGAGATCCTTGGGGGAGGCCTTTGTCCAGCAGTGGACGTCTTTTGGCTGAGATGATGATGATGATGATGATGATAGTTTGGGTAATTATTAGCGGCTAACAGATCCCATACAATCTGATCAGTAGATTAGCAACTAGATCAAAAATTAAAAGAAAATATGACTACGAAAATCGAATAAAATATTAATGGAAAATTTTCAACTGCATTTTATTGCTAAAAAATACTTTGTTTCATTTTATAATCTGTTCATGTTTGTGTGCGACTAGCTGAAATTTATAATGTTTCGGTCGAAGTTGTAAAAGTAAATGAAATTTATAATGTTTGAGTTGCGTCACACCGCACTGTAGTCAATTACATGGTAATACGTTACAATTAAAATGATGCCAAGAATTGGTATCAATTATGAATTATTATTACCACGTAAAGAGGCGACGACCTCTTTGGTCGAGAGGTTTGTACACCGGTTTCCATGGTGTCGCCATCTCTAAGGTCCCGGGTTCGATCCCCGGTCGGGTCAATTTAGAAATTATTGTTTCTCTAAATTGCCCCGGGTCTGGGTGTTTTCTATGTATAATAAGTGTGTATTTAAGAATTTTAAGTATGTTTATCCGTTGTCTAGTAACCATTTAACGAGTTTCATAACGAAGCTTCTCTTGGGCTAGATAATTGGTGTGAGTGTAGGAAAGTTTTCTTCTTTTTTCTTTTTTTAATACTCAGACTCTGTCACCAATTTAGATTCAATCGCCAGCAGCGTTGTACGCCTAGTTGTATTGCCGTTATTTGCCGAGAATTTCACAGTATGATATTCACGATTAGCAAGAATAGTCAGAGGTTCGCAAAGGGTGGATATTATACTTTGTACATCCTCCGTCCAACCACAATATTTGTTTAACATAAAACTGAGACGTATTAAAAAGGCAGTAGTTATACAATGTAATGTACACACGCCTGCACATGAGACTGTAAAATTTCCTCAATAGACTTTAAACTTATGTCTCAGGCATAAGGTTGAAAATGTATTGAATAAGTTTGACAGTTTTGGATAGGTTCATGTGAAGGCGTCTGTACTTGAAGTAAACATAGATGAGAATTCTGAAGTTAATTGCAAGCAGGCACTACGACAGGCCATTAAATTGTCGACACTGTATGGCGGTTTGTTTGGACAGCCGTCTAGGCCAATACACACACACTGCACACTCGTTGTAGTGGCCGCGTGTGATTGTTTTGGTCTGATGCTTTACTTGGTGTTTTTTTTTAAATTTTATAGTAGCCATCAGTCGTAAATATCAAAGTTGTTTGGTAGGAAAACTAAGTCAAGGATATCGTAGAAGTCAAGGCGCATAGGCCAAAAATTAACAACGAACTATTGCTGAGTTGTCGTTCATTTTACATATTTTTTATTTCCTTTAAATATAGTTTACTTGGTATTAAAATTTTATTTATTAATAAAAAATATGATTATATTAAATCTTTTGCTGCATAATACATTTCATTACCAAACAAAGAAAAGCTCACATATTTTAAGCACGCTATTACTGCAAATTTACTACTATGACTGTCACCATATTTGTTATAAAAAATATATAAAATCCGACAGGTCTGGATGTCCAGCTGATTGGATATGGATTGTACCGCCGATGTCCTCTTCAATAACTCCAGTTTTTCACCAAGAGATGGCGCTGTACTACCTGAGACCGGCTTACGAGTATCAAGTTGGTATCTTTACTAAGCTATAATTAGACCCTAATACATTTTAATATAGAGCCCAGTCCCTTGTCAGTTTATTAATTAAAAATGTAGAAAGACGTTTTTACCCAAAAGTTTGCCGAAGGCTCATTGTAATTACTTATGAACAAAATATTCTGTTCCATTTTTAAGGAATACGTAACGTTACACTCTTGTGTATTCAATTAAGTATTGCAAAATATTATTGGTCTAATCTTTCTTTATTTTATTGCACGATCATAAGCAACTATACTTTGTTTGAAGTATTGTAAAAGGTTTACGTATTACGTAACAATGTAGCATAGTCTTTAAATACATATTTTTTTTTGTAGGAACCGGCATGGAAAACTCATCAGTGGCAGAAGTTAAAGCCGATCACTGGGAAAAGGCCCATAAATAGAAAGTTCCATTTCAAGCAAATTGCTCGCGCCGTCAAATTCACCTCCAAGCTTTTTGGCCGAGCGCTGTCCAAAAGAATCAAGGCCACCGTCTTGTATGCCACAGAGACTGGAAAATCGGAACAATATGCCAAAGAACTTGGGGTCATATTTGGACATGCTTTTAATGCTCAGGTACTGTTTAACATTTTAAAAGCAAACAATTGAGGATAGTTTTTTTTTGTATTTAAACAAAACACGGTAGTTTTATGTATTCAAAACAAAACACCAGTAGGAACTGTTTTAATTAAGGTGTATCTGTTTCTTAGGTTCACTGCATGGCTGACTATGATATTACTTCAATAGAGCACGAGGCTCTTTTATTGGTTGTGACTTCGACTTTCGGAAATGGTGACCCACCAGAAAATGGTGTTGTAAGTATTAGTGCTACAATAATACTCCTGTTAATAATACCCATTAGTTTTTGTAATAAGATTATAATGTTATTATTTCGGTTTTAGGCATTCGGAGAACATCTCTGCGAAATTTTGTACACTGATCAAGTCGGAGATGATTTGGCTGGGTAAGAAAATTATAAAATGTTATTGTAACAGCATTCTTTAATTCTTAAATAAGAGTAATTAGATTAATATAATTATATCTAGAAAAATATCAAGATAATAGCAAAAAAAAATTTCCTATATACCTATTCTCAATAATAATTGTTGTTTAAAATTATATATATATATGAATATCGACTGCGTATTTAACAAGTTGTTGACAGGCACTCTTTACTAATATGTAACTTTCAAAACGTTTGCACGTAAAGCTTTACAAGTGCATCGGAAATTCCGAAACTAATTTCGTATTCGATTTACGGTTGAAATGAATGATTTCATGTTTATTGTAGAAATCAAATGCTGACCCCGAAGTCGTTTATAAATGCGAACAGCCAAATGGAACTGCAGCGATATGCCTCCAGCAATCCGAAGAAGTTGAGCCGGTTGGAGTCACTGAAAGGTAAAGTTTTTAAACTTGAGAGGACACTTACCAGCAGAACTTTATGTAATTTAATTCTATCTGCAAAGCTTGAATAAATTAAAATAGATGAATATTGACTTCTTTGTTTCAAATGGCTATGAACCATTTCACATTGTATTGAATTGAATTTTCACGTATTAATAAATAAGACTGTATTTTAGGAAGTACAACAGACGCAACGTCCATTGACAGTTTTGGACCACTCAGCAACGTAAGATTTGCTGTGTTTGCATTGGGGTCCAGTGCTTACCCGAACTTCTGTAATTTCGGCAAATACGTGGACAAACTGCTTCAAGACCTTGGCGGTGAGAGGATTCACGATTTTGCCACCGGTGACGAGATGTGTGGTCAAGATCAGGCTTTCAGGAAGTGGGCTTCGGGCGTTTTCAATGTAAGTTAAAGATGCGATGAATTCTCTATAGAAAGCAAATAGTTGTATTACATAACAATTCTTAATACTATGCTATTAAGAACCGTTTCAGCAACTGTTATACATTAAATTTCAAAAGTTGTAAAAATATTCGTTTTTTTAGAAAAGATTTAGCTGAAATTCTTAATACAACGTAAATTGACCGAAACTCAGGAATCAAGCTTGACTGCCTTTAATCAAAGTTATTGTGATTGTTGCGCGAATAATCGCTGTCTGTAGAGGTTTAGGATTCTTTCTTTCATTGAACATTTTTATTCATTGACAAAAAATATTTTGTAGTTTTAGTTTGGTTAGTATTATTATTAACGAAAACAATACAATAGATAATATCCTATCATTATGGTAAATGAGAGTTGGAGTGTGTTAGGAACTCCCTAACTGTATTTAAAAGCCTTATCACGATGATAGCTTTTATCAACGCAACAATAGAGTTTACGACAATCAATGACAATCCGAATAAAGCCTTAATTTAACATAGTTATTGTCCTAAATTGAAATCGGTTTTATTTGATTAGGTGTATCGAATGGACATGGAAAATAAATGATATAAAATAGTATCTACATCTATTCTGAGAAATCTCTTATATTATATTTCTGCTACTACCACGATTTGTTAAATGAAATTCTCTGTGAAAATGTAATAATGAAAATAGTAATAAAAATGTTGTGCTCATTAAAAAACATGATGAAATATTTCTTATTTAGGTGGCATGTGAAACCTTCTGCTTGGACGATGACGAGACTCTTCAAGAGGCTAAGAGGGCGTTGGGTACAGTAGCTCTCAGCGAGGAGACAGTGAGGTTCACCAGAGCAGCTGGACGCGCCCCCGCCCTCCCAACGGCCCTGCAGTCCGCTTTCAACAAACAGTTCGTTACTTGCACTGTCAGGGCTAACAAAGACTTGGGCGATGCTTCCGCTGAGAGATCTACGATCTTCATTGACTTGGCACCCAAGGTAATTAGTTGATCTTACTTACATTTTGATCATTGACCTAACAGTTTCAAACATTAGATAACATACTGAAGGTTTTCTACTTGTTTTTCTTGATATTCTTTTTTATAATTTAATTATTTTTCATTACGAGTATTGTATCACAGCTTTCATGTGTTAATTTTGTAGGACGATATTAAGTACGATCCAGGGGACCATGTAGGAATTATCGCTTCCAACCGCAAGGATCTAGTGGAGACCTTGCTTGCTCGCCTTAAAGATGTTGATGATTACGATGAAGCCCAACAGTTGCAACTCATGAAGGAAACTCACACCTCTAGTGGTAAGTTGGAAAATATATTGGCGGGTGTACTATGATACCTTTTTCGATACAGTTGTGTTACAAATTATGTAAAATTGAAGTGAGAAAGTTTTAAATGTTTTAAGATCTTCTAACGCTCTAGTAATAAAAATGACGACAAAATTATTTTGATAAATGTTTTAACTGCTTTGCGTAACCGTGGATAAGATACTCCCGTAAAAAACTTTATTGCTTGAGTTATGGATGTTAACGTAGTTATAAATAGTTTAAGTTAGGGCGGATTTCACCAAGGTAG
This sequence comes from Eudonia mercurella, assembly GCA_963082485.1. Taxonomy (NCBI): domain Eukaryota; kingdom Metazoa; phylum Arthropoda; class Insecta; order Lepidoptera; family Crambidae; genus Eudonia; species Eudonia mercurella. The sequence goes on along the minus strand of OY720030.1, from coordinate 17,110,776 downwards.
TATAAGTCTTATTCCGAGAGTAAATCGCTAATTACTCGAGAGTAAACGAACTTTTTATTTCACCAACCTTTAACCCAAGGATAAATTTACCATACTAGAGTAACTTCTTATACGGCCGATTTCGGCCGAGTAAGCTGTTATTCGTAGATTAAATTGCGTCACAATAACTGTCACGGACAAATTTTATAGATAACCTAACAAAATGTCGTTACGTTTGAATCAATTTATTGACTAATGACGATATATTATTATTTTGGCCGTCGCCCAACATGGTTTAAAGAAAGGACATAGTACTTTGAAGGTAACGACGACTACGACTTCGCCATATAAGATTCCGTTTGTCAAAAGCGTCTGTGTATAATTTGCTAAAAAATTGAGCATCGTCTGGAGTATGTTACAAATAGGTAGGTGAGTTGTATGCGCTCGTTGTATTTACGTATGTACGTACCAACAGGTACGTATTAAAGAATTACGCTATTCATGACTTCTTATTGCTTTACAATATTCTCTGTCAACAAACAATCAACATTACAGAATATTTGAAGTTATTCAAAACGTCAAGTAGACGTATTACCCTGGCTAATTAAAAATACGCAGCGTCATATTGCTCAGGCATGGTATGAATGTACTTTTATGCTTGGTGGTTCATATTTTCGTTCGTTTCATTCGTTCATCATCACGGAGTAACTATGCGAGAGTAACTTACCCATAGATTAATCTGGTGAAATGAAACCAAAGTTAGCCGTAGATTAAATCATAAGAGTAAAGATATACTTGGTTAGCTACTCTCGTATAAATTGGATGTTGGTGAAATCCACCCTTAGTGTAATAAATATGTTTTCAGAAATGAGATACCTGTGCCACAGTCTTTATTTTATCAGTGTATCGTAAACTCTTCTGAAATTACTTCTCAGTTTGTCCTGCTTACATATAAGAAGCCCGATTTAGGGTTTTAAGTAAAAAAGATTTTTATTAAACTCTTGCATTATTTTATAACATTCAGGCAATACATTAATGTTTTAAGATGTCCAACAAACATTCAAGAATAATGCCTTCAAATGTTATCCATGCTATTTTTATTTAATTAGGTCCAGTGAAGTCCTGGGAACCTCATGAGAGGTTGCCTGTACTGAGTGTGAGGGACCTATTCACAAGGTTCTTAGATATCACTACACCGCCAACCACCATTTTACTGCAGTACTTAGCAAATACCTGTGAAAATGAAGAAGAGAAGAAGCAACTTACTACTTTAGCAACTGTAAGTGAATAAGGATTATGAAATAATATCTGAAGTAAAAAAACAAACGAAAACCCACAATGAATATGGTCACATTTCTACATGCAATAATGATTATGCATTCTCTCTTTAAGATTAACATGATAGCAAAGAAATATGAAGGACAAACGAATCTGACTACTTGATGATGTGGTGATACGAATTTTACGTGACTAAACAACTCCTTTCTCGTTAGGATCCCGGAGCGTACGAGGATTGGCGTCACTTCCATTTTCCAACCTTACCGGAGGTTCTCGAACAGTTCGCATCAGCTAGGCCAAGTGCGTCTCTGCTAGCTGCATTGCTCTCGCCTCTGCAGCCAAGATTCTACTCCATATCCTCTTCTCCAATTGCCCATCCAAAGCGACTGCACTTGACGGTAGCTGTGGTTACTTATAGAACACAAGGTGAGTCACAATATTTTATATTTTCAAACACTACAAAATAACACAACACTTTTCTTCATGATTTTAACCCAACTAGAATAATAGTTTTAATATTATTCATCTTTAAATATATTTGGAAACTTGTTAATTAATAGCTCAATAAAAATGTTTCAATAATAATAGCCTTAAATTGTCAACGCATTTGTTCTTTAAATTTATGATCCATTGTTTTGATTAGTGCAATAGATAATGTTCAATAGTTTATGAGTGTTAACTTACGTATACAAATTGTTTTTAAAGAATACTTCAAAGCGAATTTGTCTATTTTAAGACCGACATTGACAGTGTGACTAATCAAAAGATGTACAACCAATTTTACATTTCCCATGTATGAATAATGTAACATTTTTACAACTGGGTTACATGAGTACAATGATGTCATGTTAAAACAGATGGCGAAGGTCCTGTCCACTACGGTGTTTGCTCAAATTATCTGATGGATCGTAAACCGGGCGACGAGGTTTATTTGTTTATTAGAAGGTATATTAAACACATCATAAAGTTTGTTAAAGTAATCTTGTATGTGGCTTTTGCGTGTTACTTTGCTTGCAAACGTTTTGTTAAGCTAATGATTGCTTTATTATAAAGGTCAACACCTAACTATTTTATAACAGCTGTTTATCAGTTTTCTATCAAAAAAAAGGTTTAAACATTATTCATAACATCAAGAAGGTATTTACATTCGAGTCAAAACTTTTCAGTGCACCCAATTTCCACCTGCCTCAAGATCTGTCAGTGCCCTTAATACTGATAGGCCCAGGGACAGGCATTGCACCATTCCGAGGTTTCTGGCACCACCGCCGGGCACTGCTCAACTCTCGCACTGATTCCACTGCCGGAACTGTTTGGTTATTCTTCGGCTGCCGTACAAAAACTATGGATTTGTACCGAGAGGAGAAGGAACAAGCTATAAAAGAAGGCGTACTATCAAAAGTATTTCTGGCTCTATCGAGGGAGAAAAATATTCCGAAGGTAAATATTGGTCAGAATCAATAAGTTGCGAGTAAATATACTAATCGATATTGAGATCGATAATAATCGATTCATGCAAATCTATAGCAAGTTATATTTTTACAGATGTATGTCCAAGAGGTTGCAGAGAAAGAAGGAAAGGAAATTCATGAGCTGTTGGTAAACCGAGGAGCTCACTTCTACGTTTGTGGTGATTGTAAGATGGCGGAAGATGTTCACCAGAAGCTGAAGGGCATTATCAAGAAGCATGGCAATATGAATGATGAACAAGTGCAAAGCTTCATGTATATGCTAAAGGTTAGTAAAAGTTTTTAGTGTTGGTGCCAACAAACTCACCTTATGCGTCAGTATTTGCGCTATTCTCCGATAAATTAAAAGTTGTAAAGATAAAGAAACAAAGAAACGTATGTACTTTATCCGGAATCCTTGATCTTGAGGATAGTCTAGCTTTTTCTTTCTATCTGTTGTTACACAATTATGCTGGTAACATTGTTATAATGGCAAATTTAGACAAATGGTAGTAGCTTTAAGTAGCAAGCCAGGCAGATTTAAAACAAACCCTGTCGACAACCAAGCCGATAATGTGTATTCTGGTAATCTAACCCAAGAGTCCAAGTGTCAGTGTGGGATCGCTACCTATCTTAACATTGTTAAGAACGTTTGGAGAGTTTTCTAAATATTATAATTTTAATTTTCCAAAATTAGGAAGAGAACCGCTACCACGAGGACATATTCGGCATCACCCTGCGAACAGCTGAAGTCCACAGCGCGTCCCGCGAGTCAGCTCGCCGCAACCGCGTTGCAGCCCAACCCTGACGCCGGTCCTCACGCTTCCGTCCCAATACATTTACCTAGCCTCACAATTGTATCAACGCCCCGAAATCAGTAGGTGCACTTGTAAGTGGGTGATGTTCGAGAACAATCATTAGAGCTTCATCATTATGTTTGCTTGTCAATATTATTGATATTTTTGGAGATATCCTTAACGGCATTGAAATCGATAGCTATGGCATCATGACAGTACAATTGTATATTTTATGAAATGCTTTTCTTACATGATTTCACCGGCATTACTAAAGCAGTATTACTGTAAGCTACAGCAATAAGTAGCAGTGCAAGGGTGCCGATGTTCCAAATACAAATTCTCTTTTTAATCATACAGCTGATGTAACGATTTGATTTCTTTACTTTGACTATTTTTCATATACTACGCCGAACGTGTGCTATAAAACTATTGTAATTGAGCATGTAATGAAATGTTTTATCGCTTATCCAAATTTTTGGTAAAGAAATATTCTCTATACTCGTCTAAAGAGCATTATACAATATAATAGGTAGTTATTTAACCAAGTACTCTTATAAATGTATTAAACAATCTTGGTGATCTCAAAAATATTATTACAGTATTCTTTAATACATTAAAATTATTGATACTGTGAAATAGTGTTTTTAAATAAAAATTAAAGCTAATAAAGTGTTTCAAGAATGGAAACATATAAAATGCATTCAAGTCATTAAAATAAGTAATGACAGCATTCTATATTTTAAAGATATGGTACTTGGCGAAGAAAATTTGAAATCTCTAAATATTGCTTTGTCGGGGGAAAATAAAGATTAAGTCAATTATATTTTATTTTTCCTTCGACCACTTTGGAATGTAAGGCGAAATGTAGTTTGGGCACTTACGGATAATGGGGTCCTTATGCTACGCTAGATTTTAGGAAAACAGGCAAGAGGGGTAGATAAGCAAAACTCTAAATTTATTCAACTGGTATTTTTATTTATTTGCAGCCAGATAGAGTTACCAGTGTTAGGCCCCTGGTTTATTTGAATTAAAAAGCAAAAACAGTCATTAGTAATTCTTGTTTCGCAAAACAAATAATATACTTATCTGTAATATCGGTTATCGGTTAGTGATCTAGCAGGAACAAGGGGGCCCCATCGATTGCGGAGCCCTAGGCACTTGCCCAAAAGAGTGCCCAATGGTAAAGAAGGGCCTGGTTTGGAGTAAATGATAAATATTCTTCGTCCGAAAGCGGTGGACGCCTGATAGGACATTTCTGTTTCCGAAACTAGTTTCGTAAATTGGTTACCAAACTGGCCAAAGGGTTCCTTTCAACTTCGGTCACAGGCCAAGTAATACAGAGGTTGTGCGTAGTGTGGGTCCTTTTGTACATAATACTGGAACTGGGAACCTCAATACAGTTACTATACATAAAGTTACATCCCTGTAGAATATTATAATTTTAGAATTTAAACTTCGAGAGCAGCTATATATTCTGATATGTAGAGATTTATTTAAATGGATTAAAAGCAGGGTGAATTATAATAATAACGCACAAAATGCGTTAACGTATTATCATTTCAATCAGCTTCTGACACTATAAAAGATTGTATTAAACTCTAATAAATTACGATATGCCGCTTACATTATATAAACTTAGGTGTAATTTAATTCCATTTAAATAAGAAATAACAAAAAAAAAACATAATAAAAATTTCATCGATGTCATTTATTATCAAATATTGTCCATTTAATGTTAACGAAATAAGAATATTTTAATTAATTTTATTACTTTGCAGAATTGAAATTGGTATAAAACAAAGAATAAAAATGGCTGCCTAAGTCATTTTTATGTTGGAGGTGTTATATCATTTTCCATATAAATATAGCATTCCGAATGAAAACATTATAGCACAGTCGCCATTTATAATTGATAAATTGTAAGAAATAACTTTATTTTTATTAGATCGCTAAATACAACGACGGTGTTTATGTGAAATATTTATTATTGCCAAATATTGTACAGTACGTGGTATAGTTAGGTTATGTTGTGCTAATGTAAATATATAATTCTAAGTTACTTATATTAAATCTTACGAGCGATTCAAAGTGAGTCTTTTTGTTTTGATAAAACGATACATTATTTTCTATAACATTTTATATACATATTAAATTATGTGAAATTACTTTTTTTACAATAAAAGGGTTTAGCTATTTTTTATTTGCTTCGCATTTAGGAATTTTTATTGTTTCGCTTTTATTATCTTCAATTGATTTATGTTTCAAAATAAGTATATACTATTAAAGTGAATGTGGAATTTGTGATTCTATATCTGACTAGTTCTAAGAAATGTATTCATATTTTCTATGATTCATGTTGCAAGAATTTAATATACAAAAATCTTTTCTGATATATCATATTTCTAATATTATATTAATATTATCATACTTTAATATCTGTCTTTACCGAATATTTACAAATTACGGATTTCCTGATATTATAAAAGTAAATGCACACTTTGTAATTAAAATGTTATAATTGAATTCATACATAACACACGATTATTACTAAGTATGCACTATTTCATTAAATACGGCAATCTGTTTGCAATATTTATGGAACAAATCTATAAAATTGGATAACTGCATTTTGTCTGTTGTTGATCAAATAAAGTTCCTTCATATGCGAAAATTACAAGTGCTCTTTTATTTCACCCAACACACCCAAGATTCACCATTTTGTGAAAATGAGAAGTAAGCTAATTCTTAAAACAGCATAAAAGTTTATTTTAAAATTATTTTATATTAAACCTTAATTAGGTACTGTTAAAGACTCTTGGATCGGATCGTGCTCATCGGCGTGCACTTGGAGAGGCTTATGTCCAGCAGTGTATAGGTGATGATGATGATGATGAAAGATTTCTTTATAAATTTTAATTTTTATTATCGTACTTAGTAAAAATTACTACGATAATAAAAATTACAATTTATAAAAAAATCTTTCTTTCAACTAACCGCTACCTTATATTTTTTGTAATAATGAGTTTTGGAACAATATAAAATATCTTACTTGTTTTGCAATACCAAATATTCAATTACTGGTTTTAATTAAACCACGAAACACATTTTTTCTTCGTTTTCCTATACCATCACATCAGTCTTCTCATTTTACCTCAATGATGGTAAGAGCACCTGCAAAGGTGACAGGATAATTACATAAGTAATATAAGTTTAGGTAAGTGTGTTGAGTACAGTCAACCTCCAATTTATAGATGCAACATTAGAGGTTAAAAAAATGTCGTTTAAACAAAACTTACGTAGTAAAACTTTTTTTTAAAGTTTAAAAACTTATTCCATAAAATAATTTTACCTCAATTCAAAGATCTTTTCGTTCACTTATAATTTTTTTTTGCTACTCACTTAACACTTTAAGGATGCTCTAATGGGGTTTTTTGACCCAGTCAAAGTAATTTTGTAAATATTTTCCAAAAAACGAATCATGCAACTTTGCCGCTCTTAGTACCTTCAAGCTCTTAATAACTCAGTTATGTGGATGTATAAAATAAATACGGGTCCGCTGGACCCAGTAGCGACTACTTACGTTAGTAATTATATAAAATATTTTGTGACATGTGAGTAATATCTTTATGACCTTTTGTAACTAACCTGACTACTCTGAAATAATCTTTTTTTATTTTTATTTTTATTATTAGTTTATCCAATCAATTTGACGGTGACTGTACCTACATCCAACGATTCAGCGACAAAGTGATGACGTAGCACAAACGAGCAATCACTCCCATCGGGACTCGTTTAGCGTATCTGTCATGTATTGCCTTGATACTCAAACATACGGAGAAAATATAGCATGTATAGTACTATAGAAGTCGTAAAACGGCATCGTACCGCCTGTAAACTCAATATCTTTTTTACTCGTATTTTCACGCATTCTACCTGCGTGTCATATTGTGCCTCAAAAAGTATTTTATACGATCTCCTGTACATACATTTGGTAAGCAATGTTTGCAGTTCAAAAAAGGTACATGAACAATACCTATTTGTTAGGCATCGAATTAGACACCTAAACATACCTCAAAGCTTTCGCGTTCTATTACAAATTAAATATTTACCGTTTAATGTCTAGTAAAGGTATCATATGTATACATAAATGTTTTAATACGCGTCGCTTGTCACTTCTACCGTGCAACTGTTGCAGCGTCAAACCCGGTTCAACGTTTTATTTAAACATCTACCTGTTTCAATAGAGGATAGCCGGGAGAAGAGACTATGCAAAGACTATGCAAAGCTGTTCTGTGCTAGCCGTTCTCACTTCGCCGCCCCACTTTCGCCTGATTCTCTAAATAAATAAAAAAAAAAAAAAAAAAAATAAAAAATGCGACGCGGTGAAAAGGATTTTCGCCTTTAGACCGGTAAAGCGTATGTGGCCGCCACCGTACTTGGGAGCTTTTCCAAACCACGTTTTATGAACCCCACATTCAGGTATTTGATGCGAAAGTGCCTAGTGCGACTATTATTTACCACTCGATCACGTTAACGTTAAGAAGATTTTCTTTTGCATCGAAGCATCCTCCAAGAGATAGAGAGAATATTTAAATGTTTCCATACAAATACTCGATTACGATAACGTGATCAAATCTTATCCCCCTTATTCATAAAAACTATTTAAGCACAATTTAGTTAAATATTGTTTTGTCAACGTCACACAAACGTCATTTTGAATTTGAGAAAAAGAGACAAAATAATGATTAACTAAATTTTGCTTAAATAGTTTTTATGAATAAGGGGGTATATGATTATTTATTTGTATTAGGTATGTCATTGTTTGTTTACCTAAAAAGGTTAAAAAAAATGTGTTCAAAACTCGCACTGGGACAAAGAACTACTCGTAGATGAGTTGTCGTTATGACGTAAGTACAAATTCTTATTTTCGTCTCAACACTCAGATTGCGTGTGACGTATAGTACAAGAATACTGGGGCTCTATTTTGGATTCCTTCGCCTCAAGTCAAGCGCTTGGTTTCTACTGATTTTCGTTCGACATTTGACTTTTCATATTTTTAAATCGCTCGACCGCAATGAGTGCCCTCACCCACTCGTTGCAGTCGAGCGATACAAAGCGATTGATAGAATAACCGTCAAAATCAATGCGTTGTGTCAATGTCATGTTACTCGTTTGTTTGTGTCATTGATAGTCTTTTCTATTAAAAAGCAAAGGTTTTTTTAACAGCCAGTAGAAACATGAATATTACGTTCCGTTTTCATTTCGGTTGTTACCGGTTTTCTCTAAATTCTGCTTGGAACGGATAACATCCAACATTTCGTATTATGTTTGCAGCGCCGGAAACGAACGATTCAAAAATACGGAACATCGGCGTCATACGACTTTTAAGACAAGTGTGACTTAAGTCCCATGCGACAACACAATGTCATACGTGCGATTCAAAATAGATCCCCAGATTCCATAAACATATGAGTGATTGGAAAAACTCTGTTAGCGTGTTTTAGAGTGCTAATTAATTACCATTATGCTCGTATGTCTTGTTAAGGGATTTCCGTTTCGTTTGGAAAAATTGTCCAAATGGCGTATCTGGGCGATTATTATATTCCTTAAGCACGGATAAGCAGTTGACCTCTCTCATCGTCATCTCACCTGATGTTAAGTGATGATAAAACCGAAGGTGCAAGCGTATTTCACCCGGAATCCTCAACTACTGAGAGAACTGACTATCTTATCTCTAACTGTCGGAACACAATGCTTCTAAAATTGAAGCTCGACATACTTAGGTAAGATGGTGGTAGATAGCCAGGCAGACTTAAAACAATCCCTATTACTAACCAGACCGAGTCAATAATGTACCAACGCTGGGAATCAAACCAACTAACGACTGCTATACTGACGACGATGGCTGATTCATATGTCATACCTACTCGTGAACGGGTGCCGCCTGTGAAGGCTGGTCTGCTCTTGCATACTATTATTTTTATTATTAATAACTATAGTTTAACTTTGTTTTTTTTTCTTAGACAATTTTTGACCTTTTTCAGTACTGTATGACATTGTGAACATTTTAACTGGTAACTGATGTAAATTTGCAAACTTAGATAGGTATTATTATTATTTTTTCTCTTTTGGTTTTTTTTAACATGTTGTGATTGTCCTTAATATTTTCTGTTTTCAATTCAATTTCTGTCTTAAAGTTTTTTGTTTAAGACACACTGATGTAGGCTGATGGTGATGATGATGATGGTGATTTAAGACACACTTAATTTTGCTATGGATTTTATTAAAGATCATATTCATAAAAATAACCATCGATATTATGGGTCTACACTATAACTATTTATTACGGATGTATTTATGACACGTCTGCCGCATGACCCCAGAGATACTTTGTGCCAGAGACACCCGATCCGATCCGAACCCCTCGGAGAATCTAGTAGTAAACCCCCTAATCCTTCTAGTGTCCCTACACGCACCATGCGTGACGCCATTCCATCTAGAAAAACTCTGACAGTGCTTTGTTTCACACGGCTTGAGAAACACTTTCAGTTTCTTGCCGCCCCAAAAAAAAATCCGGTGGTGAAGATCAGACTGGGTTCCGTGTGATGGACATTGGAGGCGTAGCGTGGTTATTGTTGAAGACCGAAACTGTAACAGATAGGGAAATTAAATTCTACGAAATCGTCAACTTTAAAAAATGTATCCAATTTTGTTAAGGCGAAGGGTAAGGCACACTAGTGCTTAGTTAGAGCATTAATGCTCTAAGTACTAGCGCCACCAATTGATAATTTGACAATTACTAACGGACCTGATCTTTTTTTAAACATTTTTAAACATTGAATACTAATGTAGTATATTATGAACAGGAAAGCATCCATTTAATAATTGTGCACTACTTTTTGTTGCGTGGTTTATTTACAAAACGAGCTATCGCATTTATTCACAAACATTTTTAAACATTGAATACTAATGTAGTATATTATGAACAGGAAAGCATCCATTTAATAATTGTGCACTACTTTTTGTTGCGTGGTCTATTTACAAAACGAGCTATCGCATTTATTCACAAACATTTTTAAACATTGAATACTAATGTAGTATATTATGAACAGGAAAGCATCCATTTAATAATTGTGCACTACTTTTTGTTGCGTGGTTTATTTACAAAACGAGCTATCGCATTTATTCACAATGGCCACTGTTGGTGTAAGCGAATGAATACAAAAACAAACCTAAAAATAGTGCAAATTATTAAATAATAGATGTTAGCCTAGTGTCGGAAGGTCCGCAATGTTTGAAAAAAAAGTCCAGTTTAGCAGTTATCAAATAAAATCCATTAGCGGCTCTAGTGTGCCTTACCCTTCGCCTTAATTCTTACTCTTTTAGTTTTGGAATTCCCCATTCAGACCCACTTTGATTGCTCATATACAGATAGTATCATTGCCTGTGTCTGATGCTGCCTACGTGCCTTCGTTGGCGTTTGCCACATACCCTTCCCTAGCATAGGGTCCGGTACTTTTTATGACTAACACGGTGACTTAGCTGAGTGTATCAATATTTGAACAATCTCTCACTTGAATACTAATGTAGTGTTAAACAATTATACAACTTTAGTACCTAATGGATAATTAACTATTTATTAAAATGTTTAAATAATTTTAACGCAAATTTTGTTGCGAAACAAATTACAAAAACACAAATATTGAAAAAAGAATTATAATAATGTAGGTATAAATAATTAAATAAAAATAATAATTTCGGCAGGCTGGTTAGAACCACGATAGCTCAATTGGGAGAACACATTATGAGCACCACGAGCACCACGATTTTTTTCAACATTTGAGTTTTTGTAATTTGTTTCGCAACAAAATTTGCGTTAAAATTATTTAAACATTTTATAATAGCTTGCCTACTTCTTAACTAATCTTTGGTATTTGTAAAAATATTATGAGCTGATGTTAATGACGGTAGTTCGTGACATTGAATGGGCGCCTTTGGCTTTCAAAGTAAAAAGTAAATAGTGTTGAATAATTTAAAGAAATTATTCAACAGAAGCACGATAGCTCAATTGGGAGAGCACCTGACCCGGTATGTCAGAAGGGTGCAGGTTCAAATCCTGCTCGTGGAAATTTTTTCAACATTTATGTTTTTGTAATTATATATTTTTATTATTTTTGCTCGATTCCCACTCCACCTTTATAGGTCGAGTGGGAATAAGAGGCTGGTTGATTTTTCTAGTAAAATTCTATCTTGTAACTATATGTATATTGGTAGTAGGTATAGTAAAGCTATAGTTTCTAAGCTCAAGTGGCAGTGGGCAAGGCACATTGCTCGCAGGACTGATTGCCGCTGAGGCAGAACAGTTCTTGAGTGGCGACCGCGTACCGGAAAACGCAGTGTATGCAGGCCTCCAACAAGGTGGGTCGGCGATCTGGTAAAGGTCGCGAGATGCCGCTGGATGCGAGTAGCCCAAAACCGATCGTTGTGGAGAGCCTTGGGGGAGGCCTTTGAAAGCAGTCTTTTAGCTGAGATGATAATAGTGATGATAATGATCTTCTATTTATAGGTAGTGGAATTGGCAATGATACATTATGTTAGGTCAGTAACGTGTTCACGCTCTGAGTTCCGGTTGACTCGCTCGTCATAATTATGGGAAAACTCCGACGCGCGTGCAGCAACAGACCGACATACAGTTTAATTAGCAGATACAATTACATAGGTACACCTAATTACCGACATGTTTGTTGCTACACTTTCGTGCTTTGTCAAAGTAAGGTGTTATGTAATGTTCAGCGCCTACTATAATAAGCGGTTGCTATGACAAAGATGTAAAGTGCTGCGCTACTTATAATTTAATTAACCTTTTTTTTTAAATTTATTACCACATAAAGAAAAGTAACATTTTGTATCTAAATAATAAATAACATTAGAAAACCACAAAGGTTTGTAACAATGCTATTCTTAGCTTAGTCGAAAACAATCTTTAAATTGAAATAAGCACAAAGTAACTGGGTAACAATGTAGGAGCGAGTTAAGTATATGATGTTTTGACATTGAGATAAAAATCTCTTAATTTATGATTAAGATTCATAGGCGATATATAGCAGCAATTAGCACTTAAAATAAAAAATAAAATAAAAAAGTAAAATTTACTATAGCGATGCGTTATTAAATTTGTGGTGTTTCATCTGTAAAGATGAATCTACATGACCATCGGTTGCATTGACCGTTGGATAAATGGCACTCTGCTGCTATAAAAGCATTAAAAAAATTAAAAAGCAGTGACAAAATTCAGCGCTTACGTCAGCCTTCCCAGCTGCATAGCGGTCAGTACAGCCGCCCGGATTGCGGAAGACCCAGGATTCCTGGCTGGGTCGGGTAAGCGTTTCATTAGTTCACTGTATTTTATAAGTATTAGGCGAAATATTGTTGACCAAATCCGCAATTAATCAGTCGCGGAACAAGGAAGGTAGATGTTCTCTCACCATAAACATTGTGCGCTCGCGTCGTGCAGAGACGATTATTTGCAACAGCACGAGTACTGGGTGATTCACTTGTTGTTTAATGTTTTGAATGAAAATGTTTTCTTTTAATATATTATTTTTAAATTGTATATGAACCGGTAAAATACTACAGTGCTCAAATAGCTTACCCTCGTCCGAGTAATAAAGCTGTTTGACATTTTTACTAACCATTATTTGCTATGGAATCAAAGTCAGATTGAAGCTTCCAAAGAGCTTTCTGTGGATCTTTATCAGCTGCTATAAGGCAGGTATCATCAGCAAATTGGTAACATGTGCAGTTTTTAATGCTAGAGTTCATGTCGTTGATATAACTTAGAAAGTGAAGGTCCTTGAGCTGTACCTTGCCCTACGACAAAAGAGTCACTCAGTTATTTATCAATTTTTACATTAAAGTGTTTGGTTATTAAGGTAATTAAATCATCATCAGTCTATGTTATTAGCCCACTGCTGGGCATACGCCTCTTTGAGTGCACGTGGAGATCAGCAGCAGACATAGGTTAGAACTTTTATTCTACAGAAAAGGGCGGTACGGTTTATTTACCAGTTAACGCCACGTGATTCCTTAAAGGATTTTTTAAAGATATAGATATTTTAACTTCACCGTCGTTGTATGTATTTGTATATAATGTATGCGCGTAAGAACCTACACCTTTATACTAAGACTAGCTGACCAGGCGGACTTCGTACCGCTTTGACAGTTTCCATCATTGAGTAAAATATATATCAATGGTTTCCATGACAACAAAACAAACAAATCATTTTGTATAGGAAAATTAAATTGTCGTTTTTAGTATTTTATTTAATATATATTTTTTTAAATATAGCCTATGTTACTCAGCGCTAATGTAGCATTCTAATGGTGAAATAATTTTTTAAATCGGTCCAGTAGTTTTTGAGTTTATTCGTTGCAAACATACATACATACATACATACAAAAATACAAATGTTTCCTCTTTATAGTATGGTGTAAGAATTTTTGAAATCGGTTCAGTAGTTTTTGAGTTTATTTGTTGCAAACATACATATATACATACATACATACGAAATACAAAGGTTTCCTCTTTATGTATAGATAAGTGAGGTTCACGGATTTAATACAAGGTACCAGAATAAATTGTGTGCTCCGAAGATCAGACTCAGCAAGAGTAGTAAATCCTTTATAGGTAACTATTCATTTCTATAAAAAAATACCCGATGATATCCCTGTGTTGACAGATACCAAATTCAAAACCCACACTAAACGAATTTTAATTTAAAAAAATCTATTATAAGGCTAATGACTATGTTGTCTGCAACAGCAGACAAATGCGTATGGACATAGGTCTGTTCTGCACTGGTTCGAATAATATTATTAATTAGTACAAAATTGTACTAGTTCTGTTTTATAACTATTACATTATTGTAAATTGGTTTAAAAGACGGAGATAAAGAAAAAAAGCCTCTTGAGTTTCTTGCCAGCTCTTCTCGGTCAAAGGCTCTCCCAACATCCGAACTGGTGGTAGATTCAGTAAACTAAATTTAATTAATTATTAAAATGCTCAAATAATTTTTAACGCAAATTTTGTTGCGAACAAATTACAAAAACACAAATGTTGAAATTTTTTTAATTTATTATAATTCCGTTAATAATAATTATGTTAATTCATTATTATTTGTATTTTATACCTAGTTTTGACGTCAATAAATACCTGTAAAGGTATATATTAAATTAACGATTTGACTTTGCCATTAAGCACGGTCCGCGAATTTAGTAAATTTTATAATAATAAAACGGAAAAATCATACTATTTAATTAAATGTAACAATGTCAAATATATAATAATTCATCTAATATTATTGTTAATGCCAACAATAATAAAAACTACAACACAACAATCAATACAAAAAGATCAAAATTCATTATTTCAATATTTTTACGCTGTAAGGGAGAAAAATTTGCCCTTCCTTGCCGGTTCTTCTCAGTACAAAGTCTCCCAGCCCAGAGTAGACGAAACGATGTCATATTAAATTCATATGAGGTACAAGTTTGTAGCCTAAACTGATGGAACTGATTTAAATTTTGAAGAATCTTCTAAGTTTAGCTTATAACTGCAATGTTACTAAATGCTATTGCCATTCCACTAGCAAAACCACCCATTGCTCTCTTTAACGAGGTGTTGTGAATCGGGGTCCCCGATAGATCTATCAATCAGCTGAAGTGGTTAAACAATCAAGTGGGGAGATAAACTGGCGCCTCTACCACTAATAAAACCATTGTCTACTGCCACAGCAAAAACTGATTTGTGTTTCTTTATAATCGCGTAATGGACTTCGCGTTAGTGCAATTAGTTGATTACATGGGAAACTATTGTGTAATTAATATTTCTAATGAGTTTTTTTATGTAGCACCGTTTTATGTTTCGTTTCGTTTCGATACTATGCACACAGGGTAACCGCCTTTGTGGTCTAGTGGTAATAACACCTGTTTGATTCTCAGCGGGTTGTACATGTTTGTGTTCTTGGTTTGGTTGGTGGTAAGGCTTGTTGTTGCCTAGTTAGGCAATACATATTTAGATAAGATGGCTGTAGCTAGTTAGTTATTATTTATGTATTAATAGCGCATTAACGCGCATACCGGAACACAATGCTACAAACATTGATGTTATAACGACATATTTAGATAAGATGGCGGTAGCTAGCCAGGCGGACAAACAAAGCCTACCACCAACCAAACCGAGTACATAAACATATCCCCGCTGATGATGGGCATCGAACTCGGGATCTCTGGGTCTAAACCGGTGGTCCTAACCACTAGACCTCTGAAGCCGAGTGGCTTGCACGCCGGACTTTGGGCGGCGCTAACTCTGAGTTCCCGGATTCGATTCCCAGTCGGGTCGATGTCGAAAACGATATTTTTGATATTGGGTCGGGTTTGGGTGGTTATGGTACCGTCGTTTTTTCTGATTTCTACAAAACGAGTGCTTTAGCTATTTACCTTGTGATCAGAACAATGTACCTATGTGATGTTGTCTAATATTTATTTGCGTTAAAAATTATTTAAACATTTATAAATAGCTTGCTTACTTCTTAACTGATCTTTAATATTTGTAAAAATATTATGATCGGATGTTAGTGACGGTAGTTATTGACATTGAATGGGCGCCTTTGGCTTTCAAAGTAAAAAGTGTTGAATAATTTCGGCGGGCTGGTTAGAACCACGATAGCTCAATTGGAAGAGCACCTGACCCGGAATGTCAGAAGGGTGCAGGTTCAAATCCTGCTCGTGGAAATTTTTTCAACATATGTGTTTTTGTAATTTGTTTGCAACAAAATTTGCGTTCAAAATTATTTAAACATTAATATTTATTTTATTATTTATTTATTTAAAAATTCTTTGAAGAATAAAGAAATTTATATTGAACGTGAAGCCGACTTTAAACTATAGAATCAAAGTGTGTACTGTAGGAGTATATCCGCATTAGGTAACATTGGTTATTACTGTCACGTAGTGAAATATAACAAGATTAAATGCCTACAAGATATACCTACGTATTAGAACCTACAATCCAGACGTAGCATGCATTGCATTATACTAACTGCCTGTTAATTTATGTTGTGATCGAACTCTCTCAGCGGCATACAAACCCTCGAGGGGTTTTGCTAATGAAATTATGCCATGGAATCGTCACTTGCAGGTTCAATAATTGGTTTAACTGACATTTAGGTGGTTCTGAGTTACAGCATCGTATAAGGAGGAATGCTCCTTATACTGTGGTTCATATGGCTCAAAATGACCATCACTTCAGTGTTAGTTAAATCGATTGAACCTGCAAATGACGGTATATTATCCATATTATCCATACACGTACAATTTATTTATTTTTTCTTAGGTGAATCAACAGTAACAAAACAAGAGTAGCTATACAGTTATACATCAGGAAAACAATTACAGATTCACACCAGTAGAAAAAAAATAAAAATAAAAAAATAACGGAAAGTGTTCAAGACACGTGGTAGGGGCTACAGAATCGTCATTGTGCCGATAACTTTTAACGAATGGACGAAAGCTTTCGTGCCCCAAGCTGCGCAGCGTTCGATGGCTAGAACAATCTATTGGCAAAATTTCCGACAGTTGAAATGGACATCGATCATTTTGTTTAGTAGATAATAACACAAAAAGTCCTGCGTGGAGACGTCTGACCAAAGTAAGAGGTCTACTCTTTGAGGAACAACGCAGGATTGTTCTATATAGTAAAAGAGACCATTTATAAAATATACCTCAAAAAGCTATCACCTACAATTATGGTAACGAGGTCCTGAGTCCTGGGTACCTAGTGTGAGCTATGTCGAGCCGTAGCAGCAGTAGTTTGCCAAGAGACATTTTAAGCTTATTTTAAATAAACAGAGAATAAGCTGCAAATTATTATTCCGTGTTTTGTTCCCGTCATGTTAACTTTATTTCAAATAAGAGTGAAAAATATTAAACACGGAATAACTCTTCGAAGCTTATTTTCTGTTTATTTGTAAGGCACAAAAAAAATGCCCTGTACACTATACCAAGTCGTACACTCCTTCGTGCGCGCGATGTGCTTAAAAAGTAGCAAGAAGTTTTCGCTTCACGTATTAATATCATCATCATCATCATCATCAGCCTATAAACGTCCCACTGCTGGGCACAGGCCTCCCACATGATCAGTAGCACGTGGGGTATTAGGCCATAACCCACCACGCTGGCCCAATGCGGGTTGGTGGGTTTTAACGACTGCCATCTTACGACAACAACCGGGACCAACGGCTTAACGTGCCTTCCGAAGCACGGAGGAGTTCGAGATGTTTTTAATTGGTCACCCATCAGGCGACCCGGCATTGCGAAAGTTGCTTAGCGGGCAAGATCGCAAGCCGAACGAGTTAAGGACGGTACACCCATCCAACTCAGCTTCATCAGCACTTCGAGCAACCAACGTCAGGCGTAATATCCAGGTCATACGTCAATGGCCAAAATGCAACATTATCATTAATTTAGTATATAAATCAATTGTTTGTAAGATAGAAAGAACATTGTATTAGCTAAGTCTTGACTGTAACTCTGCTTGAATAAATATATTTTTTATTCAAATCGGTTGTAGTAACTTAACTGGCGCAGCCGGTAGGATTCCAATAGTGGGATCCCTGCGTTATTCGATAGAATCTCGATCGCGTCGCGGAATCTCACGTCCGTTTCTACGGTTTAATTGGAATCGCCAACAAACAAATTCGTTGAGGAAGCAACTGGACTATTGGGCGGAGTAAGTTAGAAGACCAGCAGTACCTGTTACATAACATGGGAGTAGTCGCGGAACTGTGAGTAGATCTTTTTCACCTTCCTGTAACTTTCCTTTATGTGTCCTTGTAGTAAATATATGTGCCGTGATTAGTAAGGATTAGTCTATAATAGTAAGCGTAATAGATTTTTCACGTTATTACATTACGTTACATTAAGATATAAATTTAGCTAGCCGCTGCGCCATCGAGCTCCTCTAGTAGTATTAATATAATCTTAATATAATAGGTATAATAGATTATGATTATTTACATATAATTTTACGCAAATATTGTTGCGAACAAATTACTTGTGGACTTTTTTCAACATTTTGTCTTTTATCAAGTTACAATAGATTATATTATTATTATTATTATTGGCCTTTGTCCAGCAGTGGGCGTTTTTTGACTGAGTATTTTATTCTATGCTATTCTATTCGATTGAGATGATCATCATCATCAATATAGATAGATAGATAATACTTTTATTGCAACACTAACACCCGTTTGCACTAAACTTATGAATCGCCTAAGTCTTTGCCTAACTATTACCCGATCAAGTTATGTCGGCACCTGAGGGTAAGCGACGTTTTCGAGCCAGGTGACGAGTTAACTTGACCGGGTAGTAGTTAAGCCAAGACTTAGATGATTCATAAGTTTTGTGCAAACGGGTGTATAAAACATAAACATAAACAAAAAATATATAATTTACAAAGGTACAATTTGGCGGTCTTATCGCTTTCAAGCGATTTCTTCCAGACAACCAGTCGGATGGTGAGAGCTAATAAACTGTAAGATCAGAGGTGAAACTATACTATAATCCCCATTCTAAGGCCAGAACTCTAGTATGGGAGAGCCCATTATGACTCGATTCGAGTTATCGTAATAATGTTGACGAATCCAAAGCTATTAATAACTTTAAAAAATGTAAATGAAAAAAAAAGACAAAAACCAGAAAGATGCCTTTATGTTATATCATTGAGTTTTTCCAAATAGCGCAAAAATTCGGATAATTTATACTTTTTTCCTTAATAACCTTTTAAACATAAGCATTTGGTAACAATTTATTAATTTATCAACTGAACATTGATTAATCGAATCATGAGAACGATTGTTAAGAAAGATTTTACATTTTTTATTATACAAGAGTAAGGTAATACCGAAAACAGTTAATGGATTTCCGTTTCCGTTATATTTTTCCGTTATATCGATTGATCTTTTTAAATTATTTGCTATGTGCTCATACTAACTTTTCATATGAGAACAAAATGTATGCAAAAGCAAATATAAAGTACCTAATATAGTAACTTTATTCACTGAACAAGCCATTAACATTTGATTAATTAATTAACCATTAGCATTCATCGAGTGCTACCGAACGGCATTTACACTAATGCCTTATTGTATATCAATAATATATAGATTCTTAAAGTGCAAGAAGTGTACGTGCCAAACTGGATAACGACGACCATTATACCTATTTCAGCAGCCAAACCGCATTGTTTTTTCCTTTTTAGGATTCCGTATCCAAATGGCAAAAAACGGAACCCTTATGGATTCGTCATGTCTGTCTGTCTGTTTGTCTGTCTATCTGTCTGTCTGTCCGTCCGTATGTCACAGCCACTTTTTTCAGTAACTATAAGAACTATACTGTTGAAACTTGGTAAGTAGATGTATTCTGTGAACCGCATTAAGATTTTCACACAAAAATAGAAAAAAAGACCAATAAATTTTGGGGGTTCCCCATACTTAGAACTGAAACTCAAAAATGTTTTTTTCATCGAACCCATACGTGTGGGTTATCTATGGATAGGTCTTCAAAAATGATATTGAGGTTTCTAACATATTTTTTTTCTAAACTGAATAGTTTACGCGAGAGACACTTCCAAAATGGTAAAATGTGTCCCCCCCCCCTGTAACTTCTAAAATAAGAGAATGATAAAACTAAAAAAAATATATGATGTACATTACCGTGCAAACTTCCACCGAAAATTGGTTTGAACGAGATCTAGTAAGTAGTTTTTTTAATACGTCATAAAGTACGGAACCCTTCGTGCGCGAGACGACTCGCACTTGGCCGGTTTTTTATACGGTTTTAAGGGTACTAGGAACGTATACTTCAGCTCTTTGAGCATGTGACATGAAGAGGAAGGGATTCCGTGGAGTAACTTGTGGTGCAAGGCCGAATTGACGGCTGCAGATCACGTGGACGATCTCCTTTGCGATGGACAGACCAAATCAAGGTTTTCACCCAAAAAACCACGAAACGAATGCGCAAAACAAGTTTCGGCAAGAGACGGATGGCGAGCGGTATTTACACGCTACCGGGAGACACGCGTGACTACTCTGCAAAGAGTAAACGACTGGAGGTCCGTGACTGAGACTGACAGAGGTCCCGGGTTCGATTCCCAGCGGGTGGACAAGTTTGTGTACTCGGTTTGGGAGAGAGAGAAAATAGCTAATGCCTCAGTGTTTAAGGATTCCGGGTTTAGCGCTTCCGCCTTCGGCCTTATCATCACTTAACATCAGTTGAGAGAGCCGAGTGCTCAGAATATATATCATCATCATCATCGGCCCATCTTAGTCCACTGCTGGACATAGACCTCCCCTAATGAGCGCCATAGCGCCCTGTCAGAATATATATAAAATAAACTAAAACACGTGTGTGATACCCGTGATGTCACAAGCAGGACCGGATTAACCTAAAGCACAGAAGAAAGACACTCCTAAAGGCGAAAAAGCCTCGAAACATGCAGTGCCTACGGGTCTATACATGGCTTAATCCGACTCTGGTCACAAGTATCCATGGGCTATTGTTGCCACTTTCGTACAGGCAGTCAATACGCTCCCTTGCCAGGTTAATAACAAAAAAATACAAAATAAATAAACCAGTTGGTTCAAAAAAAAACCCACGTCACAATAAAGCTCGCGTTGCCGCTTATCCGTGCTCTAATCTTATTACAAGCTAATGATTGTGTTTTCCCTGCCACCTTGTCGTGATATGTCCGCGTTAGTCTGTGTCCACTCAGCTAACGTGCTTAGCTGACGTAGGTGTGCGCCGTTTCTTGACATTTGTGATAATACTTGTGCTTAGTGATTTTAAGGTAAAGGTCTAATAATTAGTCTCTCAATCTCTGTTTTTGTTAGAAAAAACGTTAAATTTTCTACTATTTAAGTTAGTTTTCAATTCATTCATAAAATGTTTGGTCTTCTCTCTAAAAATGGGACGTAAACAGTGTCCAATACACGCCAATGAACTCGCGAATCTCACGCGATTCCGTAGAAACGTTGCAAGCTCGATACAATCACGCGTCGATTCAGTATCCAAACGGCTTCCCACCAGTCAGTATACTTATATACCAAGCCGTAGAAACACTGCGCTCAGTCAAACCGGCTCGCGCGCGTACCATAGATCCGCATTTGTTTTTGTCTGTGCAGTAAACGCGGGACGGCCGGAAACGTTCGAAATTCGTAAAAATAATAGGTACTTTGTTAAAATTGTAATGTCAAATATTTTTAATTTCTGCTGCGGTCTAGATCAAGAAAACGTGAAAGGGAGTTTGAGGAAAATGGAGCAGATGAACGGGCATTATGTCCCCGCTTCGTGCCCTTTAAATGGTGACAGTGACGTGAAAGAGGAGAATCAGAAACAAGTGAAGCCGAACCTTCGTATCAAGGTTCCGCAGCCGATAAAGCTGAAGAATCATCAGTTGCAGGATGAGAACTTCGACACATTACATTCGAGAATCAACGAAGTCACTAGCTGTGTGAGTACCTACTTGAAACTATGCTGAAACTACTCAAAAATATAGTAGAAATAGGTATGTGACACAGATTTATAATCATAATAGATAAACTATAATGATTACTCATAAGGCACTCAAACCTAATGAGCTGTGATTAAATATGATTAAAATAGAGTTAAGTGTCATCGTTTAAGACTTCGTTATCTAAAATTATAATTAAGCAAGAATTCGTCTGCAATGTAGAAAAGTTAAAAATTGTAGCCATCTTTAAATTTGGTTCATTCATATTTTTTGCAGCACATTTTTAAAGTTCAAAGTCATAACAACACTAGGTACCTATGTCTGTAAGTGGATCCATTTATTTTAAAACCAGTTTTAGCTAGGATTTACATAAATTCGCTTTGAATCTCAAGACTACCAAATGGCATTACACTTTCAAAGGTTAATTCATTGTAAACATTGTCTATGCAATAAAAACCTTTTTTTACATAAATAAACGTATGTCGTGATGAACATTTTGAAACAATGAGTAATTCGTCTTCGTATAATTACAACAAAACAAGAAAAACAACAGCTGTTCATTTCTTAATAAAGTATTTTACAAAATCAACTATACATTCCATCACTTATCAAAGAGAAGTTTAACCAGAGTGTTACGATGTGGATTTGAAAATAATCTTATCTTCGCTGTTACCATAAAATAATCAGTCGGTGTCTTTCTTCTCAAATCAAAACATGAAACTATTGGAGATAGAAGCGATTATCTCAAAACAGTTGCGCATTTCAAAAACTCCATTAAAATCTGTATTTGATAAGATACAATATGGCGTACGTGGCCTACTCTAAGAATCGAAATACTCCCTCAGCGCACGCGCAGGGTAGTGTTACCAGTATTCGACACTATAAATCAGACAGTGTTGATTAATTTCGGCGAGTTGGATTTAGCCACGATAGCGTAGTTGGTAAAGCACCTGACCCGGCATGTCATGGGGTGCAGGTTCAAATTATGCTCGTGGATTTTTTACACTTTGTCTTTTTTCAAACTATAAGACCAGTGCTCTAAACTTCTTACGTCGCCAAAAAATAACATAGGTTGTATTAAATATTTTACGCAATAACAGCTAGGAAGTAGGTGGTTGGTATTCAATTGCTACGGAAGACTTTGCTAAACTCAGTTGCTGACTCCTATTTTTAAATAAAAAAGAAAAAAAATCGCTCAATGGGTCTTGTCGAAAATTGGTGCGTCTACCCTACTTCCTTTCCTACAATATTGTCCTTTAAACAATACGTGTGGAGAAACTTCATCATCATCATCATCAGCTCATTTATGTCCCCACTAGTGACAGTTGTGGCTAAGTGACAGTTGAGACCAGGGACGAAGACAGCTAAAGCAGGATATGCCACAAGAGACGTCCCTTTTTGTCGACCCGTAAGTTTCTCCAACTCGATGGCGCTGTGGTTAACGCGCCCGGTCTGCGAGTGCTGAGGTTAAGTAAATTTCGCAAAGGCCGGTCATCAGATGGGTGATCAAAAGATTATCATCTCGAGCTCCTCCGTGCTTCGGAAGGCACGTTAAGCCGTTGGTCCCGGTTGCATTAGCAGTCGTTAACAACCACCAATCCGCACTGGGCCCGCGTGGTGGTTCATGGCCCGTTCTCCCTATCCATCCATAGAGAAGGCTCGTGCCCCAGCAGTGGGGACATAAAATGAGCTGATGATGATAGAGATCACGTTAAGATCTGGCAATATTGCACTAATGTAGAGTTATAATCACTGCCATCTCTGGCGGCAGATGAGTGTCTGCCCAAATTTCTTCGGCTTACTCATCGATGAAAGGTTTTTATGATTCGATTTTTGGGGTATATAATGTGGGGCCGAGGTAGAACATTCCAGGGTCTGTTCACAGTTCAATGCAATGTCTAGAGTTTTATGCAAATAACCTGTGAGTAAGTTGTAAATTGTTCCAGGCTTCATTTCACCAATCAGCTGATTTAAAAAAGCCTAAAATATATTATGTCTGCTTATGTTTATTTATATGTTTCCTTCTGCCCTATGTTTTATGCCACTTCACATTACATAAGGCAGGCGATAAGGGTTTTTAATCTAAACTAGAAATAAAAAGAAAACGTTGTATGTTACAAAAATAAACACAACTAGGAAATAACTAAAAAGATATGATGAACAGAACGAAAGCCAGGACACTGTCTTCGCTGAATGAGAAATAGCCATGCATTTGGAACCATGTTATCCATTAAAAAAAAATTACAATTGAAGTTCAAATTCAAAATCATTTATTCAGTATAGGCTACAAATAGCTCTTATGAATGTCACTATCTCATCGGTTCGTAAGTCTACTCTGGGCGGGAGGGAGACCTTGTACTGAGAAGAACCGGCAAGAAACTCAGCAAGTAGAACTCAGAAAAATATGAAGACGTAAACGGCATTATTAAAAAAAAAAACTTTGTGTTAGTCAAAACACTCACACACACACAAACACACCCTCACTCTAGAAGAATACAATGTATTTGGATCAAGTCAGAAACGTAAATCGCGCGTCGATGGCTACCTAATACAGGTTTATCCAGTTACAGACTTAATTAAAACAAATGAACTAATTAATAAACATATTTATACACAAATCAAATTAAGCTCTAATAATTGCCAAGTTTGAATGTTGCTTTTGCCCATAAAATAAATACTATAATTAACGTACAGATGTTTTTTTTTCAGGCAACTACATTATTGTAATTGCAAAGTAAAAAGTTCTTGTAAACATAATCAACTTACAAGAATCCAACGTCAAAAAGCTGGATGAATGCGTTCGTGGGTAGAGATAAAGTAGAAAATTGTTTTAATTTTTTTTTAATAATGCTCTTTGAAGCAAGGGATTTTAAAATTGGTAATAAAACTTTTAATAGATCAAAGTTTCTCAAAGACAGCCGTTATGACATACACCTATTCGTGTTTTAGTGAGTGATTTGAGAGTAATAGTGATTGAAACGAAAAGCTTTTTAAGCATTTACTTGCAATAAACTTAAGAAGGAGGAGCTTGATGGCGCAGTGGTTAACGCGCCCGGTCTGCGATTGCTAAGGTTAAGCAACTTTCGTATAGGCCGGTCATCGAATGGGTGACCAAAAATGTATTATCTCTAGCTCCTCCGTGCTTCGTAAAACCGTTAGTCCCGGCTGCATTAGCAGTCGTTAACAACCACCAATCCATAAGGAAGGCTCGTGCCCCATCAGTGAGGACGTAAAATGACTTAATGATGATGACGGTGATGAAACTTTAGAAAACATTAAGTTATATTTATATAGGAACAGCACCAACATATTATTGAAACATTTTATCTACACTAATATTATACAGACTTATTATTTTATGACTCTACTTTAGATATTATTATGCACCGGAACTCATAATTAAAAATATTTGTATGCTCTTCGTGAGTTCTTTAGTCTTCATTTTTTTTTATAAAAAAGTTTTAAGATCTGTATAATGTTGACAAAATATGCATGCGTAGAGCCACGACATCATAATTGGTTGTGCACCAGGCCTGTTATGTCAGAGGGTGCAGATTATAAAATGTAGACTATAAAATCGTGTTACGGAAATTTTTCAACACTTTCAATCAAATAATGAGACATCTCGTAAAATAAGCAGATGATTCGTGGGCAGCCTTTAAAAATAACGTATAGCACGTAATTAGAAGAGCGTTAATATTAGACCATACACATGACACACACAGCCCCATCATATGTTTGTATAGTTTGACCTTGACGCGCCCACCAATATCGTGGCATAGCAAAGATTGATCACATTTTGGCGAGCAATCACTATTACCACAATATAAGGAGATTGCCAGAAGGTAAGCTTCACACATATTGCGCTGGAGCAACGCACACACAAATTCCGTGTCCGTGAGGGTTCACTATCCATTTGCATAAAATATCTTGGCATATGGTAATTTATACTAATGATAATTACGCATAATATTATTAGCCATAACAAATTTAGCATAATTGTTTTAATCATAAATACAATCACCATAATCATGTTTAAGCATAAAACTCACAACCATAATTTTAAAAAGGCATAAAGGTATCAGACCATAATTAATATAATTATAATCATCTTACGCAGAACAATTACTTATTCTGTGATAAGTAATTATCACAGAATAAGTAACAGTGTAAGAGAGCTACTTTCAAAATCAGTCTCTGACAATAAATCACTTTGGAAGAATATAAAAAAAATCACATATACAAATGAAACTAAAACAAAGAACACAGATTTATTGAATGTCAAAAATTCACCACCTGAATCAGCAAACTTTGTTAACGATTTTTTTGCAAGTATTGGGAAACAACTTGCCCAACAGATTCAACCTATTCAATTGTGTACTTTCAGTGACCCAATTAATACACAACCTACACTGATAAATTCATTTGTTCTTTTAAACGCAGATTGTAAAGAAGTTGATAGTATCTTGATGAGCCTCAAATCTAATAGTGCCCCAGGCTGGGATGAGGTCCCTACCAAGTATTTAAAATTCATTAGAAATGATATAGTTCCTATCATAACCCACCTTGCCAACCTTTGCTTTGCCAAAGGCGTTTTCCCTGCTTCACTTAAAAAATCCATCATTACTCCAGTTCACAAGGGTGGGGATAGAACAGATGTTAATAACTACAGGCCTATATCTATACTACCTAGTATTTCAAAAATATTGGAAAAATTATTAAACAATCGCCTACTTAACTTTTTAAATAAATATGACATTCTGGCTCCTTCACAATATGGCTTTAGGAAAGGTATATCCACAGAAGATGCCGTAACTGCTTTAAGCACTTTAGTAACAGAACACATCGATAAAAAGAAGAAATGTCTAACTGTGTTTCTGGATATCAAAAAAGCTTTTGACACAGTTTCCGTCCCTATCCTTGTGAACAAACTGCAAAACATTGGAATTCGGGGTATGCCTTTAGCTCTGTTTGAACATTATCTTTCTGATAGAAAACAAAGAGTGAAACTGGAACAGTATTCTAGTGAAGATGCAGAGATAACATACGGCGTACCTCAGGGCAGTGTATTAGGTCCTACTTTATTCCTTATATACATCAATGATTTGTGTAAGTTAAAAATCAATAACGCCAACATTTTCTCGTACGCCGATGATACCGCTGTTGTCTTCTCTTCTAACTCCTGGGAAACTGTAAGAAATAGTGCTGAATCAGGAATGGCTCAAATATCTACTTGGTTGAAAAATAATTTACTATCACTAAACACTACCAAAACCAAATACACATGTTACAGTATCTATGACAATAATCAGCCCACTGACAACTTTAGTGTAAAGATTCACAACTGTAATGACACTAATAATATCAACTGTACTTGTCCACTTATTGAAAAAGTCACCTTCTACAAATATTTAGGTGTCGTTCTGGATCAGAGGCTTTCTTGGTATCCCCATCTTGACCAACTGGCTGGAAGAGTGAGGAAATTGATATGGATCTTCCGTTCACTAAGACATGTGGTCCCAAGGGATGACAAATCTAATATGGATCGAGATTTTCATTGTAATCTCTTGAATAGATTATACATTGCGTTAGTTGAATCGATCTTGACGTACTGCATTCCTATTTGGGGAGGTGCGGCAAAAACTAAGTTTATAGAAATTGAGCGCACGCAGCGGGCGCTGTTAAAAACAATGTATTTCAAACGCTTTAGGTATCCTACTGACCAACTTTACATTGACTGTGGTTTACTCTCAGTAAAGAAACTATTTATAATACGTATAGTTTTGAAAAAGCACAAGAATTTACCGTACGTTGCAAATAAAAAAATAAGTAGAAGAAAATGTAATGTAGCTATAATTCCATTAACAACCACAAAGTTTGCTACTTCGCAGTATAATAGTCTTTCGGCCAGAATTTACAATAAAATAAATAAGGAATTAGACATTTTTTCCAAACATTATAAAGAATGTAAAAAGCAGGTACGTGCATGGTTACAATCGCTTGATTACGATACGACAGAGCTGTTTTTACAACAAATAAAATAATGCCTTATATTGGTATATGTTTTTCCTGTTATATAATATAATATATATATTTTCTTATATGTATATACTTATACGCATACACAAACACATACACGCACAGACCCACACACACACTCATACACACACACACACACACCCCCACACACACAGACAATTAACTTTAAAAATCTCTTTTTAAGTTTGTAACAAATTATTTTAAGTACATACAAGTTGTTAATCGTAAATTATTAGTTTCCTAACTTTAACTATAAGCAAAATAATGTAAGGAATGGAAGAGCGGAGTCCCCTGGAACAGGTAATCTTTTGCTTAAAAGGAGACTCCGGCCACTAACTACTGTAACGCAAAACTTTTTATCGAAATAAATTTATTATTATTATTATTATTATTATTATTATTATTAATTATTCTGATATTCTCCTAAGATATTAGACAGCAATAAGATATAACATAAACATTGCTCTAATAGGATAACCTAACCTAACCTAACCGGACCTTATGACGAAATACTATTATGCGACTATACACTATGCCTAAAAACATTATGCCAATTATAATTATGCATAAATATATTAATTACAATTATGCCACAGTACATTATGCTGCAAAAAATCAATTATGTCAAAGTAATATTATGCAAAAAACATATGCCAAATTCGTTATGCCAAACTATTTTAGGAATAAACACATTATGTCAACGAAAGTTAATCCGTCCGTGAGACGTTGTCTATGTGTGTTGCTCGAGCGCGTTTGTATGAAGCTCACCATCTGTAGTCTCCTAATTTTGTGCTATTACGTAGTAAGTACGTAAATCATGATGATACAATACTGTTATGATGACCTCACTTTGTAGAGTATTTAGAAAGCATGGAAATACTTCCAGTGGGTTTAATTAACATCGCTATCTCAAACTTACACAAACACATGATTTGCAATACTTTATTTTCGCGTTTGTTTTAGATATTCTGACGTTTTAAACCCTTAGCAGGGTCCGTGGTCACAGGTAGACTTAAGAGATTTAAGGTACCCAATATAGACGACCTTACAATAACCAGTTTTGTAACTCCCCACTTATAAAAGCTATTTAAGAAATAAGGTTTAAAATAATAAAAGATACAATAAAAAAGACTCTTCGTATCGAGTGATCAACCAAAAGGTTAACCTGGGTTTGGAGCTTCTCGAACTTTTCATTTAGACCTTTCCCATATTAAGCCATCATCGGATAATCAAGATTTATTTTCCCATCAATCCGGGCAATAATCGCACCTGAGGCAGTAAATTTTTACAAATGCTGCAAAGAAAGAGTAAGAAACTTTAAAATTTATAGGAATAGAAGTAACATTTTCAGTAATATAGAAATCCCATCAAACACATAAATGTTAAATGAGAGCCAAGTTCCATATTATGATATATGTCTTGGTTAGTTGTTGACTTCAACGACAAAAGAAGTGAGCTCTAAATGGGTGCCAAGTTAGGATAATATATTGAAGCCTAAGGTCTGACTTGGTTAGTTCTCATTTACGAATTATTATTAAGTACCTACTAAAACAGTCATGAAAGAGCCCTATGTTCGATGGTTATTTTCTACCAGCCAGCCAAATTTCCAGAAGAATAAAATAAGAACTTACAGAAACAGAAACAGAAACAAACATTTATTGACCACAAGCACCAATTAATATATAACACAGAGGACACACATGAGGGAAAAAATAAAAGAAACAAATAAGGCGATAACAAATGAAAACAAAAAATTAAAAGTTAAATTACGTGCATGTGGCCAATTAGGTCCCAACCTCAGCTTATGCTGCAACGACATGCAAGTCGCTGCAGCGCTGGTATTCTGGTGGGACCTAACTTGGCACAAGATACACAGGACAATAACACACTACCTAATATGACATATGAGAACTAACATACTGATAAAAATCTAACTTAATTATGATTAAAACAGAGCGAAACTGATAATTAACTTAACTTAACTTGACACAACAATTTAAAAAGTAAGAAACAAAAAACATTATCTGTGCCATACTACACTAGACATTGGCTTGACATTGGCTAAATCATAACGAGAGCCATCATACAAGAAATTGAATTTTGACGTCATTCCGATCCCGTTCATTCACGAGAAACAATTTAATCTATAAACAGAGGATAATTAAACAATGCATTACATGCAAAGCATGCAAGGAATAAAATAGCAGATGAAAACATACATGGAAATAAAAGAGTGAAAATTAAAGAAACACAATTGAGACTATGTTAGGCGCACATACAGCTATAGAACTTGCGAAGGCTATAATATAATGCGACGCGGGCCCAGTGCGGATTGGTTTATTAACGAATAATCACCAATCCGCACTGGGTTCGCGTGGTGGTTTATGGCCCGTTTCCCTTATGCATCCATAGGGAAGGCTCGTGCCCCTAGCAGTGGGGACTTAAAATGAGCTGATGATGATCACGATGATATTCTTCCTGCCCTGGTTCCATGTTACTTGGGATCGGCGCAAAATGTCCGCGACTTTTCTCTCTTCTATCAGCCGTCCTCTGTGCAGACACTCCCTTTACATTCATTCATCTTTTCTTTGGCCTTTCTTTTCCCTCCATGCACTTGTATTCATCACTTTCTTAGTAACATGCCTTTTCATCCCTTCACATCATATGTCATTTGCTTACTCATACATTTAAAAAAAGCATTTAAGCTGCGTGCCAAATACTCAACTAGGAAAGTTGTCGATTAAAATTAATGTTGCCGAAATGAGTCGCGTCGCTCTCACTATTCCGTCATCAGATAATGCAGACTTTGTGTATCACACAGCGACTCATCGTGCCGATACTAGATAATGGACGCTTTGTGGCACAAAGGGACGACTAACCACAAGATAAATCTATTATTATCTGCACATGGCTCTGTAGCTCCAACGAATGTTGCAAAGCAAAAAAGTAATCGATCGAAAAATGTATCACATGATTTCGAGAAAGATCTAAACAGAGATGAAAACACAAACTTTTTTAGTCAACGCTATTATTTTCTAGATCCCCTAACATACGACAAAGCAAATTAAATATATGATCTCCGTCCCCGCATATAACGTGAATATAAATACTGTCATAATATGAACACTAACAAAATTTTTACAGAGATTTCGTAAACCAATAAGTAGCTAGTGAACACCCATTTAATTAAGTGTCATGTACTTGCCTTAATATACACTATCGCCTTTATAAATGGGCATTAAATTACATCATTTTTAATTAAATCAAAATAAAAACATTATGTTGATTGATTTCAACTGAAATAAAGAAAACAGAAGAACATATTAAAAATATTGTTAACAGTGGCGTAGTTATAAGTCAATGTAATGCGACGTATGGATGTGGGTGTAAAGTCGTGATAGGATAATGAGTTCTAATGATGTGACGTCATCCAATCATTAATTTTATTTTAGGAGACTTGTTCCGACCGATCTGCTTTTAGCATCTTTCATATTATTTAAGAACAGGCAAAGGAATCTTCACACAGATCTTCACACACAGAGCACAGAATACTATATATGTGGTTCTCGTAGTCTAAACAGGCAAGTCTACAGCCATTTTTCTAAAAAAAAATACTATCTATAGGTCTCACGCAAACTCTTAAAAGTGATATTCCACTGTTTCTATTAACCAACAGTCATTGTGTACACATACGAAAATCACTTTTCGATCCAGCGAGATTTCCTCAATAATTATAAAATCTATTTTCCGACTTAGTAGCGATGTACCAATTTCCTATTTCCATATAAAATGTGCCTAATGTCCATAAACAAAATTACGAAAAGCGTTAACGACTCTGACGACACAAATTCGCTAGATACTCGTATACGTGTTAAGCTCGCCGACAATTTTCTTTACTCAGATTGCGTCATAGCTTACCAAACTGTGATTAGACAACGTAACGTCCCGGTAAAACTCTATTGCGGAGAACGAACCATGTCTAAATAATGTTATGGCCATTTTGCATGCATATCTAGCGACCTCACAGTGTAATCACTCTGACTAGGATTCTTAATTCCTTTCAAATTGTACGCATCATTGGTGAAATTGGAACGTTAGAGATTTTTTTTAAATATCTGACGGGTAAGCACATCCTTCATCTCACCTGATGTTAAAAGACGATAAGGCCAATGATGGAAGCGCACTTCACCCGGGGCTATCTTATCTCCTTTTTTCCTTGTAAAACCTGCGTTCAGTTGAACAAGAATCAATGTAAAAATAGATCCTATTTAATTTGGATTAGTTACATACCAATTGAAATTGTAACATGACCAATGGCATAAGTAATGGACATAAGTATTGGACGTTTTAACAAATGTTTGGCACTAGTAAGAAGGCTTACCGCTCTGTTAGGGTGCCACTAGCTTTGAATGGCAGTTTTGTGTTGATGATTTTTGAAGATTATGCTGGTTTTCAGAAAAAATACGGGACAATCACTTTATTTTATTCCCCAACGGAGAAGCTCTTGATCTTCATATCACTTGATGATAAGTGACGATAAGGCCGAAGACGGAAGCTTTTTTCACCAGGAATCCTCAGCTACATAGAATTGGCTACTGAGACACGTATTATGTGATTAAGACTTGAGTCAGCAACACGCAAGTTACCTCGCCAACCACAACCTGAACCGTACGCTATATTTTGTCAGCTACGGCTCTGTCAAATAAATACAAACGTAACAAAAGAACTCCACTATTTAAACAATGACAAATTACGATTCAAGAAACTGTCAAATTCTTCAGATCTGCAAAATCTAAAATATAAAAAAAGAATCCAATAAGGAAAAAGATCAAAGAATAGCAGGGTAATTAAGAAGCTGTTACTCTCATTTATAAAAGGGTTTACTAGGCTTCGGGAGGCAGTGCCGCATTAATATGGAACAGCGGGATTTCATTGACAAATTGAGTTCTAATACTGCTGTTAATTTGCGATTACAACGCTTACATAATTTAATATCGACTGTTTACACTAAAACCTGTTGTTCAACTTCAAACGAAGTATAACTTGACATGATAAAACGTGAAATACGCATAAAACGTCCATGTCTTGAGCACAAATGCTAGTGTAATCACGTTTTGCCTTTTGCAGGATTTGATACCACAATTTGGTGATTGTGGTCTGTTAGGTTTTGGAGTTAGTTAAACAGTAGGATATACGGTCGTGTATTTGAGAGGAAATGTTGGTGACAACGCAATACGGCAAAAACCAGCTCACCTTCTAAATAATACTACCAATTTTAAGATCTAAAAGATAAAGCTACGGAAAAACATGACTTTTAAGACAAATATTTGAGGAAAAATATAAAATTATGAGACAAATTTAAATTGACAATGCTACAAACTTGCATTTGGCCAGCACGGGGATATTGCTCTATGCCATGTGCTGATATCGTTCATTTCAATTTATGGGCTGATGATGATGATGATGATGATGATGATGATGATGATGATGATGATGAATTTAAAAATGCATTGGTATCTGTAAAAACAATTACTAGTTTTTGTCACACTGTTTCAAAATGACTAAGTGCCTTTGCAAAAGATAAAAAATAAATATTAATAAATAACAATAACAGTACAGTTGCATGAGGATCTTAAAGAAAGAAACCATGCATCCAAGTTCATTTAGCTACCTTTACATGGTTTAAGCTACCAGCAA
The DNA here is from genome assembly GCA_963082485.1 of Eudonia mercurella. Classification (NCBI taxonomy): domain Eukaryota; kingdom Metazoa; phylum Arthropoda; class Insecta; order Lepidoptera; family Crambidae; genus Eudonia; species Eudonia mercurella. Next base: position 17,076,973 of record OY720030.1, on the reverse strand, counting down.
AGCCCTACCTTGATCAAGCTTCTAGCCCTGCTCCGATGTCAGCAGTCTCACGATTTTGCGACCGTGAGAACGCGAACGGTACGCGAACGAATGACGTGTTAATTCTAAAACAAAGCCAGCTTGTCGGCTCAGGCGTACTCGAAATAATGAACGACTTCGAGTTCCTGTTAAATTAGTGGGCCATTATTAATTTATTGCTTAGAATTCGCGGCGGTGCCACCGCTTTACCTTTAATTGGTATTGTTCAAATAATTTTTGTTTACATTACACATTTGAGGCACGTTAGTTAGCGTGAAACCGCGAGACAATCAACCTTGGACTGATGTGGTGTTGGCCGGTCGTGTTTTAAATGCACAAGCTTTTTGTCTGTAGTAACTATAGTCGATGGTTTCGTAAGCAAACCAGTTTTTCTACTGATATCTAACTGTAACTGTTGTGTTGTATAATAATGTGCTATTGTGGACAGCACAATTGCGTCCTTCATCTGTTTCTCTGTGATTTGATGCTCAATCTTTCCAGTAAAGTACCATTTTTTTGGTTTTTCCCATAGTTAATTGTTGCTTATTCCTACTTTGTGAATTTGGTGACCTTTCAACGAGAACTTTTATTGTATCCGTACATTGTTAAGAGCAGTTTCCCTTCACATTTCGTGACCTCAAATTAATTGACTCCCAAACTTCTAAAGAGGCTGTCCTGGCTAAATCAGAAGGTCTATGCAAATATCAATTAATAAACTTTGTGAACTATCAAAATCAATTATGTAAAGCTATCCTCTGTATCAAAAGCAGTAATTATCATTCAAACAAAAGCGGTAGAAACCAATTTACTCATGGGAATACGATTTGTATTCGGGATACAGACACAGCAAAGGATTGCGAGCTACTTTCCGTAAATATAATTTGGTTGAATGAAACAGTTTCAACTAACCAAGTTCATTTGTAAGGAATCGTACAACCTACATCATTGAGTAGTATTAAGAACCAGTTTCTTGGCAACGATACAATTATGATAATGTAGGCTTGTTGAAATTGTAAATGATACTGAATTATTGAATTAGACTCGCCACTTGTGTGGCACAGTTATTGACAGGTCTGTCTCCTTTAGCATTTTTAAGGAAATACCAAGTTTTTTCCTTTTAGAATGTTTTGCAACCTGTTTGCTATTATGAAATTATTGGAACACAACACCAATCATTTTGTATATATAAAGCAATAGATATTATAGTCAACCAATCCACAATAAAATTAAATTTCTGCACCATCGATTCGCAACATTACAGTTTAAAGTAACCTGATAATAAAATGAAACAACTTGAAATATAGAAATATTTTATACTAGTGGACTCGGCGGACTTCGTACTGCTTTGACAGTTTCAAAAGTCTGTCAAAATTTCAATAAAAAGTATAAAAAATTACCAAATAGGTTCTATTCCCAACATCAAATCCAAGACCTAAGTAGTAAATTGTAGAACAAAATATAGAGAAAAGGCATGCCTTTTCTCTATATTTTGTAGTTTGTTGTAACTCATGAGTTTCAATCCCGTAGGAATATCGGGATAAAAACTATCCTATGTGCTATTCCTGGTTATAAACTATCTGTATGCCGAATTTCATCCAAATCCATACATCCTTTGCAGCGTGAAGATGGTTGCTTCTTCACACTGCAAAGGATGGATTAAAAAAAAATATACACACACACAAACTTTCGCATTTATAATATTAGTGTGATATAGCACTAGTAAAAGTTTGTATAACCTTGAGTAATCGTCGTCTCAGTAACCAAGTGTCCAAGAGCTTGGACTGATATCCGGGGTCCCTAACTATGTTCAATGCCCCAGGTCATCGAGTTGTAGAATATTATGCAATTGGGCCCCTCGAGGGTGTTTGAAACGTCTATCAAAACATTACTAAAATCATACTTGAATTACCACTTAAATTCGGCTAAAGCGTAATATTTTAAGGGTAATAGAGAATCGCAAGCTTTGTGATTGTGATTATTAAGTACCCAATTTTCAAAAATGGCCAAATTCAAAACCATCGGTTTATACAAATTCTAACAGATGGGCATTTTTTCTCGATTTGTAAAAAAGTTGACTTAGCTGATTTAAAATTACCTCCTGATTTATATTATAATTGTATTAAGTATTATTTTTAGTGTTAATAGCTGACATGCATGCATACTGATGTCATATTATTTAAGCAATATTTTAGAAAAAAATACAAGGTCTATTGGAAATATGGTCAAAATAACATTCTATCGTTTGAGACCAACATAACAATCTTAAAAAAATACTTAATTTGAAGAAAAGAGTGTCTATCTACATTGCTATTTCTTATTCGGGGTGTTACGTTTAATTCCCCAAACGTCTTTTGTCAAAATTTCCTTCAATAAATCTCCATCAACAATATGGCCGTCCGTCACCAAAAAATCCCGTCAATAATTACGTCAAAGTTGAATTCTCTCAAAATAGACGTGTCGTCGTCGACGTATATATATAAACATGTAAATAAAAAACAAAACAATCCGATGTTATCGTGCTCCAACGTTGAAATGGAATCGGACAGTGAGTAGGTAGTTATTCTGCATGTCATTTTCGGCGCACATAAAGGTATGATCTACTGTAATATCCGGCTGATAAATATCACTCTCAACTACTAACTTTCAATCTATCTATCTGAGTGCCCAGTGGGAGTTTCATTCGCTATTCGAGGTGTGAGTTTTGTTTACTACTCGTATTCATTAGATTACGTTTACGTTTACGAAAATTAGTATGGCATTGAAGCAGCGCCTCCTGGCGACATACCTACGAGAAGAGTTAAAATGCAATACAAATTCTCGTTTTCGTTAACGTGATCGAATTGCGAACGAAACTCGCACTTGGCGCCCTGACAGGTACAATGCGAACGACAGGGCTCTGTAAATATAAACTTTGCGTTAGCCGTTGAAAGCTGATCTTTTGATTTCTATTATTTACTCTCAGTCAATAAATTATATGTTGGTAGGTTTTTGCAAGCGTCTCTCCGTAGTCAATGGTTGATTAATGAATTTGAAAAAAGAAAAGAACATTTGTGCTTTAGCTCTACCTACCAGTAACATATCCCTTTATAAGACTCGTAGAACCAGTTTTTTTTCCTTTATTTGATGGCTTCGTGCGATTAGCACATTTAGCCAGTGTCAAAGTAATTTTTCTTACAAGTAATACATAAATAAACAATATTTCCTTCCCGTATGATGATGATGAATGATAATAGAATTGAGAAGTGAGAAATGTTTGTGTGTGTGAGGGGGGGTGTGTGTGTGTGTATAAGTGTGTGTGTGTGGGCATAGTTTTTCATTCTACTTTGGTGTGGGGGAGGGTGCGTGTGTGTGTGAGGGTGTGTGCGTGTGTGTGTGTGGGGGTGTGTGCGTGTGTGTGTGTGAGGGCTTGTGTGTGTGGCATGTGGTTTATAATTTATTGAAGAAACTTGACAGTTTTGGATATGTTGATGTGCAGACGTGTTACTTGCTACTCTCACCGGTGATCCCGTGTGACGTGAAATACACTACAAAATTTGATATTTTTCGCATTATTTACAATTTGATTATTGAGTTACATAGCTGTACCGTTCGAGAACTTTCGGAGACAATTATAAGTTACCACTGACTTTGAATAAGCGTAAAAAGAGCTCTCCTACAGCCGAAATTAATAACCTATCTTCAGCAAGAGATAGGCCTACTAGAGATTTGTTGCTTAGTTATTTCTGTTATTTATCGGAAAATAACAGCGGTTGCTAGGTAACTAAACTAAGATAGGCCTATCTCTTACCAGAGATAGGTTATTAGTTTCGGCTGCTAATTGACACCATAGCGTGACAATTAGTCACCGGTTCAAAAAGTTTAGTTGCTAGTTTTGTTCACCATTCGATCTCGTTAACAAAAACGAAAAATTGCTTGTCACTGACGCAGCATCTTCTGGGTAATAAGGAGAAGAGATTTTGCTATTAAAATCACGTTATCTTTAACGTAATTAGACATCAAATTAAACTCGCACTAGCCACTCATCATCAGCCTACACACACACACGTCTACTGCTGGACATAGGCAGAGGTCTATGTCCAACAGTGGACGCCCACTCAGTGGCGTGCACAAGGAGAGCCTTGTGCACGCCACTGAGCACGACCCGCGGCTACTCTCATCCAGCTGAGGCCTAAAGGCCATAAAAACTCAAGAAATCCACAGGTAAATATTTAATTTAATAACAACTGAACAATTGATGATAAATAAATAAATAAATAAATAAATGTTTCTCACACTCACACCAATTATCTAGCCCCAAGAAAAGCTTCCTTAAGAAACTCGTTATATGGTTAACTAGACAACGGATAAACATACTTAATATACTTAAATACATACTTATTATACATAGGAAACACCCAAACCCGAAACAATATAGAAAAACAGGTATTTCTAAATTGATCCGACCGGAGATCGAACCCGGGACCTCAGAGATAGCGACACCATGAAAACCGGTGTGCAAGCCACTCGACCAAGGAGGTCGTCAAACTATTATGATTATGATGATACTATTAAAACAATGTTATTGTACTGAAGAATTTTGAAAGACTGATTAAAACGTAGTGATTACTTGCTCAGTGAGACTGATCATATCAAAACCGAAATAAATTCCATGACAATGACATAACATTCAAAGTATTCTTTTTCAGAACCGTTCATATAAATTTGACAGATACTTTTTAAAACTACCAAGGAGGCTATAAAATGCATAATATAAAAATATAACGTTGAGTAAATTGTAACGACAACGTTACACAGCTCTTGCTAGCCGCCTTGCGAAGATCGTCGTTCCACCTAATCTCCGGTACTTCCGGTATTCAGATACGCAGTCTTCACTCAAGAACTCGTTTACCACACTATCGGTTATCGGTTCTGCGGCACAACAATATATTAATTACATTTCTCGAAGAGATTGCCTTTGTGGGTTTGGCTTGCCTACCGGTTGACAAGACTTATCTCGAGATACGTCGGGCACTCACCTCTACGTGTAAGCCGTAATCATATGACGTCACAAACGCGTCGTCATTACATGCCAACGTCTCGGTCACCTGTTAGCACAAGGTCTTGCATGAAATTGTCGGACAACTAAATTAAGGAACCATGTACAGTCGGCGGCAGATTAAAACTGTCAAATTGCTACAATCAATTTTGAACTTTATTTTATTAGTAATAAGGATCAATATTCATTGGATAAATTTGACAGATTTGTGTAGGTGTACATATTAGATTTTAAGAAAAAAGTTAATTTTAGTTGAAAATTAATTTTTGGTTGCTTTATTTAAAAGGCATTGTAATACATACAACGTACGTGTTTTTTTCTATACAAATGAACATAAATAGATGTCAATAATAATAATAAAATTAATTAAGGAAGTTATTGGAATCATTTAAATTTAGTGATAAAATAACTGTTAGATATTTAGTGTTAATAATGATTGCAATAAATTTAGATTAATAACAACATATTTTACAATATAAGTAATATTGTCTTAAATTGATAAAGGTCAAATACCAAACTAGTTTTAAACTCAATAAAGGTTAGGCTGTATCTCCATGATTTTACCTAAATTATTTATAGAATTATTTTTTTAATAAAATAAAAAATGTTTTATAATACATAAAAAAAAAGATCGAAACTATGACAAAATAACGGAATATGGGAGTTACGCAACATACGAATAACGCAAAAAAGTCTGCCGAAACCAGGGATCGAACCAGGGACCTTTAGATCTTCAGTCTAACGCTCTCCCAACTGAGCTATTTCGGCTATGTATAAAGTGATGAAATTATCAGTTACAATTGAAGAGGAAGGTAAGTAAATAGTAACCAAATGGTTATCTTTTTAATTTAAGAGATAAATCGTTATCAAAATAAACATTACAATCGTAATATTAGTTTATCTACTATGTTAAAAAAAATACTTTATGTGTAGGTAGGTACTTACTATAAAATATTCTTACATGGAAATGAAACACTTTAAAAAAATATGCGGCTATTTTGCATATAATTTTATCTTGATGTTTCGAACTCTTTGCAGGGTCTAAGGTAATAAGAGAGACCGGTTTTAGGTATATGACAGTTCACACGATAGCTTCGAAGATCGCGCAAGAATATTAAGATATACCCAACAAACCGGGTTTTATGATCATTATTTATTCCATAACATAGTCGAAATGTAAACGAAACTTGGATAATATCGGTCAATATTTAAATAACGTCTCGCCATATGCTGTTGAGACTTAATAAAAAAAAACACACAGCTTGGAACTAAAATACCCAATAAATAAATATATGCAAAAGATAAACACTGCGATCTGTGTCATTATTAGAAACCGGTTAAGCTTTTAATAACATAACAACATAACTATGATATCTCATTTATATTTTCCCATATTTTTTTGGGAATTCATAATACATTACGCGAGAAACTTGGAAAGTGGTCAGTAGAACCCCATCATTTAAATAATTTACATAAGTTACTAACGGGATTTTAATGATGGTTGTTGCTGTCTTTTAGTAAACCCGTGACCTTGACACCATGTCAGTCAGTCATCTCAACCAAAAGACGTCCACTGTTGGACAAAGGCTCTAGAGATGTCCTTATTCGTAGCCTCGTATTGTCAGGATGTGTCGTAGTTGGAGCATAAACCTTTTTTATATTTACGGGTAAGCACAGTGCCTTGATCTGATTCTTAATTCCTTTCAAATTGTACGCATCATTGGTGTTATTGGTACGTCCTCTTTAGAGTTTTCTTTAAATATCTTACTGGTAAGCACATCCTTCATCTCACCTCATGTTAAGTGATGATAAGGCCAATTAATGGAAGCACACTTCACCCGGGATCCTCAACTAGTGAGGCACTGGCTATCTTATCTCTAGCTGCCGGAACACAAAAATGCTACAAACATTGATGTTATGGTGACATATTTAGATAAGATGGTGGTAGCTAGCCAAGCGGACTAACAAGCCCTACCACCAATCAAACCGAGTACACAAAGATGTACGCTCCACTGGAAGTCTGGGTCTGGAACCGATTGTCTTAACACTAGACCACAGAGGTGGTTAGGTTTTTTACTCTTTCTGGATATAAAACTTGAAAATTCGATTCAGACAAAGCATATGTTTATCGCATCATCTTGTTCGAGCTGGTATTGTTTGCAGCGAGGTCCTTCCTTCGAGATTTCCCACATCCGTTTCATTGAGTGTTGCCATGAGAAAAAAGTCTATAATTACACGCGTCAATCGCGTCAGTTAGACGAGTAAAAAAGTTTGGGTCGCCATTGTATTTCTGATCGATCGATCGGTTCGTAAGTATGCGAATATCATTAACTCGAGGACGTTAAGAGATGGGCAAGACAATTGAATTGAGATCCTAGATATTAAAGCGTTACCTATCATGCCACTACGATAGGTAACCCTTTCATAGCAGTGTTCGACACTTTAAACCCAGTGTTTGAGACAGATTTCATCACCGAAAAAAAAATAGATTTCATTGAAATTTTACGAGATTACAGCTGGGTAGCAGGTGGTCTCTATACGAATGTTGCTAAAGACATAATCATATATTTTTCTGAGTGGTAGAGCCACGCTGCGTTGCAGCACAAAATGGGCCGGCTCGCCCGGCTTAATACCACCCTCACACAGAGTATCGGCGTGAAACAAGTGCACTCGTTGCTATTGTGTCTCGTTCGATGTAGGGAAAGTACTGGAGGCCCATCTCTCACCCCTCCCCCCTCCCAATTCCTACTACCTCCTCAAGATCCAACTCCTTCCTCAAGGCCGGCAACGCTTCTGCGATTCCTCTGGTTTTGCGGGTATCCATGGGCGGCGGTGATTACTTTCCATCAGGTGCTCGTTTGCCTCCTTTTAACATAATCAGTGGTCAGCATAATAGCAGTTTTAATGATTAAGGGGAATAAAAAACGTCGATCACTGGCCACTGCCCTTTATACCCACTAATGTACCTATAGTGGGACTAGGTTGCAACTATATTAACATCTGTCTGAATTAGGTTATTCACAAAAAACATAGTAAGAATTCAGTAAATAATTACACAGATGTAGGTAAGTGACGGTTTGTTTATGCTAAATGTGGTGTCGAGTATAGCAAAGTATACTCATAATTGGTGATCTCGTTGCTCTATCTATCCTTTTTTGAGAGAACGACGAGATGTATTTATGTATTATTCATAGAAATCAATCGGTTTCATTGGTAACTGTTTGACGACGACACTTGAAAAGAATATTGGCTAAGCGACATTAAGAAATTATACGATTTTATTTCTAAAATACGAAGTTTAAACTACTCTTTTTTATATTAACGGGTAAGCACAGTGCCTTGATCTAACCTGATGTTAAGTGATGATAAGGCCAATGATGGAAGCGCACTTCACCCGGGATCCTCAACTAGTGAGGCACTGGCTATCTTATCTCTGGCTGCCGGAACACAACAATGCTACAAATATTGATGTTATGGCGACATATTTAGATAAGATGGTGGTAGCTAGCCAGGTGGACAAACAAGACCTACCACCAACCAAACCGAGTACACAAACATGTACCCCCCGCTGGGAATCGAACCCGGGACCTCTGGGTCTAAACCAGTGGTCTTAGCCACTAGACCACAGAGGCGGTCAAACTCTCTATGTCCGTAGTCAATATTTCCTTTCATGCGTCGATGTGATTTCACATCGAAAGATAAAACTGTAACGTCCCTGATACCAACACGACAATAACAATATTGATCGCTTTGCTACATATAGTGTAATAGAGTTTTTCTTATCTCCAACGATATCGGACAGATCTGTTTGTTTTGTACACGATAGAAGGTACAATTACCTGTGATTTATGGCGTAGTTCCGTCCTTTATGAAGCCGATGAGAAGCAACAACGGTTATTTAAAATAGCTCTATAAGCTTTGAAAAATTATCGGTGAAATTTAAAATTTAATTTTAATTTTAATTTTAATTTTAATTTAAAATTTAAAGCTTTAACCGTTACAAGTTAATACATATTACTTGTAAATCATTCTAATTTATTTTATGGAGTCGAGTATAGATCGCGTCAAACTTCTAGTCCCCTCTGAAGTTGCTTCGCGCAGCTGTACACAGTCAGGCCCTGCCGCTCGTCCCCGCCTTCGTCCTACCATAGTAGAATGAAACAAGTAGGTCGACTCGGCCCCCGAGCAAGCGATAATCACCTAAACTTGTAGGGCTGTCGCTTTTAATTAGAATGAGGTAGGTATCTACATATAAAATAAGAACATACTTAGAAATACGAATTCATGGATTTCAGAGAACCCCCGATCTACCTAAACGTAGTTTGTCAACTGTACAACACAACAACTTACAATAGGTAAGTAGATACGGTCAACAGCACATCACGGTAAACACTTGCAGTTCGATATTAGTACTTATGCCCACAACATAAGAGCGGTACAAAGTCCAAAGTGTTTCGTCTGACTGTTCCTAATTAGTCCCTTGTTTTCGCGGTAGGGTATACCGTGTTATCTAATAAATTAAACTTACAAATCCGTAGGTACATGTATTTACCTCTCTAATCCACGAAATCTGGAGCAGAACTTAATTCTTTCGGTAGTAAATAACTGACACAAAATTGTGTAATTAGGTTAGGCAGGAGGTACTCAACTCACCGTTTTTGTTCGGTAGGTAAAGTAAAGAAAGAAAATTCTGGATGGACAAGCTGCTATTAAGACATCCATAAACACTGCAATATCTTTTGTTTTTTTTTTGTAACCATCGTTGACCTCGACTTACGTTTAACAAATTATAATCTACGTGCGAGCGGCAGCGGCGCCGGCACTGCGACGAAACATGCAGGCGCGCGCGGCATTATGTACGGCTCAGTCGCGACTGGCGCAGCATTAGCAGCAATAAACTTTGTCAGTGTGTGCGTGCGACGATGCGTACGGACGGGTTGGTTCGGCTGCGCTCACATACAAGCCGCGCTCGGTGCGTATGTATGAAGATGACCTACTTGTTTCATTCTACTATGGTCCTACTGACGCCTATTTTTTACTACTGTGACGCGAATCGCGCCAACTTCAGAGGGGACTAGAATTTTGGCGCGATCTGTACCTACTTTATGATTATTTAAGCTGCATCTTATAGATATTGATAAAAAGTAGCTACTCCCAGTAGTAGGAACTCTTGGAATCATTCTTCCTTGAGGTTCAGTGGTACTGGCAAGTAGGTAGGAAAATTAGTGTTCAGACAGTACAACCAAAAAAATTACACACTGTCACTAAAGACTAAACTACAATTAAAAATAAAAATAAAATAAAATAACATAAGTATTTCAATTCACCAGTGTGATAAGTATTTCTAACTACTTATAATAAACTAGCTAACCGGCGGACTTCGTACCGCTTTGACAGTTTCCATGTCAACAAAACAAACAAATCATTCGTCCGCTTAAGAACATCCGTATCCCATGATGGACCCCTATAGCAGCGCCACCTATCGGGTCTAATTGTAAATCTAAACTATTCTCGAATCCACTTGAACACACACAGAAAATTTCATCCAAATCGGTCCAGCCGTTTAGAAGGAGTTCAAAACACACACAAGCACAGAAGATTTTTATATATAAAGATAAATAATTTAAAATAATAGTCCCTTTGTTTGTACACATACATTACTTAAAACAATGTTAGTATAACATCACATGAAAAAAAAATTGGTAACAACTATGCAAAACTATGTAAAACTAGTTTACCACGGAATATCGAAATTAATTTCGCCGTTTAACATTTGGCCTTTCTATTACTGATCAAACAAACAACTGATCAAAATATATTTTGCCGATATAGCCATTGACATTCCTATCATTGATCGAATTTACGTTTGGTAGGAAGAACTGTATCTATACTTCCTTATAAAGAGGAAACCTTTGTATTTTTGCATGTATGTATGTATGTATGTATGTATGTATGTATGTATGTATGTATGTATGTATGTATGTATGTATGTATGTATGTATGTATGTATGTTTGCAACGAATAAACTCAAAAACTGCTGGACCGATTTAAACAATTCTTTCACCATTAGAATGCTACATTAGCGCTGAGTAACATAGGCTATATTAAAAAAAAAGGAAATGCGGTACGAAGTCCCAAGCGCGGATCCAGCACACTGTGGGTACGGCAACCCAAAAATTCACCAAGCGTGAGTCATAATCAAAATGTTTTTTGTTTTTTTGTTGTTTTTCTGGATTTGGTAAGGTTTTAACTGTGAATGTGTGCGTTTGTTGTGTGCTACTCTACGTTTAGAATCACACACACACGGTTCATTGCTAGTTTTTTTAGAGATTGAATATGAATCCAGATAAAGATAAAGAAACATTTATTGACCTGCACAACACATAACAATAAAACATACAAAACGGATACATAATACATACATATATATTGAAGCTCGTCCAGTTATAAAATAGAAATAGCACAAAAAAATATCTTCGATCTCAGTTAAGGTTGTGGGCATGCCAGTGCCCACAACGGTGGATCAGCGCTGCAGGGCTGGGTCAGCTAGTTAATTATAGTTTTACAAGATGAAATGTAATACATACACTGTAAGTAAACCTAAATAAATAAATAAAAAATTAATTTCGACATCCCGTGGTAAACTCATGTAAAACAAGCTTATAAGGTCACTAGAAAAAAGTCACACGACAGCAAAGAGGTTCATTTCAGTGGCAGGCTCGCAGGACGAAGGCGCATAATAGAAGCTGATTGCTGCACTGCTCCCATCCAATCTCCTTTTTCATAGTGAACTCACGTACAGTCACGAACTTATACATATTTACACGTTTGCCTAGATTTGACTCTTAATACATTGTGTTAAGAGTTACTCTGTTTACAAGTTAATGCTCGTGACTGTACTTACATACTTACTTCCTTAGTGTTGATCCACAAATTGGATGTTACATGGATTGTTCTAGCGAGGGTGAAGGTCAAATTGTTGTTAGAAGCATTTGTGTAAGTTTTGTTAAACTCGTAATCATAATCGTAATGAAAAATGTATCGTTTTAGCTGACATTCAAAGAAAGTAAGAAGAACATTTATTGATATCACATAACAATTACAATTAATTATTATTATTATTACATAATTTATATATTTAACATACACTACCTGGATGACCGAGCTTTGCTCGGTATTTTTTTACGGATAAAACGCAGTTTTCTAAAAATGAAACCTAGCTAGATCGATTTATTGATCCCGAAACCCCCTGCATACTAAATTTCATGAAAATCGTTGGAGCCGTTTCCGAGATTCAGATTATATATTTACATACATACATATATACTAGAATTGCTCGTTTAAACACTATGTCAAGCTCAGTTCAGCAGCAAGAGCACTAATATTCTGCTGTGTGACACCATGGGCCGAAAAACAGGCAATAAGTAGGTACATAGACCAGGTAGGCTACTCTTGACGCAAACTCAATCTCAATACAATTCCAATGCGATTTATATGTATCGATATTGGGATAAGTTTCGCAATTTCGGAACGCCCCATCTCGATAATAATTTGGTCACTCAATTTCCACGCAATTTAATTCCAATGTAGCGCTATTATCGCTTTTAAGAGTGCCATTTGAATTTTTTAAATTTGGGATTGGAAATTGGTTATTGCAATTGTGTTTCAAGAGTAACCCACCAGATAAGAAACTAATGTATTCAAACCAAATACCCATTATTAGCTTACACCTACTTAAATTCTTTACGGTAATCAAAATGTGTTTGTATAATATATTCATCTTTTATTATATTAGTTTGATCACCAACACCTACTCGCGAACCGATGCCGTAGTGATTGACATTCATGAGCTCATTTTTTATTGATTTATTGAATTTAGAACACAATGGCGCAGTGGTTATCTCCCCCGGTTTGCGATTGCTAAGGTTAAGCAACTTCCGCAAATACCGGTAATAGGATAGGTGACCAAAAATATATCATCTCGAGTTTCTCCGTGCTTCGGAAGGCAAGTAAAGCCGTTGGTCCCGGCTGCATTAGCAGTCGTTAACAACCACCGACCCGCACCGTGCTCGCCACGTGGTGGTTTGTGGCCCGTTGTCCCTATCCATCCATAGGAAAGGCTTGTGCCCCAAGAGTGGAGACATAAAATAAGCTGTTGATGATGAAATTTTTAGTAGTGAATTTTGTGCTAGTTTAGTGATTTAAATGTGTTCGTTTTAATATACAAAAATGTTTTCAGGAGTAAGAGGAATTGCTCTTTTTGAAGAGTTCCTTGTTCAAACAAAAGTGAATACAGTACTACATAATATATTTATTTAATTAAATTAGAACAGTCACACACAACCACTTACCTACTTAAATAATAAGATTAACATTTCAGGTTTAAATGAAAGTGATAATTATGTACTGCCCTCGAATTAATAGACTGCTTATTTGTAACCCATACACTTAATCTATGAAAAGATTATGTCATCATTATTAACAGCGGACTTTCTTCAAATCATAGAAGATAAGGTAAACAAACCGTAGAGATAAGTAGATAACAGGAAAAGTAGAATAACTATCTTTGACAAGCTATTACCTCATAAAATATTACATGCTTTACGATATTCTATTTACAATTTTTAAAAGTTTGTGTTTTTATAAAGTTTTAGTACTGGCAGCCTCTGGGAGGCGATTTTAAAACCGGTGACTAATTTTCACGTTATGATATCAATTAAGAGTGATCCTTTTTCTCTTATACTTACAAAGTCACTGGTACTTTATTTTATATATATATTTCATTATCATCATCATCGTCATCGTCGTCATCATCATCTCAGCCAAAAGACGTCCACCATCCATCCATCCATTTCAGCCAAAAAGACGTCCACTGCTGGACAAAGGCCTCCCTCAAGGATAAATCATTTTGAGGGGAATTTGCCTGCCATAATCGCCACGCTTGGCAGGCGGGTTGGCGATCGCAGTAAGGTGAGAATAATCACAGAGAGACGCTGCTGCCCATCCTCTGGAATGGTCCCATAGTCGCCTTCTACGACACCCACGGGAAGAGATGGGGTGGAGCAATTCTTTACCCCCGCCACGACACGAGAATTTGTGCTGATCGCATCCAGCGGCTTCCGCGACCTTGTGTAACTTGTGTACCTCATGTCACTTTTAATATTGAGATCACCGGTGAGATTCAAAAATCGCCCCCTGTAACGGTTTCGTACGTATGCGATAAAACCATAAAATTAAATAAAAGTAGGTGCCTACCAACACGTAATTAGCAAAAGTCTCGTTTTCTCTAACGTTATCGAATGGCAAAACTCGCTCTAGTCTAGCTGAACCTGATTTTTTAAAGCGATTTGATAAAAGAGAGAAAAAAAAACGTTTAATAAAATACAAACACGAACCAAAAGAAAATTCAACGAGAAAAAGAAGAAAAAAGTAAAAAGTAACATCAACAAGTTTTGCTAGTAAGCAAGACATTTTGAATTGTTAGTAATATAACAAAAGAATAATTTATTGTTCTTACTTTTAATTGAGGATCAATCATGGGTGAAATAGATCTTTTCATATATATGTTGTAAATATGGGTATTGTTAACTTGCTGCCATATTTAAGACGAATGCTTAGACGACACTAGAACAAATTGTCCTTAATTGTTGAGATGAAACCGAACGGGAACACAATAATTAGGAAAATAATATGATATACAGGTCGACTTTTTTACACCCATCCAAACTTTCTGAGATAACTCCCGTGATACAAACGAACAACTCTTTCTAATGGACCTACTCCCTAACTCGAAAAAAAAATCAGCCGTTCCATACATTTTGGTCGAATGAATATTGATGTTTTGTATGGAACAGCTGATTTTTTTTTGCGAGTTAGGAAGTTGGTCCAATAGTAAAAGTTGTTCGTTTGTATCACGGGAGTCATCTCAGAAGGTTTGGATGGTGATAAAAAAGTCGACCTGTATAATATCAATATATAACAAAATGTTATTATATACTCGCATGAATGAAACCACGATTTCTTACATTCTGCCTGAGCATTTATGCGTTTGGCCATCGAAACAGCAAATATTTTAATAACTTTAAAAAAGGATATTACGTGAAAAAGCGTGCTCGACGATGTAGGTACGCCCAGCGTCCGGTAACGATCGCAAAATCTATAAAGAGGTCCTTAGTCTCTTTAGAAAACGTTATGCTGAATATTGAGTTTGCAGTAAAATTGACATTTTAAACTTTACTGTAAAATGAGAGTCGTGTTAGCAAATTGGTGTAAGTTAACAATTGTCAAAATTTGAGAAAGACCAGTTTTTTCACAAATTTTTATTATTAACTTTGTAACAAAAAACGTTCACCGTTACCGATACATGTTTTAATGGTAAGAGCAATTAGATTAGAATGAAAGTCATTACAAATGAATTAGTTACAATAATTTTAATTTATTTAAAAAAAAATCAGATACATAACATATTTGAGAATCTCAAATTAGTACATATTTGCTTTAAAGATCTTCCTGCATACCGATGACATAATTATTGTTAGCTTTGCTATATGAGTAGTGGCTGAGATTTAATTTGTTTGCTTAATACATATATATACAAATGGCAAAAACTTATTTAACTCTTAGACGAATATAATATACTGAAATTAGCATTAACATGGCAAAACCATAGGTAGCGAACTCACAAACATACTAAATTTGGTTTTTACACTTAAAGTATGATTACAATTTATATATTTTCAGCATGATTCGGCGACAAAAATATTGTAGTATTGTTACTTCATTATCACATTCTAAACTTATCTCTATCTGCTCTCGCATGGAAATATCATAAATGATTGGTCTTACCAATCATTAACCCTGTTGGACTTCTTGGCGGGAAGGTGAAGAGTCGTGGTGGCGATTTGTTTTATTTTCTATAATTTGTAATATGTTAAATATTAATGTGAACAATGAAATAAAGGTCGATTATTAACCGTTCAGTGTTCGTGAACGTACATGAGTGTTGGCAAATAAAGCAAAACAGTGCAACGTCACCTTTCAAATTCTCTCAAGAAGTCCGCGTAAGGACTTAGTAAAGCGCTTTGTAGCGTTCAAGTTTTCAAGCGTAAATTTAAGGAATATTTTTTACATATCCAAATGCCTACCCCATAGGTAGTATTGATAACTCATATTGATGATTGCTGTGAGTATAATATTTTCATGGTTTCGCATTTCCGACTTTCTATATACTGGAGCTACTAATTTTGAATTCAGAAAAATGTATCTGATTTGATGTGATTGATGGCGCTGGCGTGCAGTGATGTCACCTATCTTTTATCTCTTATTTATTTATTTATTATTATTATTATTTTTCTGGTTTCCACGGAAGATCAGCGTCGGGGTGCCAACCAGGTATCTCGACATTATGCTGAGTGGAGACCGATTCAACACCATGTCTAGTTCTAAGTCTTTTTTTGTCCATGTTGCTGTTACTAATTTAAGGCTAGGTATTCCTGCAGAGGCCGCGCTATTGAGTTTTTTCAAACAATCTGAGACATAGAAAACAAGGTTTTAAATTCTGGATAAAAAGTATGTATTAGTTAAGGATCTAATCTAGTGGAAGTCGCATTCATTTACAAGATCCATTGAACTTCACTCGATAAAAAAAAATCCCAAAGTTACCCCTTTTTGTAATGTTTTTTCAATATGATGACTAAACTACTGATATTTTCCATTTATTTTTTGTACTCAATTGAAGACAATAATATTTCGCAGGGGAATTCGCAGAGTTTGACTTGATAAAATGATTGTCTTATTTACTATGTTTAAATGTCTACGAAATGCGCGAGTACGGCTGCTCGGCAGGCCCGATCAGTCGCGCTCGGGCGCTTACGGACGACGGACTTGTGTCAGTTTTTTCCGTGACTGCCAATCAATCCGTTTTTGTCGTAAATAATTATATAATTATTGCAAGTTATTCATAATGGGCAATAAACAATAAACGCTTACAAAGATTCATGCATTCATGTCTAAAACTTATATTATGGTTATAATTCGATAGTATAAGAATATCAGTATGACTATGTACTGAAGATCGCATCGCTACGATTTTTGATAATTCATATTTTGTCTATAGATATCGGTACCTCTGCCGGGTTGGATTTAGAAATAAGTCGCCTGAATCTGAGAAAACTGAATGCGTAGGGGGCTCAGGGAAGCTCGTCTAAGATTCCCTAAAACAATTTCGGCTGCCGGCGTTACGTTTGAAAATTTTTAATAAATTTTTAAAATTCGTATAAAATGTACTGTGAATGCGTGAAACTATTTTCGATGCTTCTTTAGTCAAAGTCAAAGTCAAATATTTTTTATTCAAATAAA
Source organism: Eudonia mercurella (assembly GCA_963082485.1). Taxonomy (NCBI): domain Eukaryota; kingdom Metazoa; phylum Arthropoda; class Insecta; order Lepidoptera; family Crambidae; genus Eudonia; species Eudonia mercurella. Next base: position 17,059,563 of record OY720030.1, on the reverse strand, counting down.
CTTTAGAAAAGTGCTTTTGAATGGTCCAAAAATTTTTTAACCTACTACCCATTCTTATTGGTTCTATCAAATACAAGGACAGCTTCACGTTACTGAAAGACGACTCTGTCTGCTAGAAATCTGGGCTGGAGAAAATGAACCTTTGCTTACAAAACGCATCGAAAGGGACGATAATTTCTGGAAAACGCAAATGGAGCCAAAGTTGGTCCAATTTTACATGAAATGTTTAATGCCGGAAATGAGGATCAATCACATAATAGCTAATCTGATTTTTACTATATACATCGTATGCGCAATCAACTACTAAGCATTTTATTCATAAAATATTATTATCCGTCAAGAAATGAAGAAGTTATTAATGTTTTTCTGAATGGCTATTTTGAAACGCGCGCGCCTGCTTGCCACTCACGATGATGTCACAGTACATAAGTTGTGCGGACTCGTGCGACCGTATGTACGGGTCAAATCGTACAAGGAATATTTGGATCACTTCCCGAGGACCGATCGAGATGAAACTTGGTATATCTACGCAACTTCGATAGCAATTCAATAATATGGCATCATAGAACTGGTCTGATGATGCAGTCGGAAGGTGATCATAGGAACTGAGGTTATAGAGTTTTATTTAACTCATAAGAAATTCACATTTCACTTACTGAGCTAACTAGTAACTTTGCAATGAAACAAGGTAACCCCGCCATATTTGTGCTTATTTTATTTGTCTTGATAAAAACTAACCTTGTGTGGTGCTCAAGATCTGATGATGAAACTGAAAGGAGGTCAGAGGAACTCCTAGACTGTACGTACTTACATGTTAAAAAGTTAAAAGTGAAAAAAAATTTAAAACAAGCTTTTTATTAAATTTTAACCGCTTCTGTGGTCTAGTGGCTAAGCCACCGGTCTTACACCCAGAGGTCCCGGGTTCGTTTCCTAGCGGGAGGTACATCTTTGTGTACCTACTCGGTTTGGCTGATAGTAGGGCTTGTTAAGTCCGCCTGGATTTTAGTTTTTTAAATAAGTTCTAAGATGCTGTACTTTTTCGCAGACACATTAATAAGTAGGTACCTACTAACCTAAAGTAAAAAAAAAACGTTTTTTTTTGTTTTATATTTTGATATGTTTCATGTTTTGTGTTTGTGTTTTAAACGTTTTTTTATTTATTGATTTATCATCTGTGTGTGTTAGCTGAATATTTTGTAAGTAAATAAAAATAGTCCTATCCGGGTCTATCTATGTGCAAAATTTCATCTAAATCTGTTCAGCCGGTTCCACGTGATTGAGTAAAAAACAAATAATAAACATTTAACCGCCTCTGTGGTCTAGTGGCTAAGCCTCCGAACTTAGACCCAATGTCCCAATGTTCAATTCCTATCAGCAGCGCGTTCTTGATTTGTTTGGTGGTTGGGCTTGTTAAGTTCGCCTGGCTAGCTACCACCATCTTATCTAATACCGGCGCCATAATAAAAATGTTAAAAGCATTGTTGTATTCCGACTGTTTAGAAATCCTTTTGGGTCTTTTGGAACACAAAAAAACAATTTGACAACAATAAACAAATCGTATTTCTATTTATTTATTATTAAATATTCTTTTTTAGTAATAAATATAACTTATGTTACTCAGGGATAATGTAGCATTCTAATAGTGAAAGAATTTTTAAAATCGGTTCAGTAGTTTTTGAGTTTATTCGTAAAATACAGTGGCGGGCAGCAAGCGGCAACTGCCGAGCTAGTGCGAGCGTAGCTGATGACATCTGCGTTTTTGAGAATGCAGCACGAAAATCGCTCTAACTTCGTCATTTTTGGTCCAATTTCATGAATTCTTTTTTGGTTAATTGGTTTTGATGTGACTGTAAATCTACATATTTAAATAAAAATTCTCGTTGATCTTCATTGTAGATAGTGACAGACAAGCACGTGGAATGCCAATAAGAACGTTGTCCTTACAAGATGACAAGGAAAATGTAAATTATGTAGACTCCACAGCCTTACCATATCAAATTTGCAACCAGGTACAAGCACAAGAGAAATAAATTTTGAAGAATTTTGAGATTAAACATAATAATATTTTGAATTTAATTTGATACCCTTATTCCATTTATGCCAAACATTCTTTGAAATAAATAACCGTGCAATCCTTTCTGGTGGATACTTAACTTAGCCCATGAAATTGAAGTAAGAAAAATAATTTTGAAAATAAATAATAATATTATAATTAAATGGATACCAAAAAACATAAATTCATTATTAATTACTTACTTTATTTATTTACGAAACTCGTAACTCTACTTTATCACTACTAAACAAAGTTTGATCATAAAAATGCACTTCTAAAGCAAAATAAAATTACCCTACTGCTTATTTCTATACTGTATCGGTGGCGAGCGGGCGGGCGGTGTCATGCGAGTTCACTACCGCTACGTCCGCGCGAAACGCCGCCGAGACATCGCTAAATGTCTACTTTGACAGGAATACCTAGCCTTAAGTGGTTATGAATAAAAAATTCTATTCTATTCTTTATTCTAAAGCCCCCACATCTTTACCGAGATACTCAAAGGATTGGGAGGTAAATCATTTCTCACTTCTCATTACTATTATCATTCTTCATCATCATCATATATTAACAAAAAAAATATCTATTTATATTACTTGTAAGAAAATTACTTTGACACTGGTTATATGTGGACCTCGATGGCGCAGTGGTTAACGCGCCCGGTCTGCGAGTGCTAAGGTTAAGCAACTTTCGCAAAGGCTGATGATAATGATGATGATGATATGTGCCAACCGCACGAAGCAATCAACTAAAAGGAAAAAAACCCTTTTGTGATAATATGAGTTCCAAACTTTGTTCTATTACAAGTTGTTAAATCTTTTACCTTTATTTTTTAGTTATGGAACACCATAATGAGAGATAAAAACTATCATGTTTGAAGGTTATTATAAAGTGAAAGGTTAAAGACAAATTGTATTGGCATAGCTTTATAGCTATACAGTAGTGAACGAATAAAATTGTACTAGTATTCTAACACGTTAAAACAGGATAAAAATCAAGCTCTTGCCGAGTATTTTCGACTTCTCGGTAAAAATTCTCTACCGACCGTAGGGTTGACGGCTCAGTACCGCTAGCACCAAAAATTGTATCCCATCAACTCCAAATTTATTTCGTTCTTGTACTGCCAACTCCAAAAACTAACTATAGAGTTTAAAATTCATTGTTATCAATAATTTTAAATTTCATACATTATGGCCCATCAGCTTCAAAAATATAAAGAGACAGTTTGCAAAAAAGTGTTAAATTGAAGCCATGACTCGGTATTGACGTTCAAAATATACTTTGTGTAAAGTCCATTTTGACAACAAATAATATTATTAAACCTTCTTGTTTTGAAACATGCACCATATGTAATACTCACATCACAATTATACATAAGTACTGATATAACTTCGTTTAATGACAATATCCAAAATCAAGTGGCGGCATTGAATGGATTGTCCGGAACACATTACGAATTCCAAATGGTCGCTCCTAACAATGACAACAATCAACAGCAAGCGAGAGAGCCGTAATTACTACCAGTGCTAACTAGGCCCGTCGGATGCTGTATCATAGCTTAATAAATGTATATTAATTACAACCACACTATAAACTCTGAATTCAACGGAATTGGGATAGCAAATTGTCAGATCACAAACAAAATCTGTTTGGAATATACCGATTGTATTAATTCTGTCTGTAACAGTACGAGTAGAGAAAATCATCATCATCATCAACAGCTCATTTATGTCCCCACTGCTGGGGTACGAGCCTTCCCTATGGATGAATGGGTAGAAAGGGCCATGAACCACCACGCGGGCCCAGTGCGGATTGGTGGTTGTTAACGACTGCTAATGCAGCCGGGACCAACGGCTTAACGTGACTTCCGAACCATGGAGGAGTTCGAGATGATAAATTTTTGGTCGCCCATCCGATGACCGGCCTTTGCAAAAGTTGCTTAACTTAAGCAATCGCAGACTGAGCGCGTTAACCACTGCGCCATCGAGCGCCTCAGCACTGATAAACATACAACTGTAACCACACAACCGTGGGGTGCGCCAAAGTTCACCTAGATTTTCAACTCCGATAATTGGAACTCCGAAAATGTTCTTCCTTACAATTTTCATCCTAACAATCTCAATTCCTAACTACTCTGTTTCTAATGTTCATAATTCCGAATCATTCAGCTTCATAATGTCAATAGCAATAAACATCTATTATACTATTATTTGTTTTCCTATATTTTCTCAACGTAACCGTCTTTTACACTATTATTCAAAGTCATATCTTTTTTATTTGAAGCGACTTTAAAATAAATGCGCTTAGTTAGCGAGGAGCGAAACGACGAGCGGGTTAGGTTGACATAAACACAGAAGCTACTTTAGGGCGTTTCTCACATTAATATACATCACTTTACAATGGCAATTATGTTTAGGGATAAAAGCGTTATGAAAAACAACAGTAGGAGTTTAAATATATTTACATTAGTGATAATATTAATTACAATTTTCGGAAACATGAGTGTTATGAACATCGTCTGTAGTAGAACTACAAATTGCATGAATAAAAACTTTAGGAAAAAAAATTTTAGGAAGAGTGATCATTCGGATTACAAATCGGTAGGAATAACAATTTCGGGTAAAAAACTTTAGGTGAACCAATATGGACCCACAACCGTGACCACTATTACGACTGTCTGTTGTTCGATACATTAAAACAGCAGACGGTGTAGAGATCACGATTCCAGTAAACGGCACACAATGACGGTAGCACTGAGTAATTAGTAAGTATTGCGTAAACAGAATACATCGAAGTCATTGGTATGAAATTCGCAGTAAATAATGCAAGTAATTGGCCATTGTTACCAAGCAGCAGGATCTATAGTTGACTGTCTTCTGACGAAAGTAACTTCATTGTCTAACAGGTTTTTACAGATAGGATTTTGAAGTGCTGTTGGTCATACTATTTGAAGTATTAGCTTTTTAAACAAAACGACTTTTTCGGATCTACTGGCGTTTATTTTACACATTGATTTAGATTATTTTATCCAACAAGTGACGAAAACCCTGCAAAGAGTTCGAAACGTCAGGAGGTAAAATAAACGCCAGTAGCTCCGTAAAAGTTGTTTTATTTAAATTTGTAGTGATCGCAACAATATATTAGCTATTGTTAAGACCTCTTATTTGCTTCCGACTCCTCTAAGTTTGTGGCTACTGAAAAGCATATAATCTATATCTATGTCGATGTCAATATTCTGACATTAGCAAACGATTCAAACCACAAAGTTAATAAAAAATAGAATGGAACAATTTAAATTCACGGCGATCAAAGTGGAATTAAATTGAATCTAAGGAATGATACCCGGATCTCGGCAGAAGTATCGGTAGACGTGCACTTATTACTTTTTTAGATTCAAGTCATGATTCACCTTTTTTAGAGCCTGATGTGATGATAATTATAATGTAATGCTCTTATTCGATTCTAATAAGAATATAAAAAAATCTTATAGAGAACAATAATATGTTATACAGTTTTTAGTCCCAATATTAATTTATCTAGGTAATACAGAAAACTTAGTGCAGAATCCGTACTTTTCTCAGAAAAATGAAATTGGTTCTTCAATGACATAACTATCAAAACATAAAATTGCGAACCTTAAAAGTAAATAATGCTTATTAGTTACATACCTATAGTTCGTTCTTATTTTATAAAGTATACCGAAACTAAGATATTAAATTTACCTTATTCAACTCCATGTTTCTCTATAAAAAAAAGGAAAATGAGCATAGGCATCTTACGATCTTTCTATTGTTTGACTTCTATTTTATTTTAGCTTCATTGTTACAGAACACAAAATGCACGGAAAAGCTATGCCAATCCAGTATTATGGACTTACCAAACCGGGGAGACACACCGCGGACGATAGAAGAAGTCTTTAAGGACGCTGAGTCCTTCTTGCGGCAATACTACGCTTCTATTGACAGGTACTTTATATGATTAAGGCTTAGGGTTAAGGTTATATAGAAGATATTACAATTTTAAAAAAAGTTGAAAATATTTCAACGAACGGGATTCGAGCCCGCACCCCATGACGTGCCGATGCACTACCTTTATACTATCGTGGTTGTGTCCAACTCGTCGAAATTTACAACTATGCAACTACGTCATCAACATCCGAACCCAATATTTTTAGAAAAATTAAAGATCAGTAAGAATTATGCAAGCTATCTATGATTATGCTTATATATAATTTTACGAAAATTTTTGTTGCGTTCAAATGACAATTTAAAAAACTACTGCACAAACCACGATAGCATAAAGGTAGTACATCTAACCTGGCATGCTATGGGGTGCAGATTGAAATCCCGCTCGTGGAAAAAATGTTAGAAAAATTTTAACACTTTTTTCAGGTAGTTTATATTTCATTTGCTGTTTCATTAAAGTGTGATCAAGTATTTCAATGGATGACTATTGCTGCTCTGAAAATCTAAGTTAAAAGGCTAATGTTCAGTTACGGGTCTCTTACTATTTACCACCATACCATACCATTACCGATGTCAAATCTGACCACACCAGAGGGGATGCTTCAAGTACGCCACCGCCAAAATTTGGAACGACTTACCGCCGCCTATTCGTTCTACACTTTCTTGTTCACTACAAACCTCTAGGCGTAAATGTCGCAATTGGCTACTTCATAAGCAATCCCTGGCTTCGGCTTTAAAATATGTCTATCATCGACTTGATTAGTCGCCCGGCTCCTGTTTGTAATAAGTGGATTTTTGCGTTCATGTGTATTTTTTTGTATAATTTCGTATGCTGTCGCGTCATTTATATTAAGTAATATACTCACGGATTATTTTATTGTTATTGGTTATGGCCGAATAACAGAGGCTGTGGGTCTCCGCAGCCACTGAGTCATAGACCTTTTGATCAATGTGCGTTGTATTTTTTTTATTGTATGTTTGAGACAAATAAACAAATTTTTATTTATTTATTTACTTACTGCAAAAATACTACTTTTTAGGATTAAGTCAAGTTTAATAACTATTTACTTGTCCTTCCAGAGAAAACACAGAGGCTCACACAGCAAGGCTTAAACATATAAAGGTAGAGCTAAAAGAGACGGGAACATATCAGTTGAAAACCTCGGAGTTAGTCTTTGGGGCGAAGCTGGCCTGGCGGAATGCATCTAGGTGCATAGGAAGGATACAGTGGAAGAAATTGCAAGTAAGTAAAATGTGTGTATGGATTGGCTTGGTGGCATAGCGGCTAACACTTTCGAGCTACGATCGTAACGGCTGAGCAATTTTAAAAAGGTTGGCCTTTTGGATGGGTCTCGGAACCAAAATCGATCTCGAGTTCTACCATGATTTTAAAGGCAAATTAAGTCTATATTCTCATGTCCTACCGTAGTAAACGTGTATGAAAGAAATAAAGAAAGAAAAATCATTTATTTTAACAAGATAATAGGAAGATGATATGAAGATAATGTGACTAGTATAGTAAAAATAAAATACAATACCAATAAATATTTGATCAAAGTAGTAACTTCGGTTGGATGTGCTAAAGTTGAATTAATTTTGAACATTGTACCTTTAATTGTGTGTACTACTTTAGCCTCTTAACCCCTTAAAACACAGTCGTAGTAAGAGCAGAACACAAATAAGGGGACCCCGAAAAATCTACATACACCCAAGTCAAACTAATCGAGGAGATAAATTCAGACGGATCTAACAAGACTCTGCCCACATCCAAATGACTTGCGTGTTCGGGCCAGCTTACTCAATCCTATAACCAGCAAAAAAGGACGCTAAAAGATGTCGGCTCATTACCGCTGGATACTCTAGAGAACAAAATTGGGTTTCCTACGGAGAAATCGTGTTAAATTTCCATTTGGAATGTAGAATTTAATCATGTCGGAATTGTTACTTCATTATCTGCAAATTGATTTTGTGTGATCGATGAGTGATACTAATTATGGGCTGGTGGTCCCTTTTACTTAAGCTTCATCATCCCAAACAGCTTAAATGTTTGGCTGACTGATGGGCTTACTGACTGATCGGGTCATCACTACTCACACTAGTCAAAGTTAGTGGGTTTTAAAGACTGCCATCTTACATCAGCATCGACGGCTTACAGTGCCTGTAGATTTAAGTAGTTTGTTATTATATATATATATAATTTTACGCAAATTTTTGTAATAAAGTACAATTTGACAAAGTGTTGAAAATTTTTTATTAGGTGCACAACCAACTAAGCTTCGTGGCTCTGTCCAATCCTATGAAATTTATCAACATCTCCTCTTACTTTGTAAGCCAAAGGAGCTTTATTCAACGGTGTAAATATTGGAAACTGGTAGAGTTCACTCAATAGCTTTATGCCCTTCTAAATTAGTCAAGCGTTTTGCACGGATTGTACTTGTAGTCTTGAATATAATTGTAATAACGTTTTATTACTATACAAGAGATCGTATAATCATGTTTCATTCATTACTAACTACCGCGCCCGATCCTCTAAATGCCACTACAAATTTACAGAATGAGGAGCTCGATGGCGCAGTGGTAAACGCGCCCGGTCTGCGAGTGCCGAGGTTAAGGAACTTTCGAAAGGGCCGGTCATCGGATGGGTGACCAAAAATTAAAACCAACACGTAAAGCCCTTGGGGACCAAGGGTTTTACGCAGGCCTGCATTAGCAGTCGTTAACAACCGACAATCCGCACCGGGGCTGCGTGGTGGTTTATGGCCCGTTCTCCCTTTCCATCCATAGGGAAAGCTCGTGCCCCAGCAGTGAGGACATAAAATGAGCTGATGGTGATGATGATGATTTACAGAATACAGTAAACATGGACACTCGCTTAGGCCCAAGACACCGTACTTGTAGAACAAGGGCACGACGACCCGGTTCACACGCGCTCTATACCAGGTACAGACCTGGGCGCTTTTCCCCGCCCCCAGGACCCGGTCAACCCGAGCCGAGATCCTAGGCTTTAGAGGCGCCCTTGTGTTGTTCCGCTCCCTATCCGACTTTGGAGAATCTAGTAGGAAAAGGAGATACGCACAAGTGCGTGATGCCATTCCCTCTAGAAAACAACGGTGTTTGGTTTCACACGGCTTGAGGAGCAACACCGCATAACTAGAAAACAACAAGCAATGTATGCATGGAAATAGCTTGAAACAGGGGTAAATATGTAAAAGCGTCCAAGCGGTTACAGCAAAGAGTATCACACATTCGCGTTCACAACTTGTTTGTATTTCTTTCGACCGCGAAAGCCGCTTCTGAAGTTTTAATTAGCGCCTTAAGCGTTGTCAACTTTATAACGAGATCCAAATGTGATGTCGTTAGGCACTTTCCTTGGCTTAAAGAGCGATAATGTGGCTGTTATTTAAACGATGCGAACACGTGTTTACATCTGCAGTTTAAGAGTTTCTTCTAAGGTAATGTTTATGTCGCACATCTAGTAAAAATCATAAATGTAAAAAAATCCTAAATAGTGTTAACAATGCCAGAACTTTTTTAAAGTAATGCATCGAACGCGTAAAGGTATTTTTAAAGTATTAATACTTATTTTTTTAGTCAGCTTCACCGGGCTCTTTTGGGGGCGGCGAGAAACTTAAAGGGTTCCTCAAGCCATGTGAAACGAAGCACCGTCAGAGGCTTCCTAGAGGGAACGGTATCATGCACTAGTGCATGTCTCCGTACCCTACTAGATTCTCCGAGGGGTTCAGATGCATAGAAAGACGCCAATGTCATTATAGAATTAAAACAAGATATGACAAAAAAAATCGTTAAAGCGCTCTATTGAAAAATTAGGCAATGACATTTATGACTTTGAATAACTAGATGACCAGCTTCATACTCGGTTCGTTCGCACTCGTTACCACCATTAAAAGAAATTCACAGATTTCGCAGTCCTCGCAAGAATCGGAGCATTGAAAATGAATACAACAATTTACGAAAAAAATATATTTTATTTTAAATAACACAATTCCAACTTGAATGCACTTCTCGCCTGCATCCGCATCTTTTTACACCATTACCATGACGATCGGTCAATAATCAAAACGGAAATACTCGTTTTTCTACAATACCAAAATCTAAAGGGACCACTTACAGGTCACAATTATCAACCGATTTATAAAATTTTTTCGCCTTTTTGTAGCTATACTAATACCCTAGGACCCTTTTTTTCATTTTTCCTTAAGTCGGTTTTTTTTTTGAAATATTTACAATTTAGTCGACAAACACCCCCCAAAAACCCGTCCTTTTTTACATTTTTAAAAATTCCAAAAAAAGTTTCCAGCCGATTTTCAAAATTCAAACGCTCACACATGTCTCGATAAATTCCTCAACTTCTAGTACTATTTCCATCTCTATTCTCCCAAAATCCTTGGAGCTATGGCAAAAAATACGTCTCAGGCGATTTGCATCTGATAACCATTTTCAATGGTAAAAATCTGTCATCATAGAATAGTGTAAGTTATATTATAGTTTTGGACAGCCAGATATGAGATAGCCGTTTCCTCAGTTCCTAATTATAAAGGTTTCCGGGTAGAGCACTTTACGCTTTCACATTCAACTTTGTCGTCAATCACAATCAAGTGTGATAAGGCCTTGAATTTGCTTCCCCGTTGTAGAAATAAGCATATGCTTAATAAACCTCAGATTATTTACAAGTCATAATCTCAGTTTAAAACCTTCCTTTAAAATTATGTCGCTAAACCTATTGTTTCTTTAAGGTGTTCGACTGCAGAGAAGTGACGACTGCAAGAGGGATGTACGAAGCACTTTGCAACCACATCAAATACGCCACTAATAAGGGTAACATCAGGTAACTACAATTATATCTTAATAGAATAGAATAACCCTGTATTTCAGGCTACGATAGCCCATGTACCTTTAAGTCACTCTGTCCGTGTTATTTTCGTATTTTTCTGTTCAAAAATTATTACTTCATTTTTCATCCTTAAGCTTACGCTACCCATAAGGACGGTATCATTGTCAGTGAAATAATTTTTGGAATTGAACCAGTAGTTACAGAGATAACCCTCCTCAAACAAACAAAGTCACCTCTTTATTAATGTACTAGCGGACCGGCAGACTTCGTATCGCTTTGACAGTTTCCATGACAACAAAACAAACAAATCATTTTGTATTGGAAAATTTAAATTGTCGTTTTTAGTATTTTCCGTTTTTTCAAAAATAAAAAGTATCTTATATCCTTTCCAATACCTTCAAGAATATGTGTACAAAGTTTCATGAGGATCGGTCGAGTAGTTTCTGCGTGAAAGCGTAACAAACAAACTCACATTTACATTTATAATATTAGTAAGAATATACACAATTTTTGTTAGTAATTTATTTAATTTTTTATTTATTTATTTATTTATTGGAAGACCAACAGCTATGATACAACTTAAAAACTTAAAAATAGTGACAGAAAGCCAATTATAGGTCCTCACTAATAAAAACAAAATTAATAACAATGTAACAAGAAAAACACACACTTAAACTTATTCACTAAACTACTCAAAAAATAACTGGCTCATGAGCCGTTTCGCCGATGCATCGCTTGTGTTAAAATGGTCAAAATCAAGTTTTTTAGATAAGGCATTGAAATTGCTACTCGCACGCCAGATATACGTGTTCTGCCTATAGTTGGAAGAGGAAGGGGGCAGATATAAAAGCGGGCTAAACCGAAGGAGCTTAGTAGGCGTAGTAATGTAAAACTTATATTAAGTTATAAAAACACAAATGTTGAAAACATTTCCACGAGCAGGATTTGAACCTGCACCCTTCTAACATTCCGGGTCAGGTGCTCTTCCAATTGAGCTATCGTGGTTCTAACCAGCCCGCCGAAATTATTCAACAATTTATACTTTGAAAGTCAAAGGCGCCCATTCAATGTCAACAACTACCGTCACTAATGTCAGAAGGGTGCAGGTTCAAATCCTGCTCGTGGAAATGTTTTCAACATTTGTGTTTTTATAATTGTTCGCAACAAAATTTGCGTTTTAAAAATTATTTGAACATTTATATTAAGTTATTAATTACTTTGACACTTTCTGCCTATAAAGGCATATACTTTTGTTGCTTTGGTAGCCGAGTGGCAACGATGGCCCGATATCCGTAAGTCCCGGGTTCACCCAGGTCAGGCAAAGTGTGTAACGTATTGTTTAATGCTTAACTCGGGTTTGTGGTCACCAACCCTCATTTGGCAAGCGTGGTGATTAGGCCAGTACCCATAAATTGTCGCGATGACTGGATTTCAATGACGAAAGCCTTTACCTAGCAATGAGACAGTATGTGTGTGTGACAATGAGGAGCTTGATGGCGCAGTGGTTAACGCGCCCGGTAAAATTTATCATCTCGAGCTCCTCCGGGTCGTTAACAACCACCAACCCGCACTTGGCCCGCATGGTGGTTTATGGCCCGTTCTCCCTATCCATTCATAGGGAAGGCTCGCCCCAGCAGTGGGGACAAAAATGAGCTGATGATGATGAGACAGTATATCAGCTATAACTTCTTAACTTCATAGACTAAGATAGGGCTCGAAGCTTCCGCGTTCGGGTTACGACCTTGCATTACACAACTTTCACAATGACGGGTGACGAAATTAAAAATACCTCTAGTTTTTTCGCTTTGGAAGGTAAGTTTAGTCATTAGTTCCGGTTTTAGTAAAATAGCAGTCGTTAAAATACATCGACTTGCATTGTGCTAGCGAGTTTTAGCCTAGCATAGCAGTGGGACATATAGGCTGATGTTGATAGGCTTTTGAATTTTCCGAGTATTTATATCCCAGAACAAGCATGTTAATAATCTGTATGAAACAGAAGAAAACTATTTTGTTAGGGATAAATTATTTTATTTTATTTGCGGCATTGAATGTACGCCCTGTTTTAGCAGTAATTTTACAGAGTTGACATTTAAAGTTGATAGGAAACACACAGATAATCAACATAGATACAACTCCAAAAGTAGTTTTAATGCATTTGTCTTGGTATGCATCATACTCAAAAATAAAAATATAGGTATTCGTACTTTATAATCAGAGCATTTTTGTTGTCAGGTCAGCAATAACGGTGTTCCCACAACGTACAGACGGCAACCACGACTACAGGATATGGAATCCACAGTTAATCAGCTACGCTGGGTACAAGCAGCCTGATGGCAGCGTGCTCGGAGACCCTGCGAGGGTCGAATTCACGGAGGTAAGTAATTAATAGGAGCTCAATAGCGCAGTGGTTAAGGAGCCCGGTCAGCGAGTGATATGGCCCCATCCGATCCGAACCTCTCGGAGAATCTAGTAGTGAACGGCTCCAGTGTGTGAACGGCATCATCATCCCTCTAGAAAACCTCTGATGGTTTTACGTTTCACACGGCTTGAGGAATTCCTTAAGTTTCTCGCCGCCCCCGAAAAACTCCGGTGACGTTGAAATGGCGCGTGAGACAACCAGCAAATTCCCTCCAAAAAAAGAGTACCAAGATTAAGCAACTTTCGCAAAGGCTAGTCATCGGATGGATGACCAAAACTTTATCATCCCGAGTAAGTTGCTGTAGGGCTTCGGTAGGCACGTAAAGCCGTTGGTCCCGGCTGCATTAGCAGTCGTTAACAACCACCAATCTGCACTGGGCCCGCGTGGTGGTTTATGGCCCGTTTTCCCTATCCGTCCATAGGGAAGGCTCGTTTAATAGTAGTGGGCATATAGTAAGAGCTGGTGGTGTAATTAACAGTTTTTACGACTATTCAATGTATGTAAGTAAAGTGTGTATAAGATTGTGGGCTAAGAGCCGAGCTAAGCTACAATAGTTGCACTGATAGCTCTATCAAGGTAATCTTGGTTGCACGTATCAAGCTCGCGCCTTCCCTCCATCCAATAAATAATGCATGAGTCGTCATTGAACACAACTTGGGGTGTACGTACTGCATATTACATGCAAAACCTAGCGTAGTAAAGATAGGAAATCCCTCATATGTGTTTTTATACACATACCATTCTTCAAAACTATTTTTGTTGGTCGTCCCGCAAAAATTATCCGAATGGAATTGACACATGCAACTTTAAATGTAACATAAACAAAATAAATCACCTGAATGGTAATCGCTACCTTAATTAGGAATGTAGAGGACATTGATCGCAGGTATCTAGACTCCTATAGCTTTTGATAAACTCAGGTGTGACATCATTTTAAATAATAAATATAGCGTGCTATACGGTAAAGTAACAATTTGGAATAACACTATAAACAAACACTTTTTTTGTGGTATAAAGTGTTTCATTTACGTGAAATTATTATTGAAAACGACAACTATTAATGGGAGGAACTAATGGACTAAAATGATTAAAAACAGGAAATAAGTGGGATTTTTCTATATTCTATAAACTTTTCACACACAATACCAATCACAACAGAAGACAGCCAAAGAACCAAAGTCAAAAAGCAAAATCTATAAAAATGTCAATATTCAAAAAAAAGTATAAAAATAAGAACATAAAAAGTATCAAAAAGGTTTTTGAAAGAGTCTGCAACAATTATGTTTACGAGAACTCTACATTTGAAATGTAACACTTTATAATAAACTTCTCCTGTAATTATGGACCCCATAACAATAGAAATAATAAAATAGTATGTAAAATAGACACAAGTAGATCCGTAAAGAGATCTGTGGTATAAAGTATTTCATAGACACGACATTACTATGTATAAGTAAACTATACATATTGTATTTTACATATTGAAATTACACACTTTATAATGATCCCCTCTTGTGACTCTATACGACCTAGTGTTTTCAACCCTTTGTAGGCAAATGGTATAAAACGTCAGGGTAAAAATAAGAATAGCCTTAGGACTAGTCTGGCATAGTCTGGAGCACGCTCAAACATCCTCGGGCGTGCTCCCTCTGGCGGACCGCCGCGCCGACGGTAGGGTGAACACCACAACAAAGGTGAACAACAACACACTTTATTATGATCCCCTCTTGTGTGTGGTCGTATAGAGACGACCTAGTGTTTTCAAGCCTTTGTAGGCAAAGGGTATAAAACGTCAGGGTAAAAATAATAATAGCCTTAGGACTAGTCTGGAATAGTCTGGAGCACGCTCAAACATCCTCGGGCGTGCTCCTTCTGGCGGACCGCCGCGCCGACGACGGTAGGGTGAACACTGGTGACTGCCAAACCAGTGATCCCAGTCATCCTAGCAGCACGTGAAGGGGATGTACAGTGGTTTTTAATGGGTAGGCCTTTCCTTTCCCCCCAATGCCTGTTGAGACCCTTGAGTCTGGGCAGGAAGGCGAAAGCTGAAGGGGTGAATCTCCAATAACCATCCGCGCCCCCGGGTGATCTGTGGTACTCGGGCGACGAGTTTTCCACTGCCAAAAAGAAAAGGATACAAATAGTAGTATGTAAAATTAACGCAAATAGACCTGCCGTACAACGGTTTCATATACAAGTATACGATATTAACATATTCATTCACTTACAGATCTGCGTGAAGCTGGGCTGGAAACCACAAAACACCGCATGGGACATACTGCCGCTGGTCCTGTCAGCCGACGGCAAAGACCCGGAGTTCTTCGAGATCCCACGCGAGATCATCATGGAAGTCCACATGGAGCATCCAAGGTAAATGCTTTATATATAAAATAAAAACTTAACGTAAATAGCCTATGAATGTCCCATTGTTGGGCAAATGCCTCCATCATTTAAAATAAGTCATCACTACTATTGATGATTAATGGCTTAATTAATCACCACGCTTACCAAATGCGGGTTGATGATCGCAATCCCGGGCTATGTATCAAAAAAATCCGATACACACTTGGCCCGACCTTCGGGCATCGGGCCGACCCCTTTACCACTCGGCCACTCGGGCGTTTATTAGTAAGGGCCTTACAAATAAACAACGTAAAAGCTTAGAATATACAACGTGTAACAAAAAAGTGTGGTCAAAATGAAAAGATCCAAAGCGTGTCCCATCTAGAACTTGTATGTGTTGTTATTAAGACATAATTGTTAACTTTAATTTGTCATGCAATAGTTAATGGAATATTTATATTTGTGAAGTGATGCGCGTCAGGCGCGCATAAGCTAGCAGCAGTAATTATAAATGTAAGTACACAGAAGTTACTTAAGCCGGTTCCTTATATTTTATCTACTTATCTGTTGTTTTTGCCTACTATAGATAAAAATTTGACATAAGCTATGGAGCTATTGTATGGACAAATTATGTCAAACTAACTGCAGTAAGTAAAACAACAGATATATAGAATATTGGATCCAGCATAAACCAATAGGCCTGAGATTACTTTATTTTGATGTGACGTCTCAATAGAAATTATCATCAGCTCATTTTATGTTCCCACTGCTGGGGCACGAGCCTTCCCTATGGATGGATAGGGAGAACGGGCCATAAACCTCTGCGCGCGGTCTGCGAGTGCTGAGGTTTATGGCCCTATATATATAACTATCGCAAAAGCCGGTCATCGGATGGGTGACCAAAAATGTATCATCTCGAGCTCCTCCGTGCTTCGGAAGGCACGTAAAACCGTTGGTCCCGGCTACATTAGAAGTCGTTAACCACAACCCGCACTGGGCCTGCATGGTGGTTTATGGCCCGTTCTCGCTATCCATCCATAGGGAAGGCTCGTGCCCCAACAGTGGGGAAATAAAATGAGCTAATGATAATGATAAACAAGGTTGAATTTCCCACAGCTACGAGTGGTTCAAGGAGTTGGGTCTGCGGTGGTACGCCTTACCAGCAGTGTCGAACATGAGCATGGATTGTGGTGGGCTGGAGTTCACTGGGACAGCCTTCAACGGGTGGTACATGGGCACCGAGATCGGGTGTCGCAACTTCGGCGACGCTTACCGGCTCAACATTATTGAAGTGAGTGGATTATTTCTTCTAGAGTTACCAATAGCGTCAGTGAATGAGGGCTCCGGATGAAGGTTATTATATTAACAGCAGCTATTAGTCACTTTCAGCATGTGACTTAAAGTTTTAACTACTTATAAATAATAATTATTTAACTGACCTGTACTTATAGCTTTATGTATTTCTAAAAAATATACCTAGGGTTGTTTACAGCTTAAGCGAAAACTACATAATATTATAATTAAACACTATAATCTACTCGATTTTATCACAAACCAACTAAAGTTTTCAAAAAAAAGTCACAGTAAAATAATAATAGGAATTTACCACCAGCCTGGGATCCCATCATACAAAATATTAAATCCCAGCCCCGACACCATACTGCCTGACCAAAAGATACTGTACGGTCTTAAAATGAGGGTATACAAGCTACCAACTAAATATGAGACAACCAATACCTCAGTCTCCCTGTGACCACGGACCCTGCAAAGGGTTCGAGACGTCGCGTCAGGAAAACATTAATAAAACTAATGTATAACCACGAGTATGTATAAACGCGAGTAGATCCGTAAAAGTTGTTTCAATTCAATGTGTTGAGTTCGCATAAACTTTAGAAAACAATAAAAATAATAAGTAAAATAAACGTGAGCCGAGAGTTTTATTTCAACAAGAAAACAAAACACTTTTCTGTTCACAATCAAATAGTTTGAAACAGAAACGAGGGCTTATTCTGGCATTCATACTAAACAGTGAAAACTTTTTACTTTCGCAGAGTGTAGCAACAAAAATGGGACTGGACACGAGTTCGTTCGCCTCCCTGTGGCGAGACAAAGCGCTAGTAGAAGTGAACGTGGCAGTGCTGCACAGTTTCCACAGAGACAACGCGTCCATTGTTGATCACCACTCCGCATCTGAACAGTTCATCAAACACTTGGACAATGAGAACAAGAGCAGGTACTTGACTAAGCTTGTGCATTATAATGTAGTTTAGGTGACTGCACATACACAGGTTCGTTTGCTACCCTGTGGCGAGACAAAGCGCTAGTAGAAGTGAACGTGGCAGTGCTACACAGTTTCCACAGAGACAACGCGTCCACTGTCGACCACCATTCCGCGTCTGAGCAGTTCATCAAGCACCTGGACAATGAGAACAAGAGCAGGTACTTGTCTGAGCTTGTGTATGAACTGCACACGAGTTCGTACCCTTCCCTATGGCGAGACAAAGCGCTAGTAGAGTAGAAGTGAGCGTCGCGGTGCTGCAGTTTCCACAGAGACAACACGTCTGTTTCCGACCACCACTCCACGTCGGAGCAGTTCATCAAACACGTGGACAATGAAAACATGAGCAGGAACTTGACTAAGCTTGTGTATTGATTGTAGTTTAGGTGACTGCACATACACAGTTTCGTTTGCTTCCCTATGGCGAGACAAAGCGCTAGTAGAGTAGAGGTGAACGTCGCGGTGCTGCACAGTTTCCACCAAGACAACCCGTCCATCGTCGACGACGACTCCGCGTCGGAGCAGTTCATCAAGCACGTGGACGATGAAAACAAGAGCAGCTTGTGCATTCATTGTTGATCGTGACTGCATATGTCAGCTTATTTTATTATTATCTTAAAAATAATTTGAAGCGTCGGTAGCCGAACGGATACATCTCGGGTTGGATGCGAGGAATCGTGGTTCAATCTCCATCTGCGTTTGACTATTAACGTAACTTTAGATGCATATTAGTTTTCTAGGTGGGTTAACAGAACTTATTATAACACAAATTTATTAGTGTTTTAGGGATAGTGATTTTATCAGAAACTAGCTGTGCCTCGCGGTTTCATCCGCGTTAGTGAATCAACCTTTAAAGCTAGACATATGTCACGGACTTTTTTTTAGAACTTTTAAAGGGGAACAATTTCGTAATACATGATTTTTGCGTAACTTTCACCGTTTACGCAGCGCACGCAAGGAAAGCTTTAAAAAAATTATTTTCCCGTTTTTGCAACATTTTTCATTGCTTATCCATTCCTATTAGTCATAGCGTGATGTAATATAGCCTATAGCCTTCCTTAATAAATGGACTATTTCATCATCATCTTCATCATCTCAGCCAAAAGACATCCACTGCTGGACAAAGGCCTCCCCCAAGGATCTCCACAACGACCGGTTTTGTGCTGCTCGCATCCAGCGGCTTTCCGCGACCTTCACCAGATCGTCTAAATAACAAAAAAATAATTTTTCAATTCAAACCAGTAGTACCTGAGATAAGCGCGTTCAACCAAACAAATAAACTCTTCAGCTTTATAATATTAGTATAGATTAAATAATGAAGTACTTGTAGGTGTTCAGACTTTCAATTTACGACTAAGAAATTGTCTGAGAAATAGCTAACGTATCCTTTTGAGTGTGACGTTTATATCGTGGGAGGAAGTTGTAGAGCCACTTCAGTGAATTTATGAACACTAGAAAACCACAGATTAAATCTCCAAAAAGATTTACAGATATTTTATAACGTTCACCTTGGCTTTTACTTGCTGACTACGGCAAAAGTTATATTTGTAATGAAATTTCGCCGAACAGCGAAATGATAATAAAGCAATAATCAAGATTTTAAATAAACGCTTTTATAACAAACCGTTGAGCAATACCTTTACAAATTAAGACTGACAGATTACATGCATATGTACTCGTATTTCCCGAAAACCGCAAAAGCTTTTATATTATAATACACAATTTAATTTAAACTGAAAACCAATTAAAACGCTCACTTGAATAAACATACAAATAAGTTTTATAAGCGGCATATCGTACCTTATGTAGGTATGAATCAACATCACGTTACATTCGAAAAAAAATTAGATTTAGAAATAGAAAAAATTCCTTAATTATATGATTACTAGCTTTCTTATAGGTTTAGAGGTAGTATAATAGCACTTTTTATGTATATTTAAAATAACTAGAAACCTACTAGTGGAGAGTAGATAAATCACATGATCAAAGCTTGTAAATCTAATACATATTTATTCTTTGTGAAATCCATAGAAAGTGACCTTATCAGACTGGAGTTTTATATAAGGTTCAGGAAAATCAATATGCGAGTTTAAAATAACCTTGTTGCAGAGGAGGGTGCCCAGCTGACTGGATCTGGATTGTGCCTCCTATGTCGGGGTCACTGACCTCGGTGTTCCACCAAGAGATGGCGTTATACTACATTAGGCCTTCGTATGACTATCAAGTAAGTTTTGAGCTAATCTTCATAAATAAATAATTAAATTAATAAAAGTTTATTTTTAAGTACTTATTCTTAATATTTTTGTATTTGCATTGAGATTGCTTTAACTATATATCGAAATTAAAACTAGCACTAAAGAAAATATGACTTGCCTTAGATGACATTGAACCTACGGTTTTCATAGTCCGGGCAACAGCTTTTCCAGCTAAGCTACTAAGAAGTTTTCCTTGTCGATTTTTTCAAGTGTTTGTTTATGTCGCTAATAGCCAGCGTTGGTTCAAAAGGTATTATATTATACAGAGAACTTCTAAAATATTTAACAATCAGTTAAGATTAACACGTTAATTTTTCTTATCTTTTTTAATGATTGGAAAAACATTGGTTTCATAAATAACCCAACAAAACGATGTAATAATGTGTCAATATTAAAAAAAAAGATAGAAAACAAGTGTCCGCTCCACGCTAATTTGGGAATTTACTAAGCTATGTATAATATATCCACAATAAAAAAATTAAATAAAACAGGAACCCGCATGGAAAACGCATCAGTGGTCCAAAGCTGTAGACAACAAGATTGGACACAGAAAGTTTCACTTCAAGCAGATAGCCCGCGCTGTCAAGTTCACCTCCAAGCTGTTCGGCAGAGCTCTCTCGAAGCGTATAAAAGCCACCATCCTCTACGCCACTGAGACAGGCAAATCTGAACAGTACGCCAAGGAATTAGGAACCATTTTCGGACACGCCTTCAATGCGCAGGTAAAGTTAGCAAATTCAATGCAAAGCTCTTGACAAGCATGAAACCATTAAGCTGTATAGTGGAAATCACAAGTCGTTAACGCTAGTTGTTCATGTTTACAACTGCAAAGCTTCAAGAATCCTAGATACATATTAAGTATATCAAATAAATTAGAGAATTGAGAGAATAAAACTACCGTTATATTTATACTTAGACATCCATAACCTGAAATATATTTGAACAAAAATAAGATGTTTCCGATTTGTAATCATAACAATTTATGATAATTAATATTTTTTTCTAGTGTCTGTTACAATAATAATTGTGCTTTATGTAAGGTTTTATGCGTCAAGACTAGTATTGATATTTTTTCTTGTTTTTCACAGGTCCACTGTATGGCGGATTACGATATGTTTTCAATAGAACATGAAACTTTGTTGCTTATTGTCACATCTACATTTGGAAATGGAGAACCTCCTGCCAATGGAATGGTAAGTTAAAAATGAATATTTGTTTTGTTAAATATTTTGTTGGAAAAGGAAAATTCGCTGAACTTTTTTTCTGAATTTTAGGACTTTGCTGAACATCTCTTCAAAATGTTTTATAGCGAAGCGAAGCATCGTGGCGATCAAACTGGAGATGTCAGCTCTGGGTATGTTTCCTTAATTTGTATCTTTTTTATTAATATGTTTTTTTGCACTACAATGAGGATGCGTTTGTCCTTAGAATTGATGGTAAGTGACGACGGCTATAAACAAAAGAGCACTTCATGTGAAATCCCTAACTACAAAAACAATAAAAAATTTAAATAAAATTGTAGTGTAGTTCAATCAACTAATCAGACTAAATGTTGAAACATTTTGCAGAAACATCAAAGTTCCAACACCAAAATCATTGATGAGAACAAACAGCGTCATGACACCAAGTATTGAATACAAGAGACAGCTTACGAGATTGGAATCAAATAAGAGTAAGTATGAATGAAAGCGACTCGAAATTTTAAAACATCTTTTTAATGTTACTTACTCTAGTTGTTTATTTTTATAGGCAGTATAGGAGGTTCATCGACAGTTGAACAAATCGGTCCTCTAAGCAACGTATGCTATGCAGTTTTCGCCCTAGGATCTAGTGCATATCCCAAGTTTTGCCATTTCGGTAAAACGGTGGACAAAATATTAGGAGATTTAGGGGGCGAAAGACTATTGGAAGTAGCTTGTGGCGACGAAATGTATGGACAAGAGCAACAATTTCGCTGTTGGTCTTCTAACATTTTTCATGTAAGTTTTGTAATAACATTTTTTAAAATAATAATATGAGCTAAATTCGTGCCTTAAAATAAATAATTGCTTTAATATTTATATTGTGTAATTGATTTTTAATTGACAAATCACAATATCATGTTCTATGTGGGTACTAAAATAATAAATAGCAGCATAACTCTGCTTTGATCTCGACTGATGTTGTATTCTTTAAATTATAAATAAAAAGTCAAATTTTTATTTAAGGTGGCATGTGAAACGTTTTGTTTAGATGAAAATGATATGGTTAAAGATGCAAAAAAAGCCTTAGGTACAATGCCACTATCGGAAGACACAGTCAAGTTTGGCAAACCTCAAGGATGTTTGAAATTAAAGGGTGCTCTTGAAGCTGGCTTCAGAAAACAACTAGTTCCCTGTACTGTGAAAGAAAATAAGATTTTGGGTGACTTCACTGCAGACAGAGCTACTATCTTTGTCGATATGGAACCAGAAGTAAGAAAACAATACAATTTTAATGTTATACTATTTTTTACAAATATTATCAGATTTAATGTTTATAAAAACCATTTGTATACAGCATGAAATTAAATATGATCCAGGCGATCACGTAGGCGTAATGGCATGTAATAGAAAAGAAATAGTTGACGCTGTATTAAACAGACTAAATGTAGACAAGTATGATGATCCAGTGCAACTACAAGTTATGAAGGAAACTCTTTCGCTTAATGGTGAGACTTTATTAAATAACACGATATAATATCAAAATAATTTTGGCACTTATTTGTTTTTCTAACCAATATTTTCTATAGGTGCTAGCAAATCTTGGGAAAGACATGAACGTTTACCGCCAGCCACTATAAGAGATTTGTTTACGAGGTTCTTGGATATTACAACGCCGCCATCAACAACAGTATTAAAATATCTAGCACATAAATGCACTGATAAAAAGGAAGCAAATGAAATACGAGAGTTAGCCACGGTAAAAACATCAAATTATCAATTCTAATAATCAATATAAAACTAGATTTTTTTAATTAAAAATGAATTTTGAATGTATTCCAGGATTCTAATAAATATGACGATTGGAGACATTTCCATTACCCTCATTTAGCAGAAGTGTTGGAACAATTTCCGTCGTGCCAACCCCAAGCATCATTACTGGCTGCTTTGTTACCACCATTGCAACCTAGATTTTATTCTATCTCATCATCACCTTTAGCACATCGAAATAGAATACATGTTACTGTCGCAATAGTTACGTACAAAACACAAGGTGAGAACTATAAAGTTTTTAAAAACAAAATTACACGACGATAATAAAAATGTTGAAAATTACGACTTATGCTGATATTGTTGCAGGTGGCAAAGGAAACATACATTATGGAGTCTGTTCAACATACCTAAAAGAGTCAAAACCTGGAGATGAAATACTTATATTCGTGAGGCGGTAAGGAAACGACATATTTTTATACGTCCGGGCATAGACTAGCCATATTCAAAGAACCTCTAGTATGTGACGCAACCATTTCATTTGATTTCTACGCTACTTTGTTCTTAACAATATTATTAGTTGTGGTTACTGGTCGATAGATAATATGGCTACCAATCAAATACGTTCAGTTTCATATTAAGTAAATAGCACTATAAGTGAATAGCCTAATGTGCAGGCGTATATACAAGATTCCCCTCAAATACCACTCACTAGATACTAGTTCACGACCGGGCTCACTGTACATAATACTCACTGTACAATACATACATGAAATAACAAATACTAGGATCCTAACTGTAATAAATTATTAAAAAAAATTACAGAGCACCAAGCTTCCACTTACCTAAAGACTTAGCAGCACCACTAATTCTGGTGGGACCTGGTTCAGGTATCGCACCATTTAGAGGATTCTGGCATCACAGAAGACAGCAAATGAAGAATCTCAATCCTGAGAACAACAAATCCGGAACTGTCTGGTTATTCTTCGGGTGCAGAAATAGAGAAATGGATTTATATAAGCAAGAGAAAGAAGAAGCTTTACAAGACGGAGTTCTGAGCAAAGCTTTATTAGCATTGTCAAGGGAAGAAGGTATAGATAAGGTAGGTAGAAACATTATCAACATACTACTTGATACATCAAAAAAGATTTTATTAAAAGACTACTATTGTTTGCAGAAACATGTACAAACCCTTTTAGAAGACGAGGGTGCAGAAGTAAGTCGAATACTGTTAGATCAAAAAGGACATTTTTACGTGTGCGGTGACTGCAAAATGGCGGAGGAAGTGCAACAAAAACTTAAATCAATTTTAAAGAAACACGCAAGAATGTCAGACCAGGAAGTTGAAGACTTTATACTGGAATTAATGGTACCATCCTTTTTTCATTAGAAAAAATAGGCTTTTTTCATTAGAAAAAATAGGCTTAAGCAAAGATATTTAATATACTTTTTCATTTGTTTCACAGGACGAAAACAGATACCACGAAGATATATTTGGTATTACTCTTCGCACGGCAGAAGTTCAAAGTGCGTCAAGAGAATTTGCGAAAAAAACACGACTGGCGTCTGGACAATCTCAATCTTGAAGAAGAAATACAACTAAATCGCCTATCAAAAGAGATCAGTGAATATTGAATATTGTTAATTTAAATTGACATCGAATATTAGATATTTTCTATGAAGAAGAATAAATGTGATCACGATCAGTTATGTACAGTACATAATTAAAATCCTACCTAATCTTAACTTTTTTGCATTTAGTAGATAATTCAGTACACAATTTGTTTAAGTTATTTTATAGTTACTGTTGTTTTAATTTTCCTGAGTAAGTATTTGTAACTTTTGTGTAATTTTTATAATTTGATATAATCATGATGTAAAGCAAATTGAAAATGAATGTGGAGTTTTATGTCGAAATCACCAATACATATAATGAAAGACATAAAAATAAATATATCTCTGTATATAGCACTAAATCTACAAACTTAAGAAGTAAAAGACATTTATTTTTAAATTCATTTTGTTTTCTTATTTTCCTTGCATGTTAAATCATTTTATATAGCTATATGAAAAACAATATGAAAAACTAAAAAATATTCATTGAGGCATATATTCTTATGAATTAAAAAAGTTATCTGCACTACACAACCACTGTGAAAGAATAAACAGACATTTTGTCTCCAGCAATTTTTTATCTGGTGATATTTTCTGATTTGAGGTGATGTGAGGTTTCTTTGAATAAAGCGTATCATTGATCACAGCTATAGCTCAAGTCTCGCTCAAACGGTCTGCGGTCGCGGGCATGGTCGCAGTCGGATGTGGTAGTCATATAATTTGAAGTATATCAAATAAGAGCGGGCAGGCCGCAATCTATAGGGCAGGCGCCCGCGACCGCACGCAGGTACTTCAAAATTGACAGTTGAATTGAATTTACATTATAATAAAGAGGTAAACATGATGAAGACCTTGATCATTTGACAGCATTACCAATAGTGCCCAGATGGGCAGACTGCGACCGTACCGCCACCGCCTCTGCTTGCCCAAACGCCACCGCGCTGGTATAAGTTACGTGTCGGCGACCTCAGATCGCCTCTGTTTTGGGCGAGGCTTTAAGCAGCTGCTAATAGGTGTCCCTAGTATTCTAGGCGACTTTAATGTTACTACCTCCAGGATCATACCGTAAGTCTTACAAGTAAAAGACAACATCAAACAACAGGGAGTTGTGATCAATGTTACACTCGATGGTATAAAAAACCGACTATCAGCTCTTGCGCCTCACAACGTGGTCATAAATCTCTATCTGGGTGTACCTGGGTGAGTACACTCTCTGCTTGGTGGTGTTCTGTCCTGGGTCTTGCTGCGGATCGGGGCAGATAATTTTGTGATCGTGGCGATTTTGGTACAATAACCCCTTATCAGGATCCATGATGGGCTGTTAAAACGAAAGGAACATCAAAGAAATCCATCTACTCTAACTCATTACCATCAGCAAAGCTTAGTGATGAGCTTAGGCCTTCACACATGAACAATGGACTGGATGAATGAATGGAACAGCGCATGAGGAGGACGGGTACTCGAGTCACAATCTAGCGTACTGATCCTATTCTGGTTGGCGACAGTCATCTGACTAAGACAACCGGTACCTACGGCTTTTTGTGACATATAAAGCTTGGAGTTGCTCGTGATATTAAAATTTGGTTAGGTACCCATCCAGTGACCCGACATTGCAAAAGTTGCTACACTTGCGAGATCGCAACTGCCGAACCAAGTTCTACGAGTATAGATTGTTAGTATAAGCGTTTAAGTTTTGGAGTTTCAACTGATATTTTTAATTAAACTAAGCGCAGTATCAAGTGTCACGTGAAATAGCTTCACAGCCGCATAATACTAAGAAGGTTAGTTCACAGCCACGAAGTATTTACAAACTAACTTAGCACTAAGTCAAGGATTATACAACTATGCGGATTTAGAAACACGCGTCCGAGTCGATATCAGAATTGTTTCGAATAATTTCGTGCCTCTTAAGATGGTGTGTAGTCTGTAAGTTGATGTGATTGCATTTTTATATTATGTTCATTATTTTTATCAAATGATTTTTCAGTTTAGTTATCGAAACGTATGGACTTAAGTCATCAACTTCTTTGGTCCATAGAATATAAGTAAGTTAGCAGTAGCTAACTAGCCTTTACAGCTTCGTTATCATCCAATTTATGGAGCTGGATGATAGCGGCAACATCGCTTTAAAGAACGGGCCACAATCGCCGCTCTGCCGCTGCTCAGATCCGATCCGAACCCCTCGGAGAATCTAGTAGGGATCGTAGATAGCTAGAAACACTACCGGTATTTCGATCACACTAGCTTACTAGCCTTTTCAGCTTCGATTGTCATCCAATTTATGGAGCTAGATGATAGCGGCAACATCGCTTTAAAGAACGGGCCACAATCGCCGCTCTGCCGCTGCTCAGATCCGATCCGAACTCCTCGGAGAATCTAGTAGGGATCGTAGATAGCTAGAAGCCCTGCTGGTATTTAAATCACGCGGTTTAAGAAACTCTTTAAGTTTCTCTCGCCTTCCCAAAAAATCAAAAGACATCAATTTTGATGTCTTTTGATCTTCTGTCCAAAAAAAAATAAAAAAAATTGAATTTTGAATTTTTTGAATTTAAACCCAGTTAATTAAAGCAATTACCTTGTAGTTCCTGCTCATGTTGCTCCTAACGGTGCCATGCCGCCAGTGGTAGTAGCCGAGATCGGTGTCCCTGGGCCAAAGCATCTTGTTGGACTTGAAGAAGGGCGCCCAGTTCTCCGAGATCAGCCGGTGCGCGTAGTCAATGTAGCCTGATATCTCGAAACCGCCTTTTGTGAAGTGTCTCACGAAGATTATGGACTGCGGAAGCGTAAGCATCGTTAAGAAATCTCTTGACCCACAGAATAGCAGATAGCAGAAGTAGAAAACCAGTTCATTATAAAATGTTATGTATTTTATTTTAGTTAAGTAGATAAAAACAAATCTATCATTTTAAAGCTAAATAATCAATTTGGTCCTGGTAAACGAAGTACGAGCCACTGCTGGCGTCATGTCTTGCCTACCGAAACTTTTCAGCGATAAGTCCCTTATTCCAACGAATCTCTATTTTTTTTTGCTTTTGAGTTCTTGGCGTACAGGCTCTTATTAGTACCTGTAAAATGCCGACTCTGTTGGCTCTCTCGCGCACCGCCAGCTCCCTATTGAAGGGGTCTTCCACCGAAGCACCCTCGCTGACCAGCACGTATGATCTCACAGTAGGGAAAACCACCTCGTGAATCACGGCGCGACGCTTGTAGAACTCCTTCTCAGATAGTGTGTCCCCATTGGCTCTAAATTAACTAAATCATTTTTAATAGGTTCATCATCATCATCTCAGCCGAAAAACGTCCACTGCTGGACAAAGGCCTTTTCCAAAGACCTTTACAACGACTGGTTATTGATATGTAAAACATGTAATTCATAGGATCAGCTGTGACCTATAAATATTTTTGTAAAATTTTAAAGATTTGAGAAGAAGTAAGTTAAAGATTTCCGCGAGCAAGACTTGAACCATCAAATTCTGGTTACCCGGTTCATCCAGGCAGGACATCTAAGGGAAAAACTATTGAGTATTCTTGCATTCCGAACCAATGGTACTAGAAAAACATCTATTTCAAAATACTTTCTAGTCAGCTTTCTTAAATAAACACTTTTTACTTTACTTTATTTTACCTGTAGCCAAGAGCTGCTATAGTCCGAGAAGAAGTGATACTCCGCAAGTTCCTGAGATCAGCTATCTCAATGAGGGAATCCAAGTAGTCTTCCCAAGTCTCGAAGGGTAAAAGCCGGCGGTCTGCCTCCACGCTCGGCGGGTATTCATTCTTCTTCTCTGCCATCGCCATGATTGCAAAAAAAAATATAAAAAACAGCCCTAAAAATAGAAGATAAGTAAATTTTGAAGATTTTGTACTATTTGTTGGTTGTGATGATCATAACGAAATGCCAAAGCCAAAAGTTTGACGGATGACGGCACATGTCAATGTAGATTATAAAAGTCTTTAAGCAAATAGGTTTATGAACTAAGGTTTATTTCGCATAGTTATTACAGAGCCTAATCATTTAACCGAGAATAGGAGCATGGTTATTCCAGCCATAAGCTGCTTAGGTTGTGTTTGTATGGCAGACTATTCACGAGCAAGCTACCTAGCCGTAAAGTAAACTGTTTCATAATACGTCCTCAGATAATAACTCAGGAAACGTAGCTTACTCACAAATATAGTGGACAATAAACTTCTGTCCAAAATAAATGATTTGACATGCAATAAAAAAATTAAGATAAGGTGAGGAACTCAATGGCACAGTAGTTAATGGTCCTGGCTGCATTGGTTGTCGTTGGCATTGGGCCCGCGTGGTGGTGGTGGTTAATGACCCGTTCTCCCTATCCACGTCTATGTCCGTTCGTCGTCACCTCTCTAAGGCCCTGTCAGAATAACAGCGCTCCTACGCCACTCAGCCCAACTGCGAGTGACGTGGAAGTATTATGCTGAGACAGGGTCCTTGTTAGCCTAACACACTATTTGTTTTTAACTTGTTCATGTTTTTTTTTCTCAATTTTATTTGTCTTTGTTTGTATATGTTTTCTTTATCTGTTGGATGTTGATGTTATTATATGGATGTTAATGACGGTAGTTGTTGACATTGAATGGGCGCCTTTAGCTTATAAAGTAAAAAGTAAATAGTGTTGAATAATTTCGGCGGGCTGGTTAGAACCACGATAGCTCAATTGGAAAAGCACCTGACCCGGAATGTCAGAAGGGTGCAGGTTCAAACCCTGCTCGTGGAAATTTTTTCAACATTTGTGTTTTTGTAATTTGTTCGCAACAAAATTTGCGTTAAAAATTATTTAAAAAACATTTTATAATAGCTTGCCTACTTCTTAACTGATCTTTAGTATTTGTAAAATATTATGATCGGATGTTAATGACGGTAGTTGTTGACATTGAATGGGCGCCTTTAGCTTATAAAGTAAAAAGTAAATAGTGTTGAATAATTTCGGCGGGCTGGTTAGAACCACGATAGCTCAATTGGAAGAGCACCTGACCCGGAATGTCAGAAGGGTGCAGGTTCAAACCCTGCTCGTGGAAATTTTTTCAACATTTGTGTTTTTGTAATATTATATTATATTATGCTATGTGATGATGTCGTTATGAACTCGCACTAGGCTGGCTGATCGTTCTAAGTACTTTTGTTTATGAGGATAAGCCTGATCCTACTGTTGATGGTGATGATGAACTAAATATCTACCCACATAATATTCTTGAGGAAAATCTTATGGGTAAACTATGTTTCTTGTATAAATAATAAAATACTAGATAGATACAAAATATTGGCATTTTATGCAAACGCACATTATTATAGGGTAATTGCATAGTACCATGCAATTTGTTGACTATGTGCATTGATTGGGTTTCTTATAATAAATTCTTTAAAAGCTACTTAGACGTTTTCCCTCCTTGCCTCAAACGAGTCGTGAAGAGGCAGCTTGTGGGCCGGCAGAGTGAGGGTGACTGATGACACTGATGCTTTCACGCTGCACCAGTTGTCTTCGCGTTTGGACTTCATTTCCACTTAACATCAGGTGGAGTGGGGTTATTTGCCGTGCAATGTTTAAAAGAAGATAACACTTTGCCGTTTTAAAATCTATATTATTATAATGTAACCTTAGTCGTGCTTTTGTTTTTATCTATACTAATATTATAAAGAGGAAAGCTTTGTATTTTTGTATGTATGTATGTATGTATGTATGTATGTATGTATGTATGTATGTATGTATGTATGTATGTATGTATGTATGTATGTTTGCAATGAATAAACTCAAAAACTACTGGACCGATTAAAAAAGAACGAACGAGGCTTACATTAGTCGCGTATGACGTGTAACATTTGACATCTCACCTTTTGAAATCAATATTACAATAGAAACTATCATAATCACAAACACAGTAAGTTGTACTTAATGCGTTCATAAATTGTGCGGCAGTATCACACTGCTACGATCACATTTCTAGGAAATCACTTCCACAAATATTACTACCTACAACGGACATAGTCGATCACTGATGTCTGTTACGGATCACACTGTTACTTACTTCCGTCCCTTTTCTACGAAATCACTCCCACAAATTGTATATATAATATAATAATATAGAAGGCGAACGGAAAGATGTTACACATCAAAAATCTTTCACCATTAGAATGCTACATTAGCGCTGAGTAACATAGGCTATATTAAAAAAGAAAAAAGAAATGCAGTAAGTCCGCCGGGTCAGCTAGTTTTTTATAAACATGTTACTTATCCGTTTTTATGTAGTTATTTATGGTTTCTCAGAGTTAAGGTTACCACTATAGGTAAACCAGATTTACTACCATTACGAGTAGACCACTGATATCAGACCTAGAGGTCCCGATATCCTTTTATTCCCAGCGGGGGTATAAGAGTAAATTAATATACTTTAGTTCTTATTTAGGATTGGCCAAAGGGTTAGTTTTAGATTTAAATGCAAATTGGTGTAATTTAAAAAAGCAGAAATTAAGATGTGATAGAGAAAGACAGGTGATGATCATGATTATGATGATGATGATGAAAGTAGATCAACCTTAAATTATCACCTAGTCTGTCTGTCGGTTTGTCCGACTTTCCGATTTTCCGGCTGTCCGGCTGTCCATTTCTCCTTCGGTTTATTTATGTATCCGTCTATCAAGTCCAATTTCCTCAGGAAATGATAAACTTATCGAGTACAAAAATTTCGGGTAAAAAATTGATTTTTTATTAGTATTAATTTTATATTGATGTAGGTACAAAAATTCTCTATCTTTTGAGTTAATTTCGCTCACAAAGTAAACAAATAGTAATTTTCATAATTTTTGTTCGCAATAACATTCCACAAACTAATTGTAGGTCAATAAAAAGTTCACTCAAGTTGTAGTCTCGCAATGTTACTGATTAATTACGATGTCCCGAATTTTTTTTCGCTGGAACGAACGCCATAAGATACACGTTCGAAAACACCTTTACAAA
The DNA here is from genome assembly GCA_963082485.1 of Eudonia mercurella. Classification (NCBI taxonomy): domain Eukaryota; kingdom Metazoa; phylum Arthropoda; class Insecta; order Lepidoptera; family Crambidae; genus Eudonia; species Eudonia mercurella. The sequence goes on along the minus strand of OY720030.1, from coordinate 17,027,865 downwards.
CAATGGAAGGGGCCATTGAACACAATCAACTAACAAGAAAAGTAATTAAGTGAACATTAGCGCGTGACAAAGGGGGAGCATCACGTCTTCTACCTATTAGGTACGGATTAAAGCTATGTTCACCTTCATGTATTAGTCTTTAGTATGTTCTGAATACTTCTTTTTATACATGACCAGCAAATTTTTTTGTCCCCACTGCTGGATCAGACCTCCCTGGATGGATAGGGAGAACTGGTGGTATTATTCCACCAGTGTGAAATGGTTGTCAACGACTGCTAATGTAGCTGGGTCCAACCGCTTGACGTGCCTTCCGAAGCACCTACCGAGGAGCTCGAGATAATAAAGTTTTGGTCACCCATCTGATGACCGGCCTTTGCAAAAGTTAATTAACCTTAGCAATTACATTTGTCTAATAAAAAACAAACATTGCATATTGTGGCAGTTTTAATATTTATAAAATACAGTGAAAAAATTTAATGCCTACCCGACCCAGCCAGGAATCGAACCTGGGTCTTCCGCAATCCGGGCGGCTGCACTGACCATTATGTTACCGGGAAGGCTGACTAAGCACTGAATTTTTTCACTGCTTTTTGATTTATTTTGAACATTAAAAGTAAAATTTATTAAGTATTTTAATAATTAAATATTGCTTAATAATGGCGCTAGCCTCCGTTTGCGATCTTAAAAGATAAGCAACTTACGCAAATGCAATCACAAGATGGGTGATCAAATTGAAATATCTCGAGCTCTTCCGTGGAGGTAGGTAAAGCCGCTGGTCCCGGTCGTTGTCGTTAAATAGTAGTCGTTAAAACCCACCAACCTTATGTTAAGGTGATAATGTTTAAATTACAAAGTTTGTGACTTTGTTTGTTTGTTTGAGGAGGGTAACCTCTGGAACTGCTGGTTTAATTCCAAAAAAATCTTTCACTGATAGAATGTCACATTTCATGCAGTAACATACCTAGGCTATTTTTTTTCTTTTAGTTGGTGTCTTCGTGCGGTTTGCACATTTCCCCAGTAGGTACCTATCAAAGTAATTTCATTATAACAAGTTATATAAATAATATATCTTTTTTAATATATGATGATGATGAATGATAATAGTAATGAGAGGTGAGAAATGATATACCCCCCAACCCCTCGAGTATCTCAGTAAAGATGTGGGGCTTTACAAAGTCCTCACGCGGATTTCTTGAAAGAATTTGAAAAGTGTGACGTTGCACTGTTTGTTTTATTTTCCAACACTCATGCACGTTCACCAACGCTTAACGGTTAATAATCCATCATTATTTCACATATTCGACATAACACAAGTTTTAGAAAATAAAACAAAACCGCAGACATGGCTCTTCACTTTCCCGCCAAGAAGTCCAATGGGTTATTTTTTTTTTTTTTTTTTTTCCTTTAGTTGATGGCTTCGTGCGGTTAGCACATTTAGCCAGTGTCAAAGTAATTTTTCTTACAAGTTATAAATAAATAAACAATATTTCCATCTTGTATGATGATGATGAATGATAATAGAAATGAGAAGTGAGAAATGATATACCCCCCAACCCCTCGAGTATCTTAGTAAAGATGTGGAGCTTTACTAAGTCCTCGGGCGGACTTCTTGAGAGAATTTGAAAAGTGACGTTGCACTGTTTTGTTTCATTTGCCAACAATCATGCACACTCACGAACACTTAACGGTTAATAATCCACCATTACTTCACATTAATATTCGACATAACACAAATTTTAGAAAATAAAACAAAACCGCAGACATGACTCTTCACTTTCCCGCCAAGAAGTCCAAATGGGTTATTTTATTTTGATAATTAAAAGTTTTTTTTTTAAATTTTTCTGATTCGCGCTGACGAGATCGCAAATAAAGTGCCAGTGTACAATAAAACGATAGTCATTTAAAAGACTGACGATTATACAACAACAAACTATAATACTATTTAACTCTGTAAAATCTTCAGTTTGTAAAAAAGTTTAAAAACCGCCACTAGCGGCAAAGTTAAAGATTTAATTCCACGAATCGTTACCTCATCTGTCCTCAGTGTAAAGCCAAAGCTATTTACAAATTGCTACAAGGAAAATGTCGCGTCGCCCCTTTAAGCACACTCGGCAAATGAAAATTTAGTCAACATTGGATCAAAATTACACGCGAAATAGGGAAATAAATTTAAGGTAAGGGCGCGACTCATATGAGTGCACCTTCCCTGGTAGCGTTTGGAATTGGAGGTAGAGGTTAACAGTTAATAGAAATTGTTTTGATTTCTGTATGCGAGCTTCTTGTACAAATATATTTTATTTAAAAATAGGATTTAGATTATAATCTAGGTACTTAATGATTTTTTCATAACCTCCGTTCAATACAAAAGAGTTTTTAATCCTTCATTTGTTTTCTGCGTGTATCAATATATATATATCGTGTATTGTGCTGCAACCTTTTAGCACATTTAGATATTTACTCTGTGCTTTTAGTAGGGATATTTACTCATGTGCTTTTAGCTCTGACTTAAGGGTGACACTCCATTGATGCGAACCTGAGCTGGGCAGAGCTGGGTGGAGCAGCATCTAAACTCCATTGAGGTGGAGCGCAGAATCGCAGCTGAGCTGATCGGAGCTTTGCGGAGGTGATCGCTGTGGTGCAGAGAGGGGTAGCGCCTATTAAGTATTCTGTGGTAGCGCGCGGGACAGAGCGGTGCGGAGCTGAGCAGAGCGGAGCAGAGCTGTGTGAAAATCAATCAACACAGCTACGTGTGAACTTTACGGTTTTTCTTTAGAAATTCGACACCGCTCATGACTGCTCTGCTAACCACCGTCCACTGAAGCGGAGCGGAGAAGAGCCGTTAAAATAAAGGAACTCTATTATTGGTTGATTTCCACAGAGCTCTGCTTAGTGTCACCCTAAAACTACGATATTTTGTACGATTTGATTGTATAGTCACAGAAAATAGTCGTAATGGAAAGAATTTAAAATCAGTTCTCTTCTTCAACTTTGGGTAAGACAATTTTATAATCTTTTCTTTGTGAGAGAAGCTCTCACAAAGAAAACTATAAATTTCACAAAGTATATTTATAATTAGTTATAAATATACTTTGTTACCCTGGTTAGTCTATAGGTAGGTATGCTGTGATTTCGATAGTCAAACTGATTTATCAAGCAAAAAAATACCTAATTTAAAAAAAAGTTTCTTTCAAATATTTTGATTAGTTAATTATAAATAATCATGGCGCGGAAAATTAAAAACATTAGCCAAAAGATACCAGATTAAACCAGCAAGCATTTATATCGGTTGAGTTGACCGAATTATTTTGACTTTTTCAGCAATTATGCTAATTTAAATAAACGCTATACTGATTCCAAATTAATGCTTATAATTTAGCTCCTAATTTGCCAGACAAAGTCACCGAACTTCGGTAGCTCTGATTTTCAAATTTGACATCGTGAAACCTGTAGAATATAAATCAGTACTGTAGGTCTTGCGAGCAATTTGTTGAACGCCACTTGAACCTCGATTTCGCAGCACGTTTCACTTGACTACCAACACGACTTTATAGAAGCCCCACTCCTCTAAACGTACCGACCACTCGTGTGGAAGTAAAAGAATTGTTCGAAGCTGGTAGAGCTTATAAAAATACTTATTTTGTAGGTATGTTAGCAATTTAATGACATTGACGGATCATTGCTAGCATAACTAGACGGTGATTTTATAACAAAATAGAAAACTGCTTAATATTTATTTAAAAATTTTGCTATTCTAATCGATCCTTGATATTTAAAAAAAAAATAAGTTTGTGTATCAATGGTGGAGTGATCGATATTAAATAAGACTCATTTTCGCTTGCAAAGAGAGTAGGTGGTGTTAATTAAAGCACGAGACCGATACAACTACGATATAAAAAAAAAATTAAGACATGAAAGAAAAGCAATGATGAAATATATATTTATATTGCTTTCTATTATACCTATACACCGTAAAATATGTTTACAATGAGTGACATCTATTCATAGTTGATAACTTTGAAAGTCCAATATTTATGAGACATAAGCAAATAAAACAAAAAATAATATAGGCACGCACTCCTCGCTATACGAGCCCCACTTTATGTAAAATCAATTTTCTTTCACATGCAAATATCCGTTCACCACAGACATCTCCTCGGCCCCGTTCACGGTGGAACAGTGCCTTATTAATTTCACATGTAAGTATACAACCTGGAAAAAAAATAAGCAATAAAATTTGAGCAGCCTACATGTTTGGTGATAACTGTTTCTTTCACAGTAAGTAATAGGTAGCTAAGAAATTTATATTTTTTAGACAAAAAAGACGAGCGCGGGCGGCCTGAGAGCGCGGCGCGGGGTAGTACCACGTGTCAAAGGTCACTCATCCGGCACTGCGCTTGCGCTTATATCAATCAATAACAAAATAGGGTTGTACAAAATGTTAACATTAAACTTATGTAAGAAAAAACATTTTTTTTACCACATTTAATGGTGATATTTAAGTAGTGAAGTCTTTACAGGGTATATGTACGCACCCTTAAATATTATTACTTATTTTTTTTACAGATTGTATACATGGGCCCGCGTGGTGGTTTATGGCCAGTTCTCCCTCTCCATTCATAGGGAGGTTAGATAGGTTAGTTCCACTTTGACAAATACTATAGAATGATTAGGTATGGGAAATATATGATTTTACGCAAATATTGTTGCGAACAAATTACAATTTGTTCAGTCACGATAGCATTATTGGTGTGTACCTGACCCGGCAAGTCATAGGGTGCAAGTTCGAATCCCGCTCGTGGAATTTTTTCAACACTTTATCTTTATTTTTTTTATATCTGATTTTTGAAGTGAAAACTTCTTTAGCGGCGTTGTGCACTTTTTTGGAATGGGTAAAAAATGTTAAACTCGCGTCAGGACACGTGACCGTCAGGACACGTGACCTGATTGAAAATTCGTAAGACGGATGGAGAGTAGAGGAATGGGTAAAAAATGTTAAACTCGCGTCAGGACACGTGACCTGATCGAAAATTCGTAAGACGGATGGAGAGTAGACAGCTGGCGCAGCGTTATATTTTTTTTTAATATAACTTAATATAACTTTTTAATGTAATATAAATTGTCATGTTTGTGTACGATAGCCCAATAAATAAATATTGTATTCTACCACATAAATTAGAGTACTTTTATACTGATAATTAAAGCAATTCGTGCAAAATTATTCCCTAACCATTCCAAAATATCAAAAATGCACAACGTTAATATTCAAGTTTTCACTTCTGCCGGCACTCCCAGAGTGCAACCCGTCGTTTTTCTATTATTATTTTGTTAATTATAATTAATAACCCGTTACTCCATCATTACCTACTCCTTCGATTCTTTACATTCTTAGCAGTTCTGAATTATTATTACTTCAACAAACATAATTTAATGTATAATGTGTACAGGTACAATTAGTTAATTCAGTTTGGACAATATTCTATTAAAATTAAGTAAATTTCGTTAAGCAGATTAATATTGTATTAAGTTGGTTTAATTAGGGCACTTAATTTAATTTGTGTTCATTGACGGCTTGACGTCGTAAAGGTTCCTTTTGTTACTTACAGCTTTGCTTTATATTGTCTATGCTTATAATTATGCGTCAGAATCAAATACTTCTAATCAAATATTTTTCTTGAATACGCAAATTGACTTTAACTAATGTAGGTCGGTAACCTTGACGTGTTAATTAAGAATGATCTTGGAAAAACTTTAACCGCTTATCAGTGGCGAACAGTGGTTTAAAGAAGAAAAGCCGCCCTTTAAAAAAATTTGCAATCCAAAAACCTTTTAGCACCAAAACAATACCTATCGACGTAATTTTAATAGCAAAATGTTGACCGCTGTGTGTATTGAATGGATGAATGAATATAATCGTTTAGAAATACTGTTTATCTGTATGGAGTAACATGTTGACCATTTTCTAAAGGGAAGCCGATGGGAATCGGGTTGTATGGAGTCTTCGCCACTGCCGTTTATTTCATTATCATCATCGGCTCATTTTATGTCCCCGCTGCTGGGGCACGAGCCTTCCCTATTAATGGATAGGGAGAACGGGCCATAAACCACCACGCGGGCCCAGTGCGGATTGTGGTTGTTAACGACTGCTAATGCAGCCGGGACCAACGGCTTTACGTGCCTTCCGAAGCACGGAGGAGCTCAAGATAATATATGATATATTATTGTGAAGAGAAATAAAGCATTATTATTATTATAATACATTTTTGGTCACCCATCCGATGACTGGCCTTTGCGAAAGTTGCTTAACCTCAGCACTCGCAGACCGGGCGCGATAACCACTGCGCCATCGAGCTCCGTTTATTTATAACTTTGAAATTAGTGGTGTATGGACAAGCTTAAGTTGTAGGAAAAGTTGAATCATTATCACCAGCTCATATTATTTCCTCACTGTTGGCGACTTCTGTATGGTTTGCACACCACATGGAGAACGGGCTTAAACCACCACGCGGGCCCGATTTGGATTGGTGTTTGTCAACGACTGCTAATGCAGACAGGACCAACGGCTTAACGTGCCTTTCGAAGCACGGAGGTGCTCGAGATAGTACATTTTTGGTCACACATCCGACGACCAGCATATTGTAGAACACGTTAACTACTGCGCCATCGGGCTCCTCACTTTCACCTACTAAGTATAATTTATTTGCACCGTACAATTTTCTTTTTCCCAGTCCAAAGGACACTGTTGACTGCGAAACGAATGAACAAATAATAAATATTGTAATATCTGCGCAGTCCTATGAAGCATTGTGAAATATATGCGCATGCATTCTCTTCACGTTCGCAAAAGTGGGATATTTTTATGTTTATTTCTATAACGTTTACAATAGTATTACGAGTAGGAAGATTTTGTTTGTCTTTGTGGTACCACAAGAAAAAACTAAGATGTTTTGTTTCGTTCTAGCGTGGTGATTTTGTCAATACTCATTAGTTTTAGAAATTTAAGAAAGCATTAAATTTAATACAATACATAATTCATAAAACAAAATGACTGTTAGTATATTTACAAGATAAAATAATAATTATAAGTTCATTTTAACCGAGTGGCAAATCGCTCGGCCCTATACACAAAGGTCCCAGGTTTAATTCCCAGGTCCGGGCAAAGTGTGTTTTGGATGTTTCGATGCAAAGCCCGGGTTTTTGAACACCAACCTGCATTTGGCAAGCGTGGTGATTAAGCCATTACCCATCAATTGTAGTGATGACTTGATTTCAATGATGGAGGCCTTTGCCCAGCAGTGGGACAGTTATAGGCTATTTACTTTTACTTTAATTTTATCTATAAATATCTTGATTGCAAAATTTGAAAATAATATAAATGTAGTATATTTGCCAATGAGGACTTTTTAGTCTACCTGATCCATTCCATTCTATTCCATTCCATTCCATTCCTAATGGAATAAGTTAATACTAAACTACGTGAACTACTTAAACTAGGTGAACTAGGTGAACTAACTAAACAAGGTGAACTAAGTGAACCAACTGAACTTAATGAATTAAGTAAACTAGGGAAACTAACTAAACTAAGTGAGCTAGGTGAACTAAATGAACTAACAGAACTTAATGAATTAAGAAAACTAAGTAAACTAACTAAACTAGGTGAACTAGGTGAACTAACTAAACTAAGTGAACTAACTGAACTAAATGAATTAAGTAAACTAGGGGAACTAACTAAACTAAAAGAGCTAGGGGAACTTAGTGAACTAACTAAACTAACTGACCAACTAAACTAAGTGAACTAACTAAACTAGGTGAACTAAGTGAACTAACGAAACTAACTAAACTAAGTAAACTTACTAAACTAAGTAAACTAACTAAACTAAGTGCACTAACTAGACTAGGTGAACTAACTAAACTAGGTGAACTAAGTTATTTAACTGAACAAAGTGAACTAGGTGAACTAACTAAACTTACTAAACTAGGTGAACTAGGTAAACTAAGTGAACTAACTGAATTAACTGAACTAAATGAACTAACAAAACTAGGTGAACTAAGTGAACTAAACTAGGTGCACTAACTAGACTAGGTGAACTAACTAAACTAGGTGAACTAGGAAAACTAACTAAACTAAGTGAACTAATTGAACTAAATGAATTAAGTAAACTAGGGGAACTAACTAAACTAAGTGAGCTAGGGGAACTTAGTGAACTAACTAAACTAAGTAAACTTACAAAACTAAGAGAACTAACTAAACTAGGTGAACTAAGTAAACTAATTGAACTAACTGAACTAACTAAACTAAGTGAACTTACTAAACTAAGTGAACTTACTAAACTTAGTGAACTAATTAAACTAAGTGAACTAGGTGAACTAAGTGAACTAACTGTACTAACTAAACTAAGTGCACTAGGGGAACTTAATGAACTAACTAAACTGAGTGAACTAACTAAACTAGGTAAACTAACTAAACTAGGTGAACTAGGTGAACTAACTAAACTAACTAAACTAAGTGAACTAACTAATCTAGGTGAACTAAGTGAACTAACTGAACTAAATGAATTATATACACTAGGGGAACTAACTAAACTAAGTGAGCTAGGGGAACTTAGTGAACTAACTAAACTAACTGACCAACTAAACTAAGTGAACTAACTAAACTAGGTGAACTAGGTGAACTAAGTGAACTAACTAAACTAAGTGCACTAACTAAACTAGGTGAACTTGGTGAATTAACTAAACTAGGTGAACTAAGTTATTTAACTGAAAAAAGTGAACTAGGTGAACTAACTAAACTTACTAAACTAGGTGAACTAAGTGAACTAACTGAACTAACTAAACTAAATGAATTTAAAAAAAACAAATGTTGAAAAAATTTCCAAACATTCCGGGTCAGGTGCTCTGATGTCAGAAGGGTGCAGGTTCAAATTCTGCTCGTGGAAATTTTTTCAACATTTGTGTTTTTGTAATTTGTTCGCAACAAAATTTGCTTTAAAACTCATTTTGAACATTTTATAAATGAATTAAGTAAACTAGGGGAACTAACTAAACTAAGTGAGCTAGGGGAACTTAGTGAACTAACTAAACTAAGTAAACTTACTAAACTAAGTGAGTTAACTAAACTAGGTGAACTAGGTGAACTAGGTGAACTAAGTGAACTAATTGAACTAACTAAACTAAGTGCACTAACTAGACTAGGTGAACTAACTTAACTAACTGAATTAACTAGACTAGGTGAACTAACTAAACTTACTAAACTAGGTGAACTAGGTAAACTAATTGAACTAACTGAATTATTCTATAAATTTATCCAAATAAGTACGTATCTAAAATGTACGTATCTAAAACAGGCAAACTAAAAAATTACAGGTTTTTATTCCTTTTGTTTGATTTACAATTATCAACTTCACAAAAATTGCCAGGCGGCATTGTTTTATATTATTAAAACGCGATTTTTAATCACAAAATTACTATTTACAATAATCTAAAACACACAAATGTCAATCAACATATATATTAAACTTATTCACTATTTACAATACTTATTTAATAATAACTATAGAATACAAATGATCGATGTTTTATGAATGACGCAACGTGCACAGCGAACGAGCGTACGATAACGAGCGCCTGCTTGGTCAGCCACTCGGTAGGTATCTAACGCGCGCAAGTACATGGAGTGACGTAGGCCTGCTTTCGGCCAGATAGGAACTGGCAGACTGGCTTTATCTGTCACTACAAATGAATTAGTAACTGATGCCGTAAGTATTACATCGGTATCAAATGATGTAAAGGGTCACGTTTTTTTTCACAAGAAGTAGCCTCTTTTTTTGCACTTTCGGCCAAATCGGTACCCATTGACTAATTTATCCAAGCTTAGCATCACTTTTCTGAACGTGTGCCATAGCGCTTATCTTAGTATCAAGTGAAGTAGGATATCTTACGGTCCCCTCTCGTACTATAATACCTGATTGAAACTTTTTTTTAGCACTTATTCATAGTTTTATTTCGCGAACAACATAAACATATTCAGTTATCAATAACAAGTTTGTTTTACAAAATTTTCTCACCAACTATTATGAAACACTGCAAGCTTTCCAATCCACGTACCCGCAATATATTACTACGAGAACTCGAAAGATTCTGAATAACTAAGTCATCGAAAACTAGTTTACGGTTGAATGCCAAAGTTATGAGTTGGGGCATCTTTTGTATCTACTTTAGCTCGGCAAAAGTCACGTAAGTCTTAAAGCGTTATGTATGTCGTTTAGGGTTATAATAGTAGTAGTGACTAATTATCAAAGAGTTTAAACGGTTCATCATCATCATCTCAGCCAAAAAGACGTCCACTGCTGGACAAAGACCTCCCTCAGGAATAAATCATTTTGAAGGGAATTTGCCATAATCGCCACGCTTGGCAGGCGGGTTGGCGATCGCAGTAAGGTGAGAATAATCACAAAGAGACGCTGCTGCCCATGCTCTGGAATGGTCCCATAGTCGCCTTCTACGACACCCACGGGAAGAGATGGGATGATGCAATTCTTTACACCCGGCACCACACGGGGAACGGGGTTAAACGGTTAACGCAAACTAATTAGTAAAAAGGTATCATACCTTCTTTCTGTATGATTTAATAATGATATGATATGATACCTTTACAGAAGAGAGATTTTAGGTATACCTTTTACTAATTAGTTTGCTTTAATCCCCGTTTAAATTCCTTGATAACTATGGAACGCGAAAGTTCAAAAGTGAATACAGTACCTAATCCATTAATCATACTAATATTATAAACGCGAAAGTTTGTGTGTATGTGTGTATATTTGTTGCTTCTTCACGCTGCAACGGATGGATGGATTTGGATGAAATTCGGCATACAGATAGTTCATAACCTGGATTAACACATAGGATAGTTTTTATCCCGATATTCCCACAGGAATAAATGGAAACTGTCGAAGCGGTACGAAGTCAGCCGGGTCCACTTGTTAGCCTATAAACCGCACTGCTGGGCAAATCAAGTTATTACTATAATTGATGGGATTAGTGACCACGCTTGCTGAATGTGGGTTGGTGACCACTAGCCTTACACAAATACTATTAAAAGCTAAATCTTTATATTATTTTAAATTTTGTATTAACATGCTATATGCGACCGCGTACCGGAAAGCGCAGTGTGGGCAGGCCTCCAACAAGGTGGACCGACGATCTGGTGAAGGTCGCGGGAAGCCGCTGGATGCGAGCAGCACAAAACCGGTCGTTGTGGAGATCCTTGGGGGAGGCCTTTGTCCAGCAGTGGACGTCTTTTGGCTGAGATGATGATGATGATGATGATGCTATATATGTATATAGTAAAAAGTAATTTTTTTACTAGAAAAAATCAACTAGCCTCATGAAGCTCGACTGGGAATCGAATCCACGACCTTTGGATAACAGTCCAATGCTCTGATCGCTAAGCTACCAAGGTCCCAGAAGACTCGTTGATTTTTTCTAGATAGTTTGTGATTTACGCTGCAAGCCAGTGGTATTACGTCACTGTGATGTTACTACCCTCACAATCAAAAACTTTATCTTGTAGCTAAATAATACCACAACGGCGGACTGTCGTATAAATTTTTGCAAACATAATTTGTTATTCAAATTCAAAAAAACTATTCGGCGTAACAGGCTTAGGTTCTAATAATAAAACTAACTAACTATGCTACGACGAACTGGACTCCTCTCAGCATAAGTTGCGGCTTCAAGAAACTGCAACGCTGATTTTCAGAGGAGCCCGTGATGTGAGTGTGTGTGCGTGTGTGTAATGTTATAAAAATAATGCTATTAATAAAATAATACATAGTGATAAAATTTAAAATATATATAACTAGCGGCCCGTCCCTGCTTCGCACGGGTGGACATTTTAATTTTTTTTTATATAGCCTATGTTACTCAGCGCTAATGTAGCATTCTAATGGTAAAAGAATTTTTTAAATCGGTCCAGTAGTTTTTGAGTTTATTCGTTGCAAACATACATACATACAAAAATACAAAGGTTTCCTTTTTATAATATTAGTATAGATAAATATTAAATTATTTATACCTGTGTGTGATTACATAATAATATACCTTATGTTAAAAATGTAAGTGGGTGTGCCATAAATTAAATATGGAGAATAAAATATATAAAACAAAATGCATTTAAAAAAAAAACAAATAATAATAAAGAATAAAAGCAGTTATTGCCTTATTTGTTGCTCAAGTAAATATTTCCTGTACTTAATTTTAAAAGAATGGATAGCATCTACAGGTTTAATATTAAGTACTAGAGCTTCTTACCCGCGACTTCATCGACGTGGATTTAAAAAGAAACTCTGTTTTATTAACATTAATATAGCCCATTAGCCCATTGACTCTTGGCGGGAAAGTAAAGAGTCATGTCTGCGGTTTTGTTTTATTTTCTAAAATTTGTGTTATGTCGAATATTAATGTGAAATAATGGTGGATTATTAACCGTTAAGTGTTCGTGAGTGTGCATGAATGTTGGCAAATAAAACAAAACAGTGCAACGTCACTTTTTAAATTCTCTCAAGAAGTCCGCCCGAGGACTTAGTAAAGCCCCACATCTTTACTGAGGTACTCGAGGGGTTGGGGGGTATATCATTTCTCACTTCTCATTTTTTTATTTTTATTTTTATTTTATTTTCTTAGGTGAATCAACAGTAACAAAAAAAAGAGTAGTTATACATCAGAAAACCAATGACAGATTCACACTAATAGACTTAAAATAGCAGGGAAATTATTGAGCTAACAGAATAAACATGTTTGTATATCTAGGATCAAAACTGCGATCGAACCGCTTACAAACATAGTAGCTGTGACAGTAACAAGGACATTTCACACCAAAAGTATAATAGGTAGGTAGTATAAATATAAATAGGTAGTAGTAGGTATATTCAATATTAATAAAAATTTCTATTATCATTCTATTATCATTCATCATCATCATACAGAAAAGAAAAATTGTTTATTTATGTATTACTTGTTACAAAAACTACTTGACACTGGCTAAATGTGCTAATCGCACAAAGCCATCAAAAAAAAAAAAATTTAGCCCATTTCACTCACAGGGAATACAGCATTCTAACAGTGAAAAAGTTTTTGGGATTCGACCATTCCAGAGATTACCCACTGCTTTCAAACAAACAGTCTTGTGACTTTACCACTTTTTTAATTGTATGGATAATTGCTGAACAACCAAATCATTGATTTGTTAGTTATTTATTCGGAAGGCTGCCGAAACGATATTCTAGTTTGAAGTTCTGAAGGCTAGGCCCGTCTTTCACCCCTCCCCCCTCCCAATTCCTACTCCCTCCTCAAGATCCAACTTTTTCCTCAAGGCCGGCAACGCATCCGCGATTACTTTCCATCAGGTGACCCGCCTGCTCGTTTGCCTTCTTTAAATATAAAAAAAAAAGTTAAGTCTGGACTACTTATTCACATAAACTTCGAAATAAACCTCATTATTTTGATAATTTCTCATTCATTATAATTTCATTTAAAACTATATTATATGGTGCAGTTTCACACTATGATCCGTGTGGGTCTTACAAACTAAACTAAACTAGAACTTTCCTTCTATGACCCTGCTAACTCGACAGCAGAACTTTTGAGAGTACTTTCTACTTTAGCGTTGCTTTAGCACATCTTTAAAAGCTTCCAATTGATTGATTAGATAAAGTTTAATAAGATATCAAACTTATACTCGTATTAAATATATTGTTTACGATTTAGATTTACTTGAAGCAAAGGTATAATTAAATAGTATTCGTATCAAACTTTTCTGAGCCAAATTGAAAATAGGAAAAGCTTGGGAAAACTGCAATTACGGGCTTTTGGCCAAGTTATTAACAGCGTGGCTTGAAGTTATTTTGCTCAAGCTGCAGGAGCTTTCTAATTGTTGCGCAGATATTCATCATTGTATTTTTTTAAGGTAATATATGTACCTACATGTTTTCTTTGAAAACTAATAGCTTTGGTTCATTTCAAATGTGGTTTTGAATGACTCCTGTAGTTAAGTTGATTATGCGGACTGTGTATGTATGCTTTTCTTGCTTCCAGATTTTAACAAGTTCTTAATATTTACAAATTTTCTCTGTAAATGATTTCATAATTAAGTAAGGTGGGTGGACCATGAAAGGCCACTGTAACGAATAAACAGTTTTTATTAGTTCATTTACTGGATAAATGAAAGAAACAAATTATTAATTGATACGTTGTTTTATTGTGTATCATATAAATTACTTTTTTTATTTCTAGATGTAATCACTATTTCTTAAACTTAACTTTTATAAAGCTCTTCCAAACGGCTTTGCAAGAAACAGGGCTCCATACAAGGCCAATATTAAAAATCAGTCATTCAACTTAAAACTAGAATTGTAATAATCAAAATATCCGCTTTTACTAAAACTACATAAAAAGCTCTTTCATTTAAACTAAAAATTTAATGATTAACATATTATAATCTTCTTTAAAAACTCAACGAACATTTCCTGAACACCATCCTATAACTAAGAATATATTAATGGAAATTATTGTAAAATTATAGTAATGAATATTATATCGATAACAAATAAGTTGCCAATGCGTTTTGCAATGAAATTATAATTATATTTTTTTAACTATAATGGCCTTCTTATGGGTCCGTTCTTTGTAAGGCCAAAATGATCCTAAGAAGGCCAAACTAACAATTATCATCTATGACAACATTTTTTTTATTTAATAAAATAATAGACACTACAGACTTAAACTACCTCCATCCCATGTACTACCTCTTTTTCTTGGTTTTGATCCTGACATTCTTGAAATCTGAAATTATGCGTGTAAAATTTAATCATCTGTTCAATTAACGACTTATTCTTATAGCAATATTTACAGACATAACCTTTTTATAAAAGAAATTTAAAGATATATTTATAATATAATAATTTTGAAAGAAATATCTATTCAGTCTAAGTTAGAAGTTGAATAATCCTTATAAATAATAAAATTATAAACATAAAACATTGTTTCAACTTTCTTGGTACGTATTTATAACTAAAAACTAAGTGTTCATATTTTCATTATTTGTAAATGTTCCTAGTAAAGCCCATGTACCCTAGCAAGGCCAACCGTCTTTTTGATTGGCCTTATAAGGAACCACCGGCTTTCATAGGAACACTTCCTATATTTTAACTGAAATCGAAGTAAATTTTTTTTTCTTTAGTACTTACTATAAAAAAATCCTTATATGACAATTTACAGTAAAAAAAATTGGATAATAATAGGTTATTCACATAAAAACTTACCATTTGCTGAGCGCGCGAATTACAATTTTAACGTCGACGATCGAAGTCTACAAAGCGAGGGACCCCACTGCCAAAATAGCAACGCGAGCGACTCGCCGCCGCGTCTGTGTTCTTGAGATTGATAGAGCCTTTTGTAAGTGGAAGGAATTTGTCATCACATGACTATAACTACGACTTTTTTATAGTTGGCCTTCAAAGAAGCATGGCCTTCCATGGTCCACCCACCTTATTTGGAACTGTAATATCTGTTGTTTTTAATAAGCAGCTTTATTGTTTTTTTCTTGAAAGGTTATGTTATCGAGTCTACTCGTATTAAAGTACATTGTTTTGTTGTAAGTCGTCATTAAGGGGGTGCAGCGCGGACGCAAAATTGCGAGTTTCAAGTTTCTTTATGATAGCGAGAGAGCGGCGCGTGGCAGTGTGCAGTGGTGTGACAACGGCGCACGACTACGAATACGCACGCACACTAATATCTGTACAGAGTAGGCTGGTGATTTAATTAGAGCAATGTTTACTTTCGTAAAATCATAGGCGTTTGGGTAAAAAATAATAAAAGTCTTAATATTTTCATATTCATGTTTTTTAATTGAAAAATAAGACAACAGTGACCTGCGGAATATCAATACCAACGTTTTGATGTCGGATCATTGTTTCATTTGTGCTATATTTACAAAGTTTCTGAAGAAATAAGTTTTTAGATATCATTATTTAACGTATTGTTTATGCAGTTTCTGGGTATTTGTTTCAAATTCCAAGACAACCATGACCGTGTGAAAGGATCAAGCTAACCTACACTAGTCCTTTTAATGTATAAGACCTATTCAGCGCCCAGCACCAGCGACTTAAAAACACGTAAATTTTCAAATTCCGCGCTGCACCCCCTTAAGATAGCAGTCAGGTGGTATTTACAGAACTGTTTATGATATTGTAGTATGATGCGTGTCAGGGTTTTCTATAAGTATTTTTTATGTATGATATTTGCAAGTAGATTGTGTAGTACAATCCGTCTGTGTACGGATTGAGATTGCATTGTTTGTACTTACCAGCTGCACTTGTCAAATTTTTTGTTAATTATTTATGAACTCAACTAAATTGTATTTTTCATGACAAACTAACATCTGATACAGACACAGACGAAAACAGAAGTAATTTTTTTTCCGTTTTATAACTGATGTGTACGATACTTCAATTATATTACGATTGCTCAGTACGGCTTATCCTATGATGATATGACCAGCTCGAAAACCATTTTTTAAATATACAATTACAAACCTTGTGTTGACAACAACGATTACAACAAAGAATAAACCAGCTAAATCTGTCGAGCCATTCTTAAGTGATGCTCTGACAGACATGTGGCAATAGACTTTTATTTAAACGGTTAATTAATAAATATAAATCACATTGCATTACAATAGAAGTCCTAAAACATTAACTTTGGAACTTCAATAAAATCACAAACTGCGCAAATAGACAATGTAGAGTGAGCATCATACATTGTCGGGTACTAACTTGATGAGCACATTAAGGCGAAGGGTAATGCACACTAGCGCCGCTAATGGATTTAATTTGATAACTGCTAAACTCGATTTTTTTACAAAGATTGTGTACCTTCCGGCACTAGGCAAACATCTATTATTTAATAATTGTGCACTACTTTTAAGTTTGTTTTTGTATTCATTTGCTAACACTAAAAGTGGTCAATGTTTGTGAATAAATGCGTTAACCCGTTTTGTGAATAAACCACGCAACAAAAAGTAGTGCACAATTATTAAATAAATACTATGGATGCTTTCCTGTTATCGGACGGTACGTAATGTTAAAAAAAAATTCGGTCCTGTTAGTAATTGTCAAATTATCAATTGGTGGCGCTAGTGTGCCTTACCCTTCGCCTTAAGTTGCTCTCACTAATTTAAAGTTGCAGCGACGTAACTTACTCGCAGTTTGAACATTGTTAATTATTATTCACAAGGCTTGCGTTCGTTCTTTACGATCCCACTCACACGTTTACGTACGTTTTATAGCTATATAAAGAAGTTTAAATGAAATTAAAAGCAGAAGTGATTTTACTTAGACACAGAGACACTTTTAGCCCCATTATGGCTCCGCCGAATATTAACATTGCAAATGATGTTTAATCTACAAGTGCTTGAGTGGAGTATACTTACACTTTTTGGTTGTACTCTTTATTATTTCGTTGAATTAATCAAGGAAAAATTAAATAAATGAAAAAAATATGAACGTAAAAATGAATAGACAAAAAAATGCATGATTTATTAATGAACGAATGAATGAAAGAAAGAACGATTTAATGAAAAAAATAATTAATAGCTGAATTAATGAATGAATAAACAAATTAATGTATCATTGAATGAATTTATCCGTTTCAGAAGTGGGACGTGTAAAGGCTGACTTCAAGTTTACGTTATGAATTCTTACCATCAGACGGGCCCTACGCCTAATTGCGACTTTAGTGTTACTAAAGTTGTTACTTACTCATCTTAAAAAAAAAACACTTTTATCCAAAAGTTTCCTCTACAATTATCCTTTATTGTAAACATGTTAAACATATTACGGTCGCACCATCAAAGCTAACAAGTGTCAACTATTTCTCGCTTCGTTACAAGATGTTTGGCGTCGAATTGTTTTCCCCGTAACGAAAACACGCAAACAAGACGTGTGCCCAAGCGTGTTTGCCTTTTTTGTCACAATCGGTCGAAAGGAACCTTTGTCATATAAAACAAAGACTCCCGGTACTTTTATATTTTGCAGGGTTAGAATGGAACGCCAGGGGACACGACAATGCGGCACTTAACCCGTCCAAAGTACTTCTGAACTGAAATTATAAATTGTAATTGGCTTATGTTTAGGTAAAATTTAATTTCTGTATTTTTTGTATTTTTAAAGCTGTTGAAACATTGTTCAAAAATAAATAAATAAATGTACAGACCTACTCATTTATTTAATTTATAAATAAAAAAAATTAAATAAAATAAAATACTTTTATTTCAGACTGTGTCCATAAAAGTAGGTAGTAGATTGACAAAATTAATAATTAAAAATACTAATTAAAATAAATAAAATTAAAATCATAAAAATTAAATCAAAATCAAAATAAAACACAATATTACAAAACCTAATTAAATTAAAATAAAAATCAAAACAAAATAAAATAAAAAATAAAATTTATGATTATCGTTTTCAACAAACTTCAAAAAGGAGGATCATAGTTTATGATATTAATATTGTTTATGTATGTATTTTCACACATGACTGACATTTATGCACTGATTCGAATAATAAATTATTGTTTTGTTAATAAGAGTTTTTTAAAGAAAAAGAAGTAGGTACATACGAATAAAATATTGCTTGATTTTAACAGTTTACACGAATACTATACATGCAAATGAAAAACATTTTGATTTTACGAATATTAATAATGAGACGATCAACTCCTTAGTCTCTTCCATGTGATCCTGAACACGTCAAAAAAAATCACCTCTCAAACCCCAACCAGGCCTATTAGCCCGGACCGACCACGCGACTTAAAACTTAAATGTCATCTATTTAGAGCCTAATTTTGTATGATGAAGTTTAGCTATAAACAAACTAGAGTAAATTTGCTACACTCTAAACATCCAACAACTTTAATATCATTGCGTTTTCAAATTTTTTTTAAATTTTAAATTATTTTTTTGCCATTTTGCGATTACGTCATCGGCACAGGTGCTATCGTTTGTTTGTTCGCGATTTGAAAGGTTAAACGCTTGTTATACCTATGCGTAAAAAGTGTTAGTTAAAGTGTATGAAGAAAATGTTGTTAGTTAAACATTGTAGGTATGTTAGTGTTAGGAAGACATGAACGAAGACTTTTCTGAGACACTGTTTTACTCCTTAAAAGTTGCCAATGATGAATCAGTTAAATCCTCTTACCGTACACAGTTACACAACAATCCCTGTTCCTTACAATCCTTTATGCAGTGTATGCTGCAAAAAGCGTGACAGAATATCAATTTGAAAGAAAAAGAAAGATAGAATAACAGCGTATCTATCCTATAAAAGCAGTGTCTTGAAGTTGAAGAGGCCCGCAGCCTATAGAGCGTGTTATTAAAACTGGCTGGCGACAATAGTCTGTGATTGCGACGCGGAGTGCGCTCGCCGCGGCCAATATTTGGGCCATACCATGTTGCAATGTAACTCGAATGTGCGGAGTTGTGCCTTAGCTCTTTCGGGTTAGTTTTTGATGTGTAACATCTTTCCGCTTACTTTCTATTTAAGCAATTTGTGAGAGTGATTTCGTGAAATGGGACGGAAGTATGTGTAACAGTGTAATAATTGTAACTGGAAGTCGGGGAAGCTTGTGGGAGTGATTTCGTGAAATGTGTAACAGTGTTACTTGTAACAGGTAGTCGGAAGTGCACAAGCGCGCGCCATTTTGTAAATTTAAAATCATTATTATGAACATGACGTATTATTATTATTATATGTGACATATTGTGTCATTTGACTATCAAAGGTTATTTTGATATGTCAAATGTCTTCTAGTGAGTATTTGCTGCATTTATTTTATAGTTATAAAATGATGTAATATCTGAACCATTTTTTCAGAATATAATGTAAAAATTGCTTATTACTAAAAGGTGAGTTTCCGCTCGCCTTCTATACAATATGTTGATTTGCACCTGCGCCATATTCATAGCAGCGGTCATATTGCTTATACTTATTACAAATAAATTATTAAAAAAATTAAAAAAAACGTATTTTAAAAATCTGTAAATAAGCAACAAAAGTAGGTACGTATGCGTAAGCGTAATCTTAGGCCACTTTACGTAAGGTCGTCGACCTTAAACCAAAAGATACTTTTAACACCGAGCAAGTAATAAGGAACCGATTAATTAATAAAATTGGTGTAAATCAGAATAGCGACCGTCCGTCGTCTGACGAGAATTAGCGGTCCGGACCATAGTAGGTAGATTAGAGCGCAGCGGGCGGGTCGACGACCTTACAAAAAGTGGCCTAAGCTTACGCATACGCACCCCCCCCCCTATTGCCCATTTACAGATTTTTAAAATATGGTGTTTTTTTTCATTTTTTTTTTATAATTTATTTGTAATAAGTATAAGCAATATGACCGCTGCTATGAATATGGCGCAGGTGCAAATCGAAGTGTCTCTCGCGTAAACTATTCAGTTTAGAAAAAATGATATTAGAAACCTCAATATCATTTTTGAAGACCTATCCATAAATACCCCACACGTATGGGTTTGATGCAATTTTTTTTTCTATTTTTGTGTGAAAATCTTAATGCGGTTCACAGAATACATCTACTTACCAAGTTTCAACAGTATAGTTCTTATAGTTTCGGAAAAAAGTGGCTGTGACATACGGACGGACAGACAGACATGACGAATCTATAAGGGTTCCGTTTTTTGCCATTTGGCTACGGAACCCTAACAAGACCCATTATTTTTTTAAGTGACTTAATGTGTCATCATTTTGATATGTCAAATGTCTTCTAATAAGTATTTAGTGCATTCTCTTTAGGATTTGTAAAAAATATACTTCATTGTTAATTTCTATATTCTATTTTATTGTAATACTAGCTGCCCCGGCGGACTTCGTTGACAGTTTCTATGACAACAAAAAAAAAACAAATCGTTAAATAGTTTACGCGTGTAAGGGTATCACACAAACAAACAAACAAACTCACTTTCGCATATTAAGTTAGTTTGGTTACTATTAGTTAGGATAGTTAGGGTATAAACATTTAGACACACATCGGCTTATAACGTACACCACAATTGTAACCCTGTAAAGGCCATCCCAATCCTATCCAAACTACTCGCAGAATCTAGTGGAGTGCGGAAGCACGCTTGCGTAATGCCATTCCCTTTAGAAACTTTCTGACGTTGTTTTGATCGTGATCAAGCAGTGTGGCTTGAGGAACCCTTTAAGTTTCTCGCCCCCCTAAAAAAGTCCGGTGACGCTGTGAAGGCCGTTTACAGATCAAACACTCTCCTAAAATTTTTTAAGCTTATCAGCAAAATCAATCTTTTTTTATATATATTGATTCAACCTTTTTTGAATAAATTCGGATTGCGTTATCAAACATTTGTCAAAATAAAATGTAATTTAAATCAAAAGCACTAAGAGTGTTGATATCAACTTCGAAGCAAATCACCGCCAAAATAACTTTCTACTCCTTTTTCACCCCGTTGTAAACACGTCTTCCATCAATTCTGTTAAAAAAGGTTTATACAAAATTTGAAGTAGATTGGACCAAGGTTTCACATTGTCCCATATAAACTTTGCCCCCCTTTTTCAACCCCTAAGGGTTAGAATTTTGGAAAATTATTTTTTATTGGATGCCTACGTCATACAAAGAACACACCCTCCAAGTTTCAGGTCTACGATCAGCGGTTTAGGCTGTGCGTTGATCCGTCAGACAGTCATTCAGGACAAAGCATTTAATATGGATAGATTGTCTTTTTACGACAACCAACAGACATTTTACACTTTTTTTATTTCTGAAACAGAACTGTTTTGTATTCCAACAAAACAGACCAAAGAGATCGGACCTCATACTACAGTACAGCCATAGAGTAGGGTATATGTACTCTGTGGTACAGATATGAAACAGACAAATTTCCGAACGCATCTATAAGTATTTGACAACCATAGTGACAAAAGACATCAAATGTTTCACAGCTAGGAACATTTTGTTGACCCGGGGCGGACTTCGTGTTTCCATGACAACAAAACAAACAAATCATTTTGTATTGGAAAATTGAAATGTCGTTTTTAGTATTTTCCGTTACTTATTATTTATGTTTCTCACCGTTTCAACCTTCCCTGAACTTCCACAAATATTTCAAAATCAAAATTAGCCAAATCGGTCCAGCCATTCTCGAGTTTTTAGCGAGGCTAACGAACAGCAATTGATTTTTATATGTATTGACACGGACATGTATATGAATAATATCTTTAACGTTGTCTTCTGAATACTAAATTTATTACGCCAAAAAAAGAATTGCGTAAAAAGGTTATCCTACATCTTACGTGATTTAATCACATGGTAAGGGCATCGCACAGCTGTCTCATGTCTGGCCTGTTTAGCGATAGGTATAAAGTCTCCGCAATGAATATAGGCCTTTTATAACATCGTAAATATTAGTAGTTTGAGACAGGTTACTTTTTTCTTTATATTTTACGGATAAGCACTTAACCTTCACCTCATCTGATGTTAAGCGATGATAAGGCCGAAGGTGGAAGAGCACTTCACCCGGAATCTTCAGCTAGTAAAGCACTGGCTAGCTTACCTCTAACTGCCGGAACACAACAATGCTGCAAACTCTGATGTTATGACGACATATTTAGATAGATGGTGATAGCTAGCCAGGCGGATAAACAAGCCTTACCACCAACCAAACCGAGTACACAAACATGTACTCCCGCTGGGAATCTAACCCGGGACCTCTGAATTTGAACCGGTGGTCTTAACCACTATACCACAGAGGCGGTTGGTTATTTCCAGCGGGGGGTACAAGTTTGTGTACTCGGTTTGGTTGGTGCTTTGTTTGTCCGCCTGACTAACATCAAGTGAGATCAAGGCACTGTGCTTACCCTTAACTACATCATCAAAAAGTCGGTATACTATGTATTATATACTCAAATGCTGTATGGTTTTGTTGAGAACAACATCCTATGACTTATTATACCGGGGACGTGCATATATCAGTTAGCTATATTTTAACAGAGGATTTAAAAATAAAACATTTTTAATTTCCAACAGAAGCAAAGACTTCCCGACTCCATAAAAGAAACGGGAAAAGTATTAGAAGGCGGTTTATAAGTTAATCAGGAAACGTGGAACTGAGCGAGCGTAGCATAGTTTCCTTGCGGAGTGCAAAAATATGCAAGAACAATAAAAAACTTTTTAAAAAAGATACGCCGAATACCTTAACTTTTAAGAGCGGTTTCCTCGCCTTCTCTCGCGTTTCAAGATACTATAAAAATAACAAAGTTTCCGACTTGAAACATTTAGAAATTTGTCGTAAACGCGTTTATAGATGTCAAGGCTGTGTTTAATAATGTTTCTTTATTCTATTGTAATTATTTCGTTAGTAAGAGCCAAATCAGTAAATTATTTCTTCCTAACTACGAGTATAAACCACGAAGTAATTTTAAGTCAATATAAATGTACACACGTCTGCACATCAGCCTGCCACAAACTGTCAATTCTCCTCAAAAGACTTTGAACTTATTTCGCTAAGGTACATATATGGTTGAAAATGTATTAAAGAAATTTAACGGTTCTTTTTGTTTTTTTTTATATTAGGAGGCAAACGAGCAGTCGGGTCACCTGATGGGATGCAATCACCGTCACCCATGGACACCCGCAAGACCAGAGAAGTCGCAGATGTTTACCGGCCTTTAAGGAAGGAATAGGCTTGTTTCTTGAAGATCCCTAAGTCGTAATGGTCCGAAAATACCGCTGCTGAGAACTGGTTCCAGCACTGTAGTTCGTGATAAAAAAATTACGTGAGAAACGCACAGTAGTAGACCGCCATCCGTCAAGATGGTGTGGATGGAAAGACAGTCGATTGCGTGTAGTGCGGTGAAGGAAATCAGCGGCAGGGATCAAACCAAACAATTCATCAAAGCACTCCCCATGATAACGTGTCTCCGAAAGGCAAATGGATCGAGCCGACCAGAGGTTACCACGTCGTCGACAACTCGAGCAGCTCTGCGTTGAACGCGGTCAAATGGGAGGAGTTGGTACTGGGGCGCTCCAGCCCAAAGATGGGAACAGTATTCCATATGAGGCCTGACTTGTGCTTTGTAAAGCTGTAAGCGGTGGGTCAGCGTGAAACTGTCCCGCTCTATTGAGCATACCCAGCTTTAACGTTTTGGATTGGTTGCTGTGCAGGGCTGTACCTATATATTCCATGATGCTGGTCTGGTACGTAAAAGGAATTTAACAGCTGCCTACCTTCCCGTGCATGTCGTAAGACCCGACTAAGGGACAAGGGTTCCAAGATACTCACACAAAAGCGATCGGCGAGGAACCCATCACTGATGTTATTTATTCCACCTTGAAACCTTTCTTTCTTCATGTTAACGGGTTACTAAGGGCGAGAATACTCAAAATTGTTGATTTCTTGATTGCGTGAAAGTATGTATGTGTGTAAATGTATAATAAATGTATGAAAAGATAAAAGTCTCAGCATCAGCTTTAATGTTGCGAAATTAAAAAAAAAACGCCTTATAATGATCACCTTTAGGAAACAAAACAATCGTTCCCTTTGAATTTAATAAGACAGCAGATCATTCGTTAAATAAGCACCACTTTAAATATTAACGAATACACCGTCGTATTCCTTCATTTTAATTCCGAAGTTTTTTAATTTTCTTTCGGACATAATGGAAAATGACGAACTTGAAAGTGTAGCAGGTTTCCGGGTTTGAGCTTAAAAGATAAGCAACTTTATCAATGGTTGTTTTGGAGACTGAATATTTCGGCCTTTATGGACTAGTAGATATACTATCGCCCTGATATCCAGAGGCTTCAATTCCGAGCAACGGCACATAATTATACTCAGTTTAGTTGTTCTCGGGATTTGTATTAGTTTTTTTTTTGTTACGGGTACCTAAGCATTTTATCTCATCTGATGTTAAGTGATGATAAGATCGAAGGACCGACGATCTGGTGAAAGTCGCGGGAAGCCGCTAGATGCGAGCAGCACAAAACCGGTCGTTGTGGAGATCCTTGGGGGAGGCCTTTGTCCAGCAGTGGACGCCTTTTGGCTGAAATGATGATGATGATTATGAAGGCCGAAAGTGGAAGCGCACTTCAAATGGAATCTTCAACTACTGAGCAAAACATATTAAAATATTGAAATAAGTATTTGGTGTTCGACATCAAGTACCAGTGTTTGAGAGGAACCAGTGAGTGACATCTTTACCTGTAATCATAAAAATAAAGTTCAGCAACAGATTTTAGACTTTAGAAAAAACTGAATACGTACCACCTACTACTGCTACTTAGCTGTCATACTTTACGTCATTTTTTGGCGATGAAAACTGTGTCGAGCACTTTCTTAAAGTGTCAAACACTGATGGCACAATAGTTAAAATACGTAAACACAACTCAATATTACAATACTTCATTAAATACTCTTTAAATACCTTTTAATCTTAATCTTTTTCTACCAGTTCCCATCACTTTTAGCTAAGTAAATTGATCGTTTACAAACGAAACGAGCGCATCAGCATAAAGTTGGCCCCTTAAAGCACACTTACTCGAATAGTTTGTTGAACTGCTTACAAATGTGGACGACTAGTCCACTAGAAACTCTTTATAACTTTCGAATATAAGTAACCTCTTTGGGCAAAGTTTCATAGCTCAGTTCGCATTGTGTCTTTCTGATTGATATTTAATGTCTGATTATTAAATATTTGGAATAATACTTGGTACAGGTCAGCATAAGAACTAGCTTCAGTTATTATTCTGAGACTTGGTACATGCAAGCATAAACGCGTACCTATACGCTGCTGAGAAAAGGCTTTTCTTCATCATCATCATCATCAGCCCATTTTATGTCCCACTGCTGGGGCACGAGCCTTCCCTATGATGGATAGGGAAAATAGGCCGCGGGCCCGGTGCGGATTGGTGGTTGCCGGGACCAACGGCTTTACGTGCCTTCCGAAGCACGGAGGAGCTCGAAATGATACATTTTTGGCTCAGCACTCGCAGGCCGGGCGCGTTAACAACTGCGCCATCGAGCTCCTTTTAAAAGGCCTTTAACTGTAACTGAATCGTATGATTTTAAAACAACACAAACGCCACTTTTTTAGAAATCGAGTTTTTGAACGCAACCTTTTCTTTAGGCCTATTTACATATTTGCCTTAAAAACCACACATGTCTTCTGACGTTTTAAACTTTAAACGACGTATCGATTTTTTTATATTGTGGCTGGCAACGAACGCATGTTTAAAATAATATTTTTTTTTGTATCTACTGAATAATTATAGCTCCTTGACATATGTTGATATAAAATCACACGATTCAATACAGTTTTCTCTAAATCTTCAGCCAGAAGCGCGGAGACAATCATAACAAACATGCGTATATATGAGTGCGGTTAATACACGTTCGTCCAAGACACCGTACTCATACAACAAGGGTACGACGAGCCGGTTCACACGCGCTCTATACCGTACAGACATGTACCTGGGCGCTTCTCCCCACCACCACGGCCCGGTCAACCTGAGCCGAGGTCCGAGTCCTTAGAGGCGCCCTCGGGTTGTTCCGCTCCCCGATCCGAGCCGAACCCCTCGGAGAATCTAGTAGGGCACGGGGACACGCAGTAGTGCGTGATGCCGTTCCCTCTAGAAAACATCCGAAGGTGATTCGTTACACACGGCTTGAGGAACCCTTTAAGTTTCTCGCCGCCCCCAAAAAAACTCGGTAAAGCTGGAAAATGCAGTCTGAGGCAATCGGCAAACTCTCTCAATAAAAAATACAGTTTACATTATAAAGGGCATTTTTTGTTATTATCAATTGTCAATTATGTAACTGTTATTATATTGATTATTATCGAACCCTGGTATTAGATACGTTACGTGCTACATCTCCAAGTGGGAACACTGCTTTATCCCGAAAATGTCTTCAATCAAATGCACGTTTCTAGCGGCTACGAAATGTTTGCCCGGCCAAAATCGTCGTTACATTCACAATGAAGCGGAGGGGATGGGGAGTAATATTGTTTGCGTTGATTAAAACCAAAGTTGCGGATAGCGAATCCACTCCGAGCGTGCTAAGGTAAACACTGGAGTACACTGGGATTTGTGATATCGTTAGCTATCTTTTTAAAGTTATGGTTATATATAAAGAAAAGTAAAGTAAATAGCATATAACTGTCCCACTGCTGGGCAAAGGCTTCCATCATTGAAATCAAGTCATCACTACAATTTACGGGTATTGGTTTAATCATCACAAATGCGGGTTGGTGATCATAAACCTGGGCTATGAATCGAAAGAAACCGAAACACACTTTATCCGACCTTGGAATGGAGTCCAGAGGGCCTACCATGAACTACGTTCGACGTGTTGCCTCCCTGTCACACTTACGCACGAATTTACAAATGCGACAGAGAGGCAATCCGCCGAACGTGGTTCGTGGTAGGCCCTCAGGCCGTGCGCTTTGCGTCTTGGCCACCGAGGCGTTATTGACGCTATTTAATTGTATAGAAGAGCCGAGCCGAAGATCGGGCTCAGTTGCATGCATTAGGAAAAGCCTGTTTAGCAGTACACTGAATGGGCTACGCCCTCATCATCATAGGATGATGATGATGATGATGATGATGATGAATATTATTGCATTATATAATATGTTAAGTTATAACTAATTTAAATAATATTTAAAAGTCGTAAAGTTATTTAAAAATAAATATATTACTTATAGCTAAGTATATAGCTTTGAAAGGCATAGAATAAAGTGGATTGTCGTCTTAACATTTAAATAAACTCAATGTGAACTTTACGTATTTAATAAGTTAATAGATTCGTAATGTATTTGGCGTTATTTATCTAGTGTAAGATAGAATTTAATTCGTTTATTTTACTTTTTTATGTTTAATTGCTAATTGAAGCTGAATTAAATATTTATAAAATACAGTGAAAAATTAAATGCCCACCCGCCTCGACCTCGTTTATTTGTTTAAAAAGTAATAATATTTATAGAAATAGTATTTACTATAAAATTGTTCAAGGTCTCACTATAGTAAGCGCTTATTTTTCTACTACGACAACACTTGTTCGTCGTCTGTTGGTTTATATCCGTTGTCATACTTATATATCACTTTTGAACTGCTCTCTCAACTTCTTGGCGAAAAGCGAAGAGTCTGACTCTTCGCTTCTCGCAGGTTTGAAAAAAAATGTATTTGTCGAATATTAATGTGAAATAGTGGTGGATTATTAGCTGTTGTTGAGAAGCTCGATGGGCGCATTGGTTAACGCGCCCGGTCTACTAGTGCTGAGGTTAAGCAACTTTCGCAAAGGCCGGTCATAGGATGGATGATATAACTTATCACTAGAAACACTACGTCACGTGTTTTTTAATGGTTTGTCAACAAACAACGAATTAATTCTAACTTTAATACTAAAATGAATACAAATGTAAGTAAGTAGGTAACTTTTCAGGGAATTAAGTAATTAATGTCCGGCAGGTATTCGATGACGAATTAACCGTCTCCGGGTGCAGGCTTTTGAGTCACCCTATAATGCAACTGAGGTTTTCGCCTTTTGTATCCAGTTTTTGAATTAAATTTTTTTATTTAACCCCGGCGTAGATCGACAGAATTTTCAAAAGTCCGTTTGACAGTGCAGCGACAACGCCTCTATGCTTTTTTGTGGTGCGAGTCGCAAAGGCATATGCCACGTACAGCCTTTACGAAGGGAAAAATATAAGAGTGAGTTGGACAATTTAAACCTATCGACAGCGCCCGCCGTCATCAAAAGAAAATCCTAGTCGGAATATTACTCATGTAGAATATACTATAAAGCTATGCCTCAAAGAAAAGTGCTAGTATATTATAAACAAACACAACATGCAAACAAGTGCATAACGTTTACTTTATCTAACAAACTATCAAATGTATCTTTCCTATAGTGAAATATAGACATAGACATATTATGTGTCTTGGTGCATGGTGTATGGTAAGTTTTATTTTAATACAATTGAAAACGTTCCTACTTTAAAAATACCTAATTTTTGTTTTGGATCGTGATTAGTGGGTGTGAGATTTCTTTTGTTTCGTGTAAGATTGGTAAGTGGAAGTTCTTTTTCTAACCTCAGTTTTGAAAACAAAAAATCCCGTTATAAAGATAATCCGTACTCTTCCTAAATGTCCATCAGTTACAAGAGTGTGTGTTTACTTACAGCCCAGTGTTCATTGAAATGTTACGCGATGACAGCAAGGAAGGCTAAATTCAGTTGCTGATTAAATCAGAAAAAAAATATCACTGGTTCCTGTCGAAACCTGCCCCCCAACCGCCTAACTCTCTCGCTTTCGATCGCTTTGAAGGCGAGGCCCTCGCCTGGCCTTCTAATATAATATGGATTAATAGCTTTCGATATTGCTTTCATATTCCTTTCGAAATGACAAGATGACGCCTCCTCCTCGCCTCGCCTTCAAAGCGATCGAAAGCGAGAGCGTTAGGCGGTCGGCCCCCTGGTGCCACTTACAACTACCATAGGTACCCATCACACGTAGTTTTCTTCGGTGATGGCAAATTAGCAGTTATCTGTTATTGTTGTACCTATTGTGTTGGGTTAGGTGTTCGTTTTCCTCCCGCGGTTTAATTCCCTCGGGAAAGGCCCCGCGGTCTTCACCGTATCGGAGTTTGGTCCCCCAGAGGTTTAGTGGGTATCCCCCTCCGTCTCACCCTTCCCGGTCTTGGGCTTCTTCCTTGACAGCCGACAGGAGACAATGGCGTCTCCGGATAGTCGGGGGGTTGTGGAAAGACGGACGGGCGAGTCCTACATAACCGCCAGGCCTCCTCAAGGTCGGGTACTCGTAATGAGTTCCTTTATTTCGACTCATACGTATGGTTTTTGGCGCTAGGTATCTGGATTGCACTATTTCCCTTCTTTGAAAATCCACCCTTCGCCATTGCTAAATAATAATATGTTATCATAACATTAATGTTAATATTATTATTGTGATCTGACAATTAGACATAGAGATAGTCAGATCCTGAAGTTGAGGATTCCGGCTGAATTGTGCCTCCACTTTGGGCGTTGTCATCAAGTGAGATGACGGCAAAGTGTCCGACTGCTTCCAAACGGAGGCACGGAGGGTTGCAAAGTGTTTTATTTTAATGTATAATGTTTGCAGAAAATTACTACCTCCACTCTTTATTTCGATTATATTTTTTGAAAATAGTTTAGGTTATAATGAAACTGTCATAACCAATTCAATAAACAAAGCCTCTTAATAAATAAATAATCTAAAGAAAGGAAAATACAATTGGAACGTTCTACAATAATAATACAACTTAATTGTATGCGAAAAATTAAACATCAAAATTATTTTATTTTAATATTCTACTCATCTATTAAACAGCATTATCATAAAATATGCTGATAATATTCAGACAACAAAGTACCGGCTTCCCCGAATTCCGAGACAGAAAGGGAAATAATAGTCAGTTAATTTAGTTACAGCCCTGTCGTTGTTGATAGCTTTTAGATTTGAATGATATTGTTGAAATCGTCTTGTCGCCGTTTCAGCGTTCCATGAAGTTAGGAAATTGAGTAGCATTAACAGACTTTTGTGCTGCCACTGTGAGACTTTTAGAGCTGATTTTTCAATGCTCGTATAAAAATTTTACGATTACGTCTGACAAGTAATAACTTAATGAAATGAAAATGTCAACTGTTATATCAGAAACAATTGTAATTAGTAGTAGTAAACTACATAGCATTTTATTGTCTTTAGATATTGACTAAATTTCTTTAGTTATTGGCTTTGTGCTGTTAGCTCATTCAGCGAATACAGAGCAAACAAGAAGTTAGTATACCTACTTAGTAATATTGCAAGTAGGTATAGTTAAAAACAAAATCTTTATAACACCATACACCATGGCAGCGATCAGGATTTTTGTTTTGGAGGCATAACATTCACGCATTTCATGAAATCACCTTTCTCGCTTACTCTAGTGCAGGGACGGCGAACCGATAGCACTCGTGCCATTAATGGCACGCAACACAATATTTTGGGCACGTCACTGATCATAAAACTCATTATGCATTACGAGAAAAAAGTGTGAAGTAGGTATTATATGAAGTCGAAAATCTCGAAATTTTAAACATTAGTAAATTTGAACATTAGGCTTCTTACAAATAAACAAAGAAAAATGTCCGAATAGTTATTCCGTGTTTTGTCTCTTTTACTCTATTTGAAATGACGTTTACGTGACAGGAACAAAACACGGAATAACTATTCGGACCTTGTTCTTTGTTTATTTGTGAGGCCCTATTAGTAGTTACATTACGATATCTCGGCTTATTTATTACCTAAAAAAAACAAAAAATCATGGAATGCGTTACCAGACACATTTAACTGTTTGAAGGAGCTGGCTCATGCTATTTTAACTATATTTTCATCTACCTATGCCTGCTGCGAGTCATTAAGTATTTTCCGAGATGAATAACATTAAATACTCGGTTAGAAACCGTTTGACAGATTACTCCAGTTCAGCATGCATTCTGCTAAAGTAACATCTTACAACCCTAACATATGTTATTTGCAGAGATCGGAATAGGTAGAGCTATTTTTGGTACTTTTATACGAAATATAATACGATGTAATAATATGGACATGCCTTACGTCTCGCAGTTTAAAAATTAATCCCGGGATTTCATTTGAGTTGGAAGTTACTTAACTAAAAGCTTGACATCTCTTACGAAGCCACACATCGCGCGATGTTTACAATGAGGTATTAGGGAAAACACAGTGAAGTACGTCTACAATGACGGCAACAACGCGCGTGTGCGCATTGATCTTTTGCAACTTCGGGCATCCGATGTCGTTGATGTAAGTTTGGAAACGTCGCGTGTGCAATGGTTTACGTAAAACCAACTATTACATTTTTCTGTTATCTTCATTCATTTATTTTTTATTTTTAAAATCCCGGTATTGCAGTCGAAATCCCGGGGTATATCCATATTAACATATACGTTTGCGGTGAATGAACCAAAATAGCTCTACCTATTCCGATCACTGGTTATTTGTCATCTAATCTGCAATAACAGAAGTCACACTAATTTTACTTTAATTTAAATTACGCGTATAATTAAAACATTGCAAATTGTACCTATTTTTAGTAGTAAATAAAGAGTTTTGAGGTATGAGTATTTATTATTATTATTTTCCCAATATGTAATCACAAAGTCAAAACTATTTGATGGCACTTCTGTGACCTCAATAAACATTTCTTTAGAAAAATGGCACCTTGGTTCGTAAAGGTTCGCCGTCGCTGCTCTAGTGTGTTACTGTATCCTCTAACTCTGTCATAACTCGAAACTCTTCAGCTTTCCTTAGGTACAAATTTGCTAGTGCTGAAACGAAACAGAACGTGTTCGTTTTATTAGGGGAGCGAAAGAGATGGATGCTTAGTATGAAGTAATTTTGTATGGCCATGCAAGCCAGTATTTATCGGCTTCTTTTGCTACTTGAAAAGTTTCAGACGTTATATTAATACCAAATTATTGAACTTTGTGTGTTTAATGGATGAACGAATATAACTGGTTAAGAAATACTGTTTATCTGTATGAAGTATCATGTTGACCATTTTCTAAAGGGAAGCCGATGGGATCAGGTTATATGGAGTCTTCGACACTGTTATTTAGATCATAATCGTCAATGGTTTTGATACTTTTCTATGTGGTATGTTTACCCTTTCTCCCTTTCAGGTGAGATCGAAGTACAGTGCTTACACGTTGAATATTTAAAAAAAAACCTTTGAAGGGTGGTAGATAACTAGGGCAGCTTAAAACAAGCCCTACCACCAACCTAACCGAGTACACACATGTACCCCCCGCTGGGAATCGAATCCAGGGCCTCCCGAGTGCATAGTAATTACTAGTAAAACTAGTTTAAGCAGACCCTATTTGCCTAGGTACTGCAAATAGCTAACCAAATCGCGCATTCAAATTCCACTCGCTATCGGAAATTAGCTCGATGAAAGCTAGCTAGAGTACTCGTTTGGGAACTTAATTACAATGTTACCGGTCGGCAATCATTGACATACAGTTGTGTGGGGGATAGCGACTTAACGATATTGTTCGATTGTACTAACTCAAAAAAAAAACAAAAATTTAAACGGGGATTTTTTTTAAAGTATTAAAACGAGGTAAACGAGCATGTGGATCACCTGATGGAAAGTAATCACCGCCGCCCATGGACACCCGCAAAATCAGAGGAATCGCAGATACGTTGCCGGCCTTGAGGAAGGAGTTGGATGCTGAGGAGGGAGTAGGAATTGAGAAGGGGTAGGGGTGAGAGATGGGCCTCCGGTACTTTCACTCACCGGACGAAACACAATAGCAACGAGTGCCACGCTGATATTCTGTGAGAGGGTGGTATTACGCCGGGCGAGCCGGCCCATTTCGTGCTGCAACGCAGCGTGGCTCTTCCACTCAGACTGTGTCACTCATTTAGCACCACCCAGGGGTCACGTGTAGGGTCTCAAAGGTAACTCTACGGACGCGAGTAACTCACTTAGCGTGTTTTACTGCTTATGTATACCATGGCGAGTGCTCTGAAAAGCTCTTTGACCTCATCCCACTTTCTCCCTTCCTCCATAGAAGTATACGTGCTGCTCTCCGGAGGCACCGCTTCACTGTCTCAAATATTCCATCGCGCACTAAGAAATTTGGTGACTCTTTTTTTGTCGCACCTCCAAAACATGGACGTTTTCCCTCCTTCCTATAATATGGGGTCCTTCAAACGAGGCGTGAAGAGGCACCTTGTGGGCCGGCAGAGTAAGGGTAACTGATGCTGCGTTATATTCACGCTGCTCCAGCTGTCGTCGTATCTGGATTCCATATTCACTTAACATCAGGTGAAATGGAGTCATTTGCCGTGCTAAGTATAAAAAAAACTTGATTAACGCAAACTAATTAGTAAAAGGTTTCATACCTTCTTTATACCCGACGTTGTCCCCCGGTTCAATCCCCGTTTAAATTCTTTGTTAACTACGGAACATGACAGTTTAAAAGTGTATAAAAAAACAGTTTTTTATTTGTTGCGGTAAGCACTTGACCTTCATCTCACCAGATGGTAAGTGAAAATAGGATTTATAACATTGTCACAATAGAAGAAAAAAACGAGAACTATATATAGCCAATTATTAGACAGTTGTTACAGTAAACACTAAAAAACTTTTATTCAGCAACTACCTCGTTGAAAGCTAAAAAGTGTGTTATGCCACAATAGATGCGCATCCATCTCGAAAAGTACGCGAGTTCGTATACCACTCCATACTATTTTATATTTGCAACAGCCTTTATTCAGTAAACGCTTAAAAAAGGTTTATTCAGCAACTAGTCCGTTAAAAGCTAGTTAGAGCAGCTAATTGTGTGCGAACATGTTGCAGCGCCGGCCGATCAGCAATCATCGATTCGTTCATTAGCGGGATGTGTGACGAGTACTGCGGTTGCATGCCGATTGCAGTTAGCTTGGTTTAGAGCTATTTGTCGACTTGTTTAGCATTTTTTTGTTATTGTATTCTAGACTTCTTCTCTCGCAATGGAAGTCAGAATGAATGTGGAAAAGCATCATCCGGAATCTTATCTCTAACTGTCGTTACACAACATTGCTATGAATATTGTAATTGCGGTGAAAAATTTAGATAAGATCTATATGGGGTGCAGCTTCGAATCCCGCTCTAAAAATATTTTCAACACTTTGTCTTTTTTCAGAGCGTATATATAATTACAATAACAAACCACCATATAAAGAATAATCATAGTCATTTCATTCATTGCATCTTTGATACAATGTAATAATAAGTTAGCTAAATACGCCTATACAACTACTATATCAACTATAGCAATATAAATTTTGTTGATTATTAAAAGATTTATTGTAATTTTTTTTTAATACAATTTCCCTAATGTCATTGCGAAACCAAGTAATTCATAATAAAAACTTTGTAAAATATAAAATAGAAGATTTCTCTTGTAAAACACGTCGACCCGAATTGACTCGAAACGTCTCCCGCGGCGCAAAACACGCAAATATCCCGGACGCCGCAAAATAAATGGACCCAAAACCGATCCGATTTACCTTTCCACAGTTCGGGATGGATGTACGAGTAGTTTAGTCCTCGGCCGACTCAGCAGAAAGCCACTAACTTATTGCAACCTCGAGTCGTATAGAACTGTTTAGTGCGGTTACTAGGAGACCAATCTACTTGTCGAGTGCGAGGTGACGAAAAAGCTTGAAGGTTGCTGTTACAATTCACGATATTCAACTGTTTTGAGTTACTCAAACTCTTTGGTTTTTTTTAGTTAATCTTTATTATTAGCTCAAGGTAGAGATAGGCGGAAGGAGGGCAGGCCTTTGTCCTGCAGTGGGAAAGTAATGGCTGATGATAATAATAACAATAAAAAGAATATGTATTGCCTGCGTTTGTGCTTAATCTCACCTGCCGGTAAGCGAATATGAGGCCAGTGATGGAGCACGTTGATTAGTAAATGCGTCACACTGGTCATAAAGACCCCAAAGCTGTAGTTAAATCGTCAGTCTTCTCTATTGTTTGCCTCTAAGATATCGTTTAGTGTTAAGGCCGCCCTTTGCACGACTTCTAAAACTGATTTTTTTTTATTATAACATGTCTGTACTTTTTGTATAAAAGAATTCTACTGACTTCTTAACGGGAAAGTGAAGAGTCATGTCTGCAGTTTTGTTTTATTTTCTAAAATTTGTGTTATGTCAAATATTAATGTGAAATAATGGTGGATTATTAACCGTTAAGTGTTCGTAAGTGTGCATGAGTGTTGGAAAATGAAACAAAACAGTGCAACGTCGCTTTTCAAATTCTCTCAAGAAGTCCGCCCGAGGACTTAGTAAAGCCCCACCTGAGATACTCGAGGAGTTTGACTTCTCATTTCTATTATCATTCATCATCATCATACATAAAAGAAATATTATTTATAGTATTGTAATATTTTTTAATGGGCTAAATGCTTGTGCAAAGCCATAATAATAATAATAATAAAAAAAAAGAATTCTACTATATTCTACACGTTGTTATGAGCGACAAGATTTTAAGTTACTATTCGACGGTAACACCGCCACCGCTTTTATAATCTGCGTCATAAAATAAGGATAACCCAGAAGGCATGCCGCTCGAGCAATACGAATACGGAATCTCGAACCAGGGGGCTCTATTTTTGATTCCTTCGCCTCGAGTCGAGCGCTTGGTTTCTACAGATTTTCGTTCGACATTTGACTTTCCATATTTTTGAATCGCTTGACCGCAACGAGTGCCCTCACCCACTCGTTGCAGTGGAGCGATACAAAGCCATTTATAGAATAACCGTCAAAATCAATGCGTTGTGTCAATGTCATGTCACTCGTTTGTTTGTGTCATTGATAATCTTTTCTATTAAAAAGCAAAGGTTTTTTTTAACAGCCAATATAAACATGGATATTACGTTCCATTTTCATTGCGATTGTTACCGGTTTTCTCTAAATTCTGCGTGGAACGGATAACATCCAACATTTCGTGTTATGTTTGCAGCACCGGAAACGAACGATTCAAAAATACGGAAAATCGGAGTCATGCGACTGGGAAGACGAGTGTGACTTAAGTCGCATGCGACAACACAATGTCGTACGTGCGATTCATAAATAGATCCCCAGTCCTGTTACGAGATTCTGCAGTCTCATTTCTTTGTGTCGGCGTTTGCAGCAAACAGCGCTCTAATTCGGAGAGTCACTTGCGACAGCAACTGTCTCCGCAATTCCGCTGTCGCCTCAATTGGGACTTGCGACAATTGTAGGAGCTCAGTGTTCGAATTACCACTTTCAACTAGCATATATTAGAGTAGCTTGTTACAAAAATTAGGTGGTATCTTAACTTTTTGTAGTGATGATACTTGATCTTTTGATAATGGTTTTACCTTGGAATGACTCACTGTGTGGTATATTGTAGTGATGGGAAGTCACGTACCACGTGATGGATTATGACCCGTAAAAAAGTAAATACAACAAAATGAGAAAAAATTTGTAAAGTTTAATTAAATCGTAAAATTTTGTCTTGACTGCTTCTTACTCGTCTATATCATCTGTGTCTTATGGTTGACAAGAGTAGTCAGTTTTAAAATATATTAAAATAAAAGGGTTGGAAAGGGCTTTAAATGTAATAACATTATTTCATAATATAATAATAATAATAATAAATAATAAAAATCTTTATTTGGCACCATTTCAATTTGTAAAATTAAATGTGAACGATAACAACCGCATTCGTCGGATGACTGTGTCGCAGTTGCCAACGCCCACCTCCAAGACTGAGGAGGGTTTGGTACACTATACCAGCAGATCCCTTACATAATAACTTTAGAAAACAGAGGTTATTATATCTATGGTATATTTCTATGGTTACTTTAGATAACAGAAGTTATTATA
Organism: Eudonia mercurella; assembly: GCA_963082485.1. Classification (NCBI taxonomy): domain Eukaryota; kingdom Metazoa; phylum Arthropoda; class Insecta; order Lepidoptera; family Crambidae; genus Eudonia; species Eudonia mercurella. The sequence goes on along the minus strand of OY720030.1, from coordinate 16,990,344 downwards.
TCTATGGTATATATCTATGGTAACTTTAGATAACAGAGGTTATTATATCTATGGTATACATTGTTAATAACATTAGGTATATAAGAAAGGGTGTGTGTGCATGTTTGTGTGTATGGGTGAGTCGATGTGTGTGTGTGTGTGTGTGTGTGTGTCTGGGGGTGTGTGGGTGTGTGTGTGTGTGTGAGAGGGTGTGGGGGGGGTGTGTGTGTGTGCGTGTGATTCTGAGTGTGTGTGTGTGTTTTGTTGTGTTAAGCATGTTAGGAGACTAATTAAGCAAGTTAATGTTACTTATGTATAAATATTTATTCTTTATTTATTTATTTTTCTTTTTTAATTTAATTTTAAATTTTTATCGATCAAGCAACTTTTCTGTTTCATCATAAGTTAATTTTAGAATCCATTTTGATACTGAAATTTTACATTCTTTATAGGTAAACGCGTAGATGTTTAGATATTTATTTACTTTATTATAGAGAGGACCACTAGAGAAATGAAACTGACGACGAACGACTTCCAAACGACAACGCAAAACTTGGCAGACCTTGTCACTACGGCGCTTATTTTTATTTAGATCTGGATCATATGCAAGAACAGAATGGTTCCGAAGAACGCTGCTTAGCACATACAGTTTCCTGACGGTGAGGACTTCAGAGATGCTGTATAGCTCTGTCGTGGGGAAACACAGTGGTTTGTTGAGCATTACCTTTAACACTGCTCTTTGAGCCCTCTCCAAGCGAATGATATGTGATTTCGCAGCACCACCCCAAGCCACAATACAGTAAGTGATAACTGACTGAGCCAATGAAAAGTAGACAGTTTTAAGTGTTTTAGCATCGGCACTACATCTCAATTTTTTGAATAGGAAAATAAGTTTTCTAGTGCGGGCAGTTGCCGAATTTATTTGATCTTTCCAGCTCAAGGTACAGTCAACGATCACACCGAGGTATCTCAATGAGAGAGTACGACCAATTTGGAGACATGTTTCGTCACATTGAGTATTTAGCTCGCATTTATGTGCTGTAATAGTATACGACATTGGAGGTTGTGACTTCATACTAGGGGTGAAAGTTATAAATTTTGATTTTTGTATATTAAGTGTCAATCTGTTATTAAAGAGCCAGTTCATAACTATTTTAAGCGAATACTCAGCATTAATTTGTGCTTCTGCCCAACTTTCACCGTGTATGATTAGTGCCGTATCATCCGCGTAAGTAACAATGTCGGTGTTTGGTATGGTGAGATTACAGAGTTCATTTATGTATATTAAAAAGAGGGTTGGGCCGATCACACTGCCTTGGGGGACGCCGATAGAGATGGGTTCCTCTTCACTTACGACATCACCTATTTTAATGCACTGACTACGATCACTAAGGTAGCTCCTAAAAATTTCCAAAGCCAGGCCCCTGATACCGATGTGCTCTAATTTGCTCAGAAGAATAGGGACTGAAACTGTATCAAAGGCCTTCGACAGGTCGAGAAAGATACCTATAGTTTTGAGATTCTTGTTTAAGTTTAATGAGATCCTGCTCGTTAATTTTAGAACTGCATCCTCAGTATTTTTCGCTGATCTAAAGCCATATTGATTTGGAGCTAGAATCTCTTTAAATTTTAAATAATTAAGTAGTCTCTTATTTAGGATCTTCTCAAAAATTTTTGATATGGTGGTGAGAACAGAGATAGGTCTATAGTTATTTACGTTTTTTTTATCACCAGTCTTATGAATGGGATGTATAATGGCCTTTTTCAGGACCTTAGGAACGCTGCCAGAGGTAATGCATAAATTAATAACATGACACAAAAGGGGAACTAAAACATGTCTCGCAGCTTTAATTAATGAGGAAGAAATTCCATCCCAGCCTACTGCACAGTCAGATTTAAGGTTCAGGATTATGGACTCTATTTCTTCGCAGTCGGTAATCAAGACAGCCATAGAATCTTGTTGACTACTCTGTGTATTATAGATTAAGTTTTGTGTTTGTTTATAAGGTCTTGTATTTTTAGAGCATAGTTTATTAGCTAGTTCCTTTCCTACATTTACAAAAAAGCTATTTACCTTATTTACAGAGCTAATTGGATCCTTCTCTATTTGTAATAGATCGTCTGATGTAATATTTTTGTTGCTAATGTGGGTAATGTCCTTTATTAATTTCCATGTGGCTTTTGAGTTTTTAGAGTGTTTTTGGAACTGCGTATGCTCAAACTCACGTTTGATTTTCTTAATTAAATTGTTGCAAAAATTTTTATAGCGGATATAAATTGCCTTGTAAGTTTTATTTTCTTCGTTTTGTTTTGATTTTTTATACAATTTGTCTCTATGTCTGACGCAACGGAGAAGCCCAGGAGTCATCCAGGGTTTCCTTATCCTTTTTCTACTGGGAATGTTTATAATTTTAGTATGGGTTTTAACTATAGAAGATATGGTATTTACTAATAAACTCATAGCATTGTCAGCATTTGTTGAGTTTGTTACAGGTAAGAAGTCGGCTTTTTCTATATCAGTAATGCATGCTGGAATGTCTATACGTTTTGATATGTTACTACTATTTTTTGGAGCCGGTTTGAGTTCATGCATGAGCAAAACTGGATTGTGGTCAGTAATTAGGGAATCAATGATTAAGCTAACTGCCTGCTTATTAGATTTAAGTAAGATGTGATCAAGGCAGTTTTCTCCTCTCGTAGGAAGAGTATGTGCGGGTAATAACCCATGAATAGCAGTCATATTTAGGTAAGCATCTGCGACAGTGTCAATGTTGTTTGGCGTTATATTAATGTTCACATCCCCAATGAGAGCAATATTTGTGTACGACTTTAGAAGGTTTAAGGTTTGATTTAGACTAACAACAAAATTATCAATGTTCTTATGGGATGGGGAGCGATATAGCGCTAATATGGCTAATTCATCAGTGATCTTCAATATCAAGCAGTTTGCATCACTGAGATTTGGCTCTTCAACAATACAAGGGATTTCGTTTCGGACGTATGCAACGACCCCCTCGTTTTGGTTTGTGTGGCCTGATTTATAGGATACATAACCATTTATTAGAGGTATAACTGGGCATTTGCTAAGCCAACATTCAGAAACAATGATTACATCGACAGATATACTTATGTTTTCTAATAGCAGTAGCAAGTTATTAAAATTAGTATCGTTGCCTAGGCTTCGAATATTAGTATGGAGAATCGCAAGTGAGCTACCTTTAGGTGAATAATTAAGGCAGAGTTCAGGAGAGCATATAAATGATTGTGATACGGATATATTTTCTAAGTCATTTATAATATTAGAACTATCATCCATTTTTATTTTCATAGTTTAACATGGGTACTGAATTTTTGGAAATGTAATTTAGTTTATTTAGTCCAAAAATGAAATAGCAATGTACTGAATTTTTGAAAAAGTAATTTAATTTATCTAATGCAATAATTAAACAGCAATTTATCTTTTTAATATTTATACAGGGCATTGTAAGTTTAGAAGTATAATAGTTTGTGCTTAAGAGCGTGCATTCTATTTCGCGTAAGTCAAAACCGCCGCGATCTCGAAATCGTGTTGTAGTGTGCGTACGTACACATATACATCAGCTAGACAGTGGCACAAAATAAGGTGACCTAGAAGATAATCTCAATACTTAACGCGCTCAAGCAACGCATACATAGACAACCTCTCACAAACACGGATCTCGGAACGGCTCGGAACATTTTGAGCGCAGCTGTTGCGAGATTCCGTGTCCGTGATAGGTTGTCTATATGTCTGCGTTGCTCGAGCGCCTTTGTATGAAGCTTAACTTCTGTAGTCTCCTTATTTTGTGCAATAACGACGGTGACGTGCACTGTCGTAGGATGAATTTTGATACTTTCATTATTTATTTGTACAAGTTTGTGCTATTTAGTGAATTTGGCATATTCGTAAATTCAGGTATTTATCTCCGATTGTTTAAATAAGTTGTTACTATATATTTTATTTCTTACTAATCATTAAGTTAAATTATTAGACAGCATTTTAGGAAATATGGTGTGGTCGACAGTTCGATTTAATTCGATATAATATTGGTGAACCAAAGAATTGTTGAGCCAAAGAACCAAAGGACTTTCGTACGTACCAACCCAAGAGCCGCGACATTATAGATTATTTCCATTATTTTTTATCTATAGCACAAACTACTTAGTTTGAGACTTGGCTCGGGCCTCGAGCTCAACTCACCAAAGATTTCTCACAATCGGATGAAATGTATAAACCTACACACCGTCACGTACAATGGTCCACTTTAAGGACTAAGTGCGGAAACCATCACCATTAACATAGAACATATAGAAACCTACACAAAGAAGAAAGAAACAAACAAAATAGTTATTTGTTATACAAGAGTGCAAAGTTGCTTTTTAACTGCGTGCTCAATTTTGATGACCGAGCAAGCGAAGGATTCAAAAATTAGAATCCTGAGCGTTAGCGAGGGAATCAAAAGAGCACAAGGTGAAAAATCTTTGCACTCGAGTGCAACACGTAACTTTTCATCCCACCTCAGCGAGGAAATGACTAAATGCAAAAAAAAACATTTGCAATCACAAGATACTTTTATTTCAGTTTAGGTATTAACTACTACATTATGATAGGTAAGTATTACAGAATACTCTTAAAATTATAACAAATAATATTTAGGTATAATTAAGAAAAAATTAAAGTAACGTTGCTACAGTTACTTAAGTTGTGTGTAATATTTTTATTAGGTACTGTAATGTTGGTGTTAGTGACTTGTGTACTGATAAATTCGGCACCATGGAGGTAGAAGTAAATAGGTTTAATGATGTTTTGAATTCACAAACTTAGTGCACACGATGTTCTAAATTCAATTTACTTTATCCTCTATCGGATAAAAACGGCTTTTGCACTCAGATATCGAAGAGCAAAAATACTCTTTCCGAGATGGGGGGATGAATAATATATTTTATTCAAGTAAACTTTTTGAAGGCTGTTTTGGATAGTCCAAATCTGGGGGCACGGTTAGTGCCCCCGCCAAGACGAACCAAGATAAGCAACGCGCAAGGGCACTTTTACCTACCTTTTCTTGAAGCGCTTCGTCGTTTTTTTAACCCTTATCACTTGGGTTTGGATTATTCCAGATAAACAAAGTTTGTTACTAAAATATAGTTATTTATAACAAGTAATTAACGGTGAATAAATGTGTCACCTTACGCCCGTAATATTATAGGATTATAGCTAGGAAGCAGGTGGGTGTATGGTGGGTGGTATGGTGGGTGGGTGTGGTGGGTGGGTGTGGCTGAAAACAAAATCATTTCATCATTATCATCAACATCAACTCATTTTAATCGCCTCTGTGGTCTAGTGGTTAAGACCACCGGTTTAGACCAAAAGGTTCAACTCAGTTTGGTTGGTGGTAGGGCTTGTTTGTCCGCCTGTCTAGCTTTCTAGCTAGACAGGCTAGAGAAAGATGGTGGTCCATCTTATCTAAATATGTCAATAACATATCCACAACATCAATGTTTGTTGTGTTCCGACAGCTAAAAGTTAAAATAGCCAGTGCCTCACTAGTTGAGGACTCCGGGTGAAGTGCGCTTCATCCGGGTTCATTGGCCTTATCATCAAGTGCCTTATCATCATCGTCAATATTATATAAATATATATATATATATATATATATATATATATATATATATATATATATATCACCACCACGCGGCCCCAGTGTGGGTTGATGGTTGTTAACGACTGCTAATGCAGCTCAGACCAACAGCTTTACCTGCCTTCTGAAGCACGGAGGAGCTCGAAATGAAAAATTTTTGGTCACCCATCACATGACCGACCCTTGCATAAATTGCTTAACCACAGCACTCGCAGACCAGGCGCGTTAACCACGAGGAAGGAAGTACAGACGGCTGCCGAGATACCTAGGTACGTAGATAACTAGTAGGTAGGTACCACTTTCTAGAAATAAGGATAAATGCTGCATAGTCGAGCGCCAACCTAGATGCAGGCGTGAATAAACCGGACTGCGACTGTGGGTTACATCAGGCAAACAAAGAGGAGTGTAGGAACCCACGTTATAGAACACATAACCGACGTCAAGCATAGGCGCGAAAATAAGTCTGCAGTATGCGAACATGCCCCAACCATTACATCAGATTCGATAAACTTTAAATACTCGCTAGAGAACAACGATTCATTCCTAGGATGATACGCGAGGCTATTGAAATTAAAAAAACATCCTAATTTCAATAGAGAAGATGGTTGGAATTTACCACCGGCCTGGGGATCCCATCATATATACTATTAAATCTCAGCCCCAACACCATACTGCCAGACCAAAAGATACTGTAAACCCTTACTGCGTGAAATGGAACGCACGTCATTAAATTTATAATGAGGGTATACAAGTTACCACCTAATTATAAGACGACCAACACCTCAGTCTCCCTGTGACCACGGACCCTGGAAAGGATTCGAAACATCAGGATAAACATTTAATCAAATTGATGTGTAAAATAAACGCGAGTAGATCCGTAAAAGTAGTTTCATTTCAATGTAAAAGTAGGTTCAAAATTTTTGTACAATACTTTTAATAAATAAATAATAATCATAATCAAATCATAACCATCCAGATCATAACTTACCTTTTACAAGACGGGCGCTTACCAGCTTACGTTTATTTTTATTACTTTGCTTACCGCTAAATTGCTTACTTTTGTTACTCATGTTTGAAAACATTAACGATACAAACATTGTGTACAGCTTTTATTATAAAAGCAAAAATAATGTGCTTATTGAATATAGTGACATAAAAAATTCATGATAGGTTTACAGTCAACATTATTACTTGCCAAAGTATCAAAATTGTTCGATTACGCTATAATTTCAGTGTAAGAAAAAAGAAATTTGTGCGTGTGTGTGTGTGGCTGGAGACAAGCGATACGTCCTCTCGTTGGGAAAACCCGACGCGTACTAATCGGAAAAATTTTACGGGCGCTATTATATAGGTCACTTTAGAAAATTATTACTAATAACTGAATATGTAAATTGTTAAGAAAAAAATACGAAACGTTAAAATAATACCTCTTTATTCATAAAAAAATATAAATGTATTAATAAAATTGGCTAATCATTGTAAAAAAAAAGTTTAAATGTACAGATTTGGGCAGTTTTGAATTATTCTTTTCTGTGAAAAGTAAAGCGAATTTTGTAATTTGGTCTCTATATGGAACTCGTTGATAATATATTCTTTAAGGAACAAAATATCATAAAATAAATTTTCATTCAATAACAGCTATACTCTGCGTCAAAAATGCCTCTGACCTGCCTTTTGAAAAACCCGCTTAAACAAATTGTCTTTATTTGAAAAAACCGTTGATAAATAAATTTATTTTACTCTATAATTCCCTTGTTTAAGACTTCTTCTTTTTAAAACTGACGTTTTCATCAATGATACTCCTTGTATTCCAAAGGTATCTCCTTTGAAAAAACGCATATTCAGTGATATTTTGTTTAAAATGGAATGCACGCTCTTAACTTGTTTGTAAGTAAGTGATTTTGTTTGTATGGTGTGAATGTGTGAGTACTGTATTTATGTGTACAAAGTGTATTTTTATTTAGAGTTATGTGTGTGGTGAGTTTGACAAGGTAAGGAAATTTTTTTAACAATTTAGTTGATAAGCCTGAGTTCAAGTACAAAGATACATATCTACTACATCTATACAAAAAAACATAGTTAGTTTTAAAATTCAAAATCCCATGAAGCAAAAAATACATGCTTTTGGTACTATAATAATAGCAATCAACGATATCTAGTCATTGTTTGTTGTTTAGTTTTTCTAGGTCGTGATTTGATACAATAAGTTTCGGCGGGGCCCCATCTTTCTCACGTAGGAATATCTTGCCATTTGAAACCCAGCAGTAGCGGTAATTTTGTGTTTTAATATAATAAGGAACCTAAAATCCAAAGACATTTTTTTTCATATATAAACGCATAGCCCATAACGGAATCTAACATATAAAGACATCTATATAATTTAGTTTTATAAAACTAATACAATAGCTTTCTTGTCTTAACATTGAATTCGAGAATGCAAAAGAAAGATCGTCAGAAGTCGATTTACTCACGAACGACACCTAATTTGCTTTTAATTTGCCCCAAATTCGTGTCCCGAAAGATTTTGCAATGATTACATACCCCGTATAAATTGTGAGGGATACTCTTGAGGCTTTTGTAGGTCATGAGACTATTCTCTAAAGGGTTCTATAACCCTTTTGTCATGCACTCTATACTGGTCTACAGTTATATAGTTAGCAAGTTATATTTTAAGGATGCATCAAGATAATCGCCCGGATAGCGAAAAACTGGAGTTGTAAATCCACCTTATTCAAGCCATCTTCTACCAAGTGCTATTTTCAAATATATTTATACTATTATTTAACAGTTAAAGTTTGTGACTTTGTTTGCTTGTTTGTTAATCCGGAAATACTGGTCAAATTCCAAAAAATATTTCCTACTGGAATGATACATTCGTTGAAGGTAATACTTATAGGCTATATTTTATTTTGATAAAAAATATTGGTTTTTAGAAGAAATCAACGTAGACGAAGTCGAGGGCAAACGGCTAGTTATAAATATATTTAGGTACTATTTGATTCGGATAAAGTGTTAAAAAGGTCTAAACTCTTTGAATAGACGGGGCAGATTAATAAAATTTTAGGAAGAATGCAATTTTTAAGTTGAACTACTTAAAAATAGCATTCTACAGACCGTACTAAAAATACATGAAAACCACCAAAAATACATCCTATCAAAATAGTTATAGTTGAGCAACAATGAACCTTTGAAGCTCCAGTCCCTGGCCCTTCGCTAACAAGATCGTTGGGCATAAAAATTTTGTAGAAGCAATCAAATTCTCCCATTCACAATGCGTAAATGTAATAAATGTTTTTCAGTTTGTACAAAAGCTTAAGACGCTCACAAAGAGTCAAAGGGCCGGGGGGGCATAATAGGAAAAATCCCTTGAACATAGATTTGGGTCGACTATCTGTCGTTTTATGAGCGGCTCGCTTGACACTCTACATTGCTCGACCTTTGAACAGGGACGTAATAAGATACGATACAACTGAGAATCAAACACAAAAACACTGGTATTACAACGGAATCGCGATTCAATAGTTGGGGTTGAGTGGTCTGAATTTTAGATAAGAAAAAAATACTGGTTATTTTTTTTGGTGCATCATTTGCGTCAATTTACATTGATATAGTAAATTATCATCATCATCATCATCATCATCATCATCAGCTATACTAGTCTACTACTGGACATAGGTCTCTCCAAAAAGTAAATTAAATCAATTAATTAATAATTAATTAATTTAATTTTTATTTTTATTTAATTAATTTCATTATTAATTAATCTCTAGTAAATTATAACATTATCAAAAGAAGTATACGAGTATTTATGTCTACGCTATGTACCCTAAAATTTGAAATAAATGGATAATACATATCGCTAAGTTAAAAGTAATCTGAAAACTGAGCCAGGCAAATAAATACCTATTTATGACCCAGCTGAAACGAGTTGACACGAATTTTTAAAGGCATTCTTATATTTTGTCAACATCGCAAAGAATACGAATTTAAATTAAATATGTTTATAGGCTCATTTCTATAGTCAGGCATATAATAGCCAAAAATGTAGAATTCAACCACTTAGGTACAACATTCGTATAAAATAATTATTTCATACGTACACGTACTTAAAAAATGTAAAACGGTATACCTTTGTACTGAATACTATTAGGGTTTAAAATGAAACCGTTAGTAGCTTCTTTGATCTAAGTAGGCAACGACTTTATTGACTAGATATAAGAACTAAACTTATTATATTTTACAAATATTGATGTAAGTATGTCTTACAACAAAAATAATCTTATTTTTTTTATTGAGTCATTTATATCAGTACTAACTACTACTAAATACTCGCTACAAATGTAATAGGTGAAAACATATGTATACATTTTAAATATATCTCGGTTTTTTTTTAAAGATATTCAATAATTCTTTGATGCTTTTTGATAACTGTTATATAATGATTCTTTCTGATAACTATATATACCTACAATATGCTATAGAACAAAATTACTCCATATTAATTTGTCACCGTCAAATTGTACATCCACAGGCGTTCGCAATTATTGGACGCTCCCGGCGGCGGTGTTTGCGTCGGCAGTCGGCTTATTTGGTTAAAATACGTGAACATTGATGGATTTGCTAGTGGATTGCATGTAATTGTATTATGGGCAATGACTACGTGTGTGCCTGGTCAGGTATAGACATAACATGGACCAAAGAACAAATATTTTATTTTCTTTTATAACCTTTTTCTTTAAATATTTAGTGCCGTAATTGCGTGAGGAGCTGAGTGGCGCAGTGGTCATCGCACCCGGTTTGCGATTGCTAATGTTAAGCAACTTTCGCAAAGGTCGGTCATCGGATGGATGACCAAAAATCTCTCTATATCTATGTATCTCAAACTCCTCCGTGCTTCGGAAGGCACGAAAAGCCTATCGTCCCGGCTGCATTAGCAGTCGTTAACAAACACCAAACCGCACTGGTCCCACGTGGTGGTTTATGGCCCGATCTCCCTATTGATCCATAGGGAAGGGTCGTGCCCAACAGTGGGGACATAAAAATGAGCAGATAATGGTAACTGTTTGCCTGTTGTGTTTGCGTTACTATTGAAAAGTTATCAATACCAATGTTTGTGTCCAATTAGTTAATCGTCATTATTTTTCAACCCTTCATGGGTCTTCGCCTGAACCGTATAAATTAGAGGCGTCCCAATATCTACAATTTCGGACAAAAATAAAAGTAGGCAGGTCTCTTTTTAAACGGCGATAAAGTAAGGTTCTCATTATTTACGTAGGCATCATTTTTCTTGCCGGCACCTTGTCCGCCGTAAATTGGGATGCGTGAAAACCTCCCTTTATAAAAATAAAGGATTCGGAACATGCAGCCACTAATATTGGGTGTAGTCTCGACGGGGCATCCACTCGTACACAATAAATTTAATAAAAGGAAGGATAATATTGTGATTATGGTTTTATTTACGCAAATTTTGTTGCGAACAATTTACAATTTGAAGAAAGACAAATTACAAAAAAAGAAAAAATCCACGAGCAGGCTTTGAACCTGCACCCTTCTGACATACCGGGTCCCACTTTTTTGTAATTTGTTCACAACAAAATTTGCGTTTAAAATTATTTAAACATTTTATGAAAGACAAATTGTTGAAAAAATTCCACGAGCGGGATTCGAACCCGCACCCCCTGACTAATTAATTTCGGCGAGTTGGATTGAGCCCACGATAGCGTAGCTGGTAGTGCACCTGACCCAGAATGACATGCGGGTTCGAATCCCGCTCGTGAACTTTGATTTTTTTTTTTTCAAAAAGGATTAATATTATTTACGTACGAGGTTTGTAGGTAGTTGTTTTATGCATATTTAGCTGCCATCTCTAACATCCGTTTGCACTAAACTTATGAATCGCCTAAGTCTTGGCTTAACTATTACCCGGTCAAGTTAACTCGGCACCTGGCTCGAAAACGTCGCTTACTCTCAGGTGCCGACTTAACTTAACCCGGTAGTAGTTAGGCAAAGACTTAGGCGATTTATAAGTTTAGTGCAAACGGGTGTGAGTGTCTTAATGAACTTTGACGATTGATGCTAGATTGCAGCGGCGGGCATTGGCGACGTAAAGGCTACCAAACATCTAGAGCCTCTGCAATTACGTCGTGATGTTGCGGCTCTCAATGTCGTCTACTGTCTATCTATACCATGGAGAGTGCTCCGAAAAACTTTATTCCCTTATCCTTCCTTTTTTGCAGAACCACACGTGCTGGTCTTCGGTGTCACCGATTGACTGTAGTAACTATTCTGTCGAAAACGAAGAAATTAGGTGATTCATTTCTTTGCTGCACCGTCAAAAAAGGTTTCCTCCTTCCTATAACATAAGGTCCTTTAAAGAGGTGTGGGAAAGCAACTTGCGGGTCGGCAAGGTGTGGACGACTAGTGAAACACATTCCTGCACCATTAGCTGTCTTCTCTTCTGGGCTCTACATCAGGCCGAGCAGTCATTTGCCATTCTATAAAAAAAGCCATCAAAAATAATAAAATTAAAAAATAATCAAAGATTTTGTTAGTGTAAATCCATAACCTGCATGGACTACAGTTCTAGAGCATAGCATTCAATAGACATTAAATGTAAAAAAATAGTATTTTTTTCCTTAGAAGACAGCTCTTGACCTCGATCTCGCCTGATGGTGAGCATAGATGAGCACAACGGTTGAGCGAGCTACTTCAGAAGATGCCTATTAACTCTCGCTTTAAGACATTCAGGTTATAAGTGTTTGGGAACACAGACAATGGCAGAGAATTCCACTCCCTGCCAGTGCGCAGTAAAAATGAAGACATTAAGTGCTTGGTGCGACATAGTGGAACTTCTACTAGGTGGGGATGGTATCCTGCAGTAGGTACGTCTGGAGGTTAGGTGGTGAAAGGGCGATGGTGGTATGAGCTCGAAAAGCTCCCCCGAAATATGAGATTTTGTAAATTTTTAATGCAGTTAAATTTACATCATGGGTCTAAGGAACTTTCCATTGATCACTTTATATTTAGAAGACTGCAACTTCTTTGGTGATGTACTCGTTAGACTGGACGTTCATTTTTCACCTTGTTCATAAGAGGAGAGATAGCTAACTACTCATAAAGTTTCAGAATTACCCATACTTATTTATACAGTTTCAGTATTAGGCAATTTTGATGTTTTTGAAACGTACAAGTCTGCACGATACTCGTACATCCTGAGGGGTAACCACGAGCTCTTATAGCAGTATTGTTGCAGTTGTGAAAATGAGACGCGTGTAGTGGCGAATATACATGCGTCTCTTTTCCACAACTGCAATATTACTGCTATAACAGCTCATAGTGAGGGGGCGGATCTCCCAACTACTATGGCACGGCACCTCGCACACTAGGTGCGAGCTATATAATCGTGCGTGTACGTGCGTATAGTTCCGATGTCCGAAATCAATCCAACTGTTTTGCGTTCGTACGAAGAGACGTTATGTTGACTGTTTCACTCTGGCATTTCAACGTAGAAAAACGAATTCGTACGTTCAATATATATGTGTGCGTACGCATAAAAATCGTACCAAAACGCATTCAAAGTGCGATTATTAGTAGGTAGTTTTCTTGTAAAACTAGAATACTCGTATTCAATGATTTCCGTAATAGAAAATGTCTTAGTATCTGCAAAGTATGTTATTCCTGTGAACGGGTATCCTCCACTTCATCATCCTATTAGTAGTGATTGCTGGGCCTGAGCTCAGTGTGATAGCATTTGGGTAATATCACTCATATCCCACCTGCAAGCTGCCAAGCTCGAAGCTTGTATTTGGATACTAACACAATGGCAAGATAATAAAATTCGGTCACTATTTTCGTGGGGACTTAAAAGCTGCTTGACTTTTAAATGAAAATATTGTATGCCAGCTCAATCACATCATCTTATTCTTATATCCTTTACTTTTCCGAGTCAATTTTAATTTTGCTTCTGTAAATCCGCCTTTCAGATTAATCGTAGCGTAAAATATCCATCACCTTCTTTCTTCCGTTACGAGTCAAGTACTCCTTTAAAAAGGGATTGTTCTACCAAATAAATAATTCGGAGCACCCACTCTCAGATAACCTTAAATACGTATTGTTTGACCAGAATTCTTATAAGATATAGAGTAATTAAACATGTAGACGGTTTTGGAACCTATTTCTGTGAATACAAAGCTTTATTTTGAATGCGAAGCTTTGGAGGTGGAGGTGTTGTGTGAGAATGGTGTTGTAGCTGTGTTAAAAGCAAATAGATTGTATAGTGGATTGTTATTTTTACTGAATAGCTGTATATCTTGAAAACAATAATGCGATATTGTTTTGGTTTCTTTTCAGATTGCGGCCCAGGTTCGATTCCTGGCTGGGTCGGGTAGGCTTTTAATTTTTTCACTGTATTTTATACATATTTTATTCAACTTCAGTGCAGCAATTAGCACTTAAAAATAAAAAGTAATATATTTACTATAGCGTTGTGTTATCTGTGGTATTTTATCTGTAAACATGAATCTGCATAGCCATCGGTTGGAATAACCGTTGGATGGATGGCACTCTGCCGATAAAAAGCAGTAAAAAAATCAAAAAGCAGTGGAACAATTCAGTGCTTACGTCATCCTTCCCGGTAGCATAATAGTCAGTGCAGCCGCCCGGATTGCGGAAGACCCAGGTTCAATTCCTGGTTGGGTCTGGTAGGCATTTAATTTTTTTACTGTACTTTATAAATAGTTTATTCAGTTTCAGTGCAGCAATTAGCACTTAAAAATAAAAAGTAAAATTTAATAATTCTAATGTTATATATACCTTCTCAGTAAAGTAGCCAAGTCATTAAAGCTTATTACAAAATTAATTCAATACCAAAACTTTTTCTGCTCAATCGCTTTATAAATAGAAAGTCCAGCCATTCAATTGTTTCTCAAATATTTGAGAACAAGATTTTCCTCCTCGCCCTAACAAAGGAGAGTCTTTCTTAATAACTGCGGAATGAATTTATTTTTATCAATAATACTTTCCTTGCCTACTATCTCAAGATAGAAACTGAGCAAAGCATCTACCAATTTAAACATAGTCCTTAAGACTATTTTCCTAATTTTTTTATGAAATCTTAGATTTCGTACCAGTCATACTTAAAGTTTAATTTTTATTATACATTTTGGTCCCAAAATAACTTCATAGTTCAATATTACTACTCAATACAATACAATACTCAACAAATACTTTTTTAATAAGAAGAAATCGCTTTTTATTTTTATAATTAACTAATTTGGTATTTATTCTGTGTAGGTACTAAAATCTATATATTAATACGTGAAGCAAAAACTTTGTACCCCTTTTTACGAAAATTGCGCAGACGAAGGAGTATGAAATATCGCACACTTATAGTTTATATAGAGAAGGATTGCAGAATGTTATTTTCTTTTTAAAATTATGCATAAAAAATACATTAAATCAATAAAACAAACATGTATTTGACACACACGCATTATATACTCTTTTAAAAAATTTAAAAAATAAAAGAGGAGCGGCCGAAATCTGTCAATGCCAATCCAAACTTACTTTCTACCTTTTTTGATTTTTCATTGCTTAAGATACTATCCGTGCAGCAAAATTACGATCGAATTTCGATCACTGGGCGATCACTAGTAAGTATATATAAATATAAAAACGGGGACCTCTGTTTTTTTTAATTATATAAAAAGACCTGAGATAGATGTTTGGTTATTTTTATTTTTTACTTACCTCTTTTAAGAGGAAATTGCAAGACCATTCGTTAATAAAGGTGTGTTCACCTTTTCACTACACGAGTGCAATAACTAATTTGTATTGATTTTATTGATACGTACTCAATTTGCAAGACCATTTGTGTGCTTTACCATAGAACTAAAAACGTTATTTTGCAGACAGCGTCGCGTTGCCGCATCTCACTGCGGACGTGATTCCACTGGTTTCAATTTAAATATTAACAAGAACTTTTAATTCCTCGCTGAGTGTTTATGACTGGTGAGCAGCGACACGTGCTTTGTATTCAAATGGCTTCCTTTTCCTTTTCCGATTTAAACGAAAAAACTATTTACGAAAAAATAACAATTAAAAACCAACATTTCATTGAGGCCTCAGAATAATACACAAACAGTTTGTTAATATAAACGTAACTTAAATAAATAACGAACCTTACAGAAGTCGCATATGATGTGTAACATTTAACATACTTGGATTTTTTATCAATGATCTGCACTTTATTGAGACATAATTATTATCAGTAAAATTTTATTTTATAAATAGCTTGCCTACATCTTAACTGATCTTTAATATTTGTAAAAATATTATGATCGGATGTTAGTGACTGTAGTTGTAGACATTGAATGGGTGCCTTTGGCTTTCAAAGTAAAAAAAAAGTGTTAAATAATTTCGGCGGGCTGGTTAGAACCACGATAGCTCAATTGGAAGAGCACCTGACCCGGTATTAATTTATATTACAATATAAAATAGAAATTAACATTGACGTATATTTTAACTCAGTTGTTTTCACGCTGCACCAGTTATCTTCGCGTCTGGACTCCATTTCCACTTAACATCAGGTGGGATGGAGTCATTTGCCGAGCTATCTATAAAAAAAAACTCTTAATACAATGGAATAAGAGTCAAAACTAGTCATAAGTGTATCATGTTAATGTTCGTGACTGTACAGTGACATTCTTAATTTTACCACAGATTTGAGAATTGCCAAATTATATGTTTTTTGGTATACTTAATTTTAAAAATATTGTCAACAATTAAAACAATTACCTAAAGACTGCTTTAACTAGCTTACGATAGAGCGAGGATATTTTTAAAATGGCGATGTATTCACATCATATAACATTTTATTTTTAAACATTATTTATTTATTCTTTTTCCTTTAACAACTGAAAAAAACACTAAAAAAACGACTTGCCATTGATTTATTAGTAAGTTTTAATACTATATATTTAATTGTAACTTAAATTAAGTTAAAATATAAAAGTCTCACCTTTTCTGCGGTTTTTAATGGTCAACTCATAGATTTTTTGCTAAACTTAAGTTTTATTTTAGATTTTGGAAACTAAAACTTTTTGCGTACTGATTCGGACTAAACACTTTTTCAAAATGCTATTTTTAGATTTACTAATAATCTATTTAGTATTTCGGTTTCTGCTAAATAACAATTACGGCATATGCGGCAAAGCGAGAAATTTCTTCGAAGCATTCTCTTTTCGCGAGAATCCGAAAAGGTGGCTCTAGAATTATTTTAGCTTCTCACACGTACCGTAAAATTGGGCGCTTCTCGTTATTCACGGAACATTTGTTACAACAACTGGACCGTTTAAATGGTTTATTTATTATGTTACATTAGAAAGGAGAGATTTGCTGATTCTGAAATAAACTAACAAATCCACTATAGGACTCAAGTGCT
Source organism: Eudonia mercurella (assembly GCA_963082485.1). Taxonomy (NCBI): domain Eukaryota; kingdom Metazoa; phylum Arthropoda; class Insecta; order Lepidoptera; family Crambidae; genus Eudonia; species Eudonia mercurella. Next base: position 16,973,268 of record OY720030.1, on the reverse strand, counting down.
TGTGTTCATGTTGTTACATACAAAATTAAAGGAATCTTTAATTTATTTAAACATGTTCAAATAATTTTTAACGCAAATTTTGTTGCGAACAGATTATAAAAACACAAATGTTGAAAAAATTTCCACGAGCGAAAAAAAAAATTTTTTTTTCAACATTTGTGTTTTTATTTAAACATGCACAGATAAAAAATAAATAATCAAGATACTTTTCTTTTTAATTATTTTATTAGATATCAAAGTTGACCTTAGCTTAGATTAGAGCATAAAGTACGATAATGGCGATGATGAAAGCGCATTTCACTCGGAATTCTTAACTACTGAAGAACTGGCTATCTCCTTACGATAACACAACAATGCTAATAACATAGTTGTCATGGCGATACACTTAGATAAGAAGCCTGTTAGCACGTCTAGTCAGGCAGCTAAACATACCATTCTCTACCCATAACCAAACCGCGTACCATTTTCAGAAATTGACATGAATCTAACAGATTACATTCAATAATCCTGACCAATCATTGCATTGGTATTACAAAAGCTAACACGAATTCCGCTAATCCATCAAATGGCTGGAACATTGTGTTCAACGTTGCCATCCCGGATCAATTTTGGAAATGCGCTCGTCTCGTGCGTTATTGTTTCCGTGACGTCGCTAATATGAATACTTCACCGATTGATTAATCGCAGTTGTTTCGTTCACATCCACCATAATTTATTTGTAGATAAAACGACTTTTTGCGCTTTCTTCTTTTATTTCGTTGTTTTACGAAACCTATTTACGTCTCAGTAGTTTATGTGTCGTTTAGTGTGTTATATGTGTTGGAGTTAGATAATCACCAGCTTATTTTATGTCATCACTGCTAGGGCACAATAGGGATAACAGGCCTTACCCCCTCTAACCATACCCACGTAAAAAACATAATTAAATACATAATATTTTTAGTTGAAAGTACCCATATTTGTTTACACGTAAACTAAGCTCTGTGATTGTCGATTTTGTCATATAATAAGCCTTGCATCAACCTTAAATAATTGATCGTACTTACGCTTGAAATATTTTAATTTTTGCGCGGGAAAATTACCACGGTCTCCAGTGCAACTGTATCACTCGCGCTGGCCGATTTGACCGCGAGCCGACAGCGCTAGAGCTACACGTAAATGTTTTGTCTCGTTCTTGTGTCAACCGCGAGTTCTAATACATACTCGTCTTGCCCACCGTATCCTTCTTGCCCGCCCGTCCCCTACGTCTTAGTAGTTTAGGTGTCGTTTAATATGTTATTTGTGTTGGAGTTAGATAATCACCAGCTTATTTTATGTCGCCACTGCTAGGGCACAATAGGGATTACGGGCCTTACGATCACGCGGGCCCCTCGCGGATTGCTGGTTGTTAACGACTGCTAATGCAGCCAGGACCAACGGCTTTACGTGCCTTCTGAACAACGGCGGAGCTCAATTAAATTAAACTTTCAAATAAGTACTATTTGCTATAATTAACACATTTACAACATATATGTAGGTAGGTATATAGCCATTTTCTGGCTTGAAAGAAATATTGTATTATCTTTCCACTTCTCAACCTACGCGCTACGAATACGACCACAGACGATATAATGAACCGGTACAGACTACGACAACGCTACGATCCAATCCAACTACGAAAATGTTTGCTACGGCTCACTTTCTTGTTAGTATTTTTTAGGAATTGCCAATCACGTCAATTGTCGTGAGATCGCAGTCGTTCAAACCCACTATCTCGTCACCGTCACCGTCTGCGAGTGCTGAGGTTAAGCAACTTTTGTAGAGGCCGGTCATCGGATGGATGACCAAACATATATCATCTCGAGCTCCTCCGTGCTTCGGCAGGCACATAAAACCGTTGGTCCCAGCTGCATTAGCAGTCATTAAAATCCATCAATCCGCACTGGGCCCGCGTGGTGGTTGGTCTGCTCTCCCTATCCATCCATAGGGAAGGCTTGTGCCCCAGCAGTGGGGACATAAAAATAAGATGATGCCATAAACAACAACACGGGCCCAGTGCGGATTGGTGGTAGTTAACGAATGCTAATGCAGCCGGGACCAAGAGAGATACATAGATACATTTTTGGTCACCCATCCGTTGACCGGCCTTTGCGAAACTCGCAGACCGGGCGCGTTAACGAGCTCCTCCTCTTTATCTCGTAACTATTTTCCCAATTCACCGTTTGCCCACGGCCTGTATGCGTTTTAAACGGAATGCGATAATATATGCGGCCTCAAAAATATTGACACGCGATAATTGCTTCGTTGATATGCATGGAACTGTGAACATTTTTATTCGATGGCACCAGTCTGTTTGACGACGGAAATGACAATAAATGTGCGCTGTAATTAAATAAGTGAGCAAATTGCTCCATACATTATTGTTAAAACCTACAATTTGTAATAATTAAATTATGTTAACGTCCAGTTTACGTTTAGTAATGTTATGTAGTTTTTAGGTGTATGTACACATATTTTTAAATTACGATCTAGATTACAAACTCTATTTTTAATGTTTAACTTTGTAACAATTGTAATTTGTCTTGTGTAAATATATTAATAAATAAATTCAGAGTTAATTTACTTTAAAGCATACACAATAGGAAAAATTCATACTAAACTAGCAATTACAATAAGAAAAATAAAAGATATGAGGCATATTGGCTGTGTGAAGTATCTAGGCTAAGAGCGGCTTGCATATATGCTAAATGCATTTAAGTTTTTAAATATGTTTATTTTAAATACAATCAAGGTTGACTTGCACATGTCTGTGTCTAGGCTTGTTTAACTAATCACAATTAGCGCGTCGGTAAAGAAGATTTTGCGTTTCGTTTTACGGTTTTACGTGTTTCCGTTGAAATTTATAAACAAAATTAGAGTGCGCGGCCGTAAAAAAACGTAAAAGTTGTGCGTATACGCGGGTTGCGTATATTATTGCAACGATTGCATCACTTATTGTAGAAGGTAAGGAAAGTAAACTCAGGTATACAGTTCACGAATGTTCGGGTATATTGACTGAATTATTGATTTACACAATTTACAACGGTACAGGTTGAACGCGGGGAAGCGACTGGCGTCGTGGCTAATCCCGGCCGCGTGGTCGGTTAAAACTGCTGACATAGTTACAATTTACAATGTAATAGGTAGGTCCCTACATCACACCCCTTCTAAAATTTGGTACAAAACTGAAAGTTTCACAAATTTTACAAATTAAAATTATAATGTTATGTTGTAGTGTGAACCTTACTTAATACTACAATCGGTAGTCAGCTGATAAGCGCGAGCTGTTATGTTACGTATGACTCACGTCTATTACAATTAATACATGATTCTATTTATAGAATGGGTTAAGAATTGAAGTTACATTTCAATTGTGTAATATTTTACGTATGTATGAATAAATGAATTTACCAACTGACATGCTTTTCATTACATTGCATAACAAGAAAATAAAATACAATAATAAAATGTAGACTTTTCAGTCATTTACAAAAAATAATATCTTAATTACCCTAACAATTTAGTGGTAGTTGCCTAAGTAGCGTATCCTGCAATACAAATTAACAACTATAAAATTACATTATAGTAAACGACAATACCCACTTAGACAACGCCTTTAATCAAAAAAAACTATAAAAAATTGGTACATTGGTCTACCATTATCGAGTTTTTATTACAATACACGTTGAACATTAAATGTAAGAAGACATTTCATCACAATTTATAAGCAAACACACACTATAAAATTTAAAAGTTTGTCAATCAAAACAGTAGCCGTAAACCTTATCATAGTTAAATATGTTTGTACATGAAAAAATAAACTGTATAAAATGAAATAGTAACATATGTATAAGTAAGTACGTTATTTAGAACTAGTGAATTATTACCTTTGGAATGGATTGTGTGCCTACGCTTGTGGCGTCACTGGAAGATGTTGCTGCTGACCGTAGGGAAATAGCTTTATTAATCGAAGAATTTACCTGCTTTCTAAACCACCTGGTGGTACATTTGCTGCATCGATTGCAGCATAGGCAAATTATGGTGAAGGCAACACACACTGCTAGTCCTATAATCAGTGCTCCATAGATTTCCATTTTGACTTTGTATTCTTGTTGTGCTCCTGCTTGAGCGATAACAATTTCTTCGTTTTTAGTGTTGTATTGACCCACGTCAATTTTTAAATGAAATAAAAAATAATAAAAATTTTTTAAAGAATAACGTGTTTAGCTTTGTCTTGTTAAAGGATAAATGAATTATTTTGCACTACTCAATCTTCTTTAAAACGAACGGGTGGCTTAATAATTCTGCCTGATCGTGATTTTTTATTAACCGGGTCATGTACTTTGTGCTCAAAGGCTGTATTTGACGATGCAACGGTTTCTTCGTGCTCGCTTGACTCAAGTAACAAATACGCGGGTTTTAACCTATCTATCGATATTGTTGTTTGCCGATTGGGTAACTGAATCGTGAATACTTTTGTACCTCTTTTGATAACCTTGAAAGGGCCATCGTATGGTGCCTTCAAAGGCTTCCGTACTGAGTCGTCCCTGGCAAATACATGACTGCATTTTTGCAGGTCCTCATGAACAAACCACTCACGGTTTTTGTGATGTGTACTAGAGATAGGTCGTAATTTGTTAATTGAGCTGCGAATGTTGCGCGTTACGTCGCTTGCGTCGTCAGATACAGGCTCTGATGTATCGAAAAACTCACCTGGTAATCGTAACGGCTTGCCAAATGTATACTCGGCTGCGCTGACGCCGTTGTCGCTGCGTCCTGCTGCGCGAAGACCATATAACACGGTGGGTATTTCGTCGATCCACGTAGAAGTGTTGAGTTTAGCCATAAGGGATGCTTTTAGTGTACGATGCCACCTCTCTACAATGCCATTGGCCTGAGGGTGGTAGCTGGTAGTTCTTACCTTGTTTACTCCTAGATACTTAAGTAGGTCTGTAAACAGGTGACTTTCAAATTGTCGACCTTGGTCGGATGTCAGACGAATAGGGCATCCATAACGAGTTATCCAGCCCTCATATATTACCTTAGCGACTGTTTCCGCGGTAATGTCCCGGATGGGATATGCTTCGGGCCAACGCGTTCCCCTATCAATAATCGTGACGCAATAGCGATACCCGTCAGTCGATATCGGAAGAGGTCCGATTATGTCGACGTGTATGTGTTCGAACCTACCTGCGTTTTGAAACGTACCGTACTCGGAAATACTGTGTCTCGTGACCTTTGCCTTTTGGCAACTAATGCAAGTTTTCGCCCATCTACCTATGTCCGTGTTCATGTTTGGCCAAAAGAAGCGATCGGTGATCATTCTACGAGTTGCCCTTATGCCCGGATGGCTTATGTTGTGAACATTGTCAAATGCAATTCGCCTAAACTCCTTAGTTAGGTACGGCCTGGCCTTTGAATGTGATATTTCACAATAAATTTTGCAATTTGATAACGGAAAATATATTTGTTTAAAGTCGGCTTTGTTTGTAATGTTACTCGCGTTGTTATTATGAACGATGTAGTCGTCGTGTTTCTGCGACTCGGCTAATAATTCGTAGTCGATAGTCGTGGGACAGGCTATTGTTTCTACGCGCGATAGCGCGTCGGCTACAATGTTGTCGTCACCATTGACGTAGCGAATATCGGTTGAAAATTCACTAATAAATAGCAACTGCCTAGTTCGGCGTGGCGTTTCCGAATCGGTACCTATTTTTGTAAAAGCGTGTACCAATGGACGATGATCGGTATAGATCGTTAAAGGCCTGCCTTCGAACAGTTTCCTAAAGTGTTTAATAGCCATGTATATAGCGAGTAACTCCCTATCATATGTACTGTAACGCTGTTGAGTTTCTGATAAACGCTTTGAAAAGAAACCTAGGGGCTTCCATGAACTATTGACTAGCTGTTGAAGGACTGCCCCGGCGCAAGTATTCGATGCGTCAGTAACCAGCGATAACGTAGCGTCGGCGTACGGATAGGATAACGTAACTGCGTTTTTTAATTGCGTCTTACATTGTTCGAATGCTGATTCGGTGTCCGGTGACCAAACAATAGGCGTTTTGTCGTTCTTTTTGGCGTTGTGCAAGTATTTACTTAACAAGGCTTGGCTTTGTACTGCGTGCGGAATGTGTTTTCGGTAGAAATTTACCATTCCCAGAAAGCGTCTGAGCTCATTAACCGTTTTAGGTTTTGGGAACTCTTTGATCGCCGAGACCTTATCGTCCTGGGGTCGAATTCCTTCTTGTGACACGTGAAAGCCTACGAAATCTAGTTCCGTTACGCCAAAACAACATTTAGACATATTAATGGTTAATCCGAATTTATTAAGACGTTCGAAAAGCAATTTTAAATGGTTTTTATGAGTAAACTCATCTTGACTTCCTATAATGACGTCATCGATAAAACAGAACAGAAAATCATCCATACCCTGTAATACGGTGTGATGCATAAACCGTTGGAACGTCTGGGCTGCGTTCCGCAAACCAAAGGTCATACGTGTAAATTCAAATAAACCAAAGGGCGTTATTATAGATGTTTTCGGCACGTCAACAGGGTTTATGGGAATATAGTGAAAACTGCGATTGACGTCAATACGAGAAAATATTTTCTTACCTGCTAGGTTGTATGTGAAGTCGTGCAGACGTGGTACGGGGTAACGGTCCGGTTTGGTGATGGCGTTTAGCTGCCGGTAGTCACCACACGGACGAATGTCACCGTTCTTTTTTGGCACCACGTGCAGTGGACTGGCCCACTCGCTCTGAGATGGCCGGCATATGCCCATTTCCTGCATTTTTATAAATTCCTGTTTTACCTTATTATAACGTTCCGGCGGGAGTGGCCTTGCTCTGGCGTGAACTGGTGGTCCCGTGGTCTCGATGTAATGGAGAACAGGATGCTGGGGAGGTTCTTTAAAGGATGCCGGTTTCAGAACATCTGGGAACATACTAAGCACATCGCGATACGGGTGGTTATCGTCTATTGTTTTGATTGACGTGTTTATACAATCCTTAATACTCGTAATTACATTAAGCTGAGTTAAGTTATCAATCAATTTTTTTTCACTAAGATTAACTAACAAACCAAAATGGCTTATGAAATCAGCACCTAATATTGGTTGTTTAACTTTAGCGATAATAAACGTCCACCGGAAATCTCTTCTTAGTTTTAAGTCCAGAACCATTGTATGCGTACCGTAGGTATCGATTTTTGTCCCATTTGCTGCATATAACGCGAAATTGCCACTATCACTGTTTGACTTACGTTTTATGACGTTAATTGGTAATACCGACACATGAGCACCAGTATCGATTAAAAAGTTAAGACCACTATTACGATCTAAAATACATAAACGACGGTTGGTACCTTCTCCCACGCAGCTCTCCGCCATAGTTGACCGCGCGGGCGCTAGTTTCCCGAAAGCGATTTCTTCCAGGTGCACGGCTGACGACATTTCGTTGCGTTTTCTGCAAAACGATAATGGTAATAGCAAAAACGTTTTTGTTTCTCACTCGATGTGGATGCTTTGTCCTCGCCTCGGCCTCTACTGCGTGAGCGATTCCTATTCATAGGTTTGAAGTATCTCCTTCTGGATCCTTTTGACTCTCGCATTTCAGCTATCTCGACTCGAAGCTTCGCCAGTTCTTCTGCTAGGCCTTTGGTATCCAGGGTCGGTCCTACTTCTGACACCTCGATGGTTTTGCTGGTTTCCATTATTTTATCCGCCACTGACGCTAACTTCTCCGCGTCGACTAGTGTGGTAGCCGCTAACACAGACCTTACTGACACTGGGAGATGGTTTTGCCACATGACGAGTAGAGCGTCGACTGTCACCTTCGTGCCTGCCAAGTTTTGCATGCGACGGAGTAGTTGTGACGGTTTCTGGTCGCCAAGATGCATGTCTCCAATGAGCTTCTGTATGCGTCTATTCTCGGATTCTTCATATACGCTCAGTAGCCTTTGCTTGAGTGCCTGAGGGTGTTGCGTGTTCAAATCACGTCGGGGTCACCAATGTGCGTATACGCGGGTTGCGTATATTATTGCAACGATTGCATCACTTATTGTAGAAGGTAAGGAAAGTAAACGCAGGTATACAGTTCACGAATGTTCGGGTATATTGACTGAATTATTGATTTACACAATTTACAACGGTACAGGTTGAACGCGGGGAAGCGACTGGCGTCGTGGCTAATCCCGGCCGCGTGGTCGGTTAAAACTGCTGACATAGTTACAATTTACAATGTAATAGGTAGGTCCCTACAAAGTAAATGTATTTCTGCTGTCAAACAAATAACATTTATGATTTTCAATAACTAAGCTAACCTTACTTTTGATTCAAAATTTTTTTTTTTTAAATTTAAATTGAGTAAGTAGGAACTCATTTATAATTACACATTTGCAGCAGTATTTGCATATCGTTAGAAAAACGTGATTCTATTTGTTACAATAACAACAGAGTACATAGCAGCTTTACTAAGACGAAATCATCTCACAAATAGTCTTCTGAATGAAAACTTCAAAAAATCTGTACTTGGAAATCGTTGTCTTTCCTGTAAAGGTATATTAAGGCATTCCATAATCTCTTCATCGTCATCCGAATATATATTTTTTTATAGATCCATTTATCAAGGGGCAAAATCAAAATATATTCAAAATATTATTAAAAAAAAACTCAATAACATCCATTTGGTTTGTCAATAGATAAACTTTTTAGGAACGGAAAGTAATCACGTTGACAACGTGATTACTTTTATACGTTTAATGTTCTGGAACTAATTATTATTGTTGTCAACATTCCTATTAGGATTTTTTCTAAGAGCCACCGCAGACAAGCTACTTTTAGCATCGGCGATCGGCGATTCCGTCGCTTTTTAGAAGCTGAATGCAGCGACCACACATTCCACACCGCACACTTAGAAATGCCTTAGACATTCGCGTTGACACATCGGGAACCTTCAAAAAATTAATGACTGCACTGTGTTCGGTAATAATTGTTTATTATTAACGTTAAAAAAGAACTTCATATTCCTTGCCACATCATCATCATACTAGTCTACTGCTGGATATAGGCTTCTCCTCATATTTTACTCAATACTACTTTTTGTTCACAGGACGACTGCTCTCGAAATTATAAAACATGTCTACTAAAGCTACTCAGTCCTATGTTCTAAAAATGGAAAAATTGTTCATGTCTACTTTACTTTAATGCTTCTGAAGATAAAATTGTTCCTTAATATTATTTATCATCTGATGGTCATTGTTTCAAAGTAATTTAATTATTTCCACTTATTTCTAAAAGTTTATAATGATCGACATTACTTATCAGGTTTGGTTACTAATATTTTCATCTTAAAACCAATTTGTAATAAATAAAATCTTTAAGTAACATTAATTTTGGTTAATTATTATTCGTGAGATAGCTTAAAGAATTAACAAACTGAAGTGGCAGTGTGATAAGTGCCGGATGCGAGTTTTATTCATTATTCCTTATGTCAGTCACGGACTACCAAATGTCAAAAATTATGCCATTGCCACTCCATTGCAAGTCAATTGGTACGCTTGAACATATACAGACTCGGGGCCCAGGGCCCCGAGTCTTGCAACTCACCTCGTATGCCAAGAGGCGCTGCTTTCATCATCATCATCATCATCAGCTCATTTTATGTCCCCACTGCTGGGGCACGAGCCTTCCCTAAGGATGGATAGGGAGAACGGGCCATGAACCATCACGCGGGCAGTGCGCATTGGTGGTTGTTAACGACTGATAATGCAGCCGGGACCAACGGCTTTACTTGCCTTCCGAAGCACGGAAGAGCTCGAGATGATAAATTTTCGTTACCCATCCGATGACCGGCCTTTGCGAAAGTTGCTTAACCTCAGCACTCGCAGACCGGGCGCGTTAACCACTAGCGCTGCTTCAATTTATTATTATTTATTTTGCGTATGGTATTTATACAACGAATGCTAGTAAAAGATACGCTTTCGATCACTTCCTCGTCGGGTTCGTGGATCTTTCGAATGCTACCTTCACCACAAAACATGGAGACACCAAAAGATAACACATAATACCATGCTCAAGCAACGCACACATGACTCACGGGCGCGGAAATTTAAAATGCCTAGTGTGAGTTTTGTTTACTATCAGTATTCATTGGATCACGTTTACGAAAACGAAAATTAGTATGGCATTGGAGCAGCGCCTCCTGGCGACATACGAGAAGAGTTAACCTTTTGCCATACAAATTCTCGTTTTCGTTAACGTGATCGAATGGCGCATGAAACTCGCAATACCCTAACCATCTCGAACCAGTCCGAGCGCAGCTGATGCTAGATTCCGTATCCGTAAAAGTTGTAGAGGTGTGTGTTTTTTTTGAGAGCGATTGCTGATTGCCTCAGACGGCATTTTCAGCTTCACCGGGCTTGTTTGGGGACGGCGAGAAACTTAAAGGGTTCCTCAAGCCGTTTGAAACGAATCTAGATTCTCCGAAGGGTTCGGATCGGATCGGGGAGAGGTGGTTGCTCGAGCGCGTATGTATGGGGCTTATACAATGTGTAACAAAAATGTGTGTGCAAAATGAAAAAAATCCAAAGTGCACAGAGAGAGATACACTTCTTCTCTTCACTCAATCTAGAACTTGTATGTAACTTTAATTTGTCATGCAATAGTTAATGAAATATTTATATTTGTGAAGTGATGCGCGTCAGGCGCGTATAAGCAAGTACCTAGCAGTGATCATAAATGTAAGTAGGTACACAGAGGTTACTAAACTACTAGGGCTGAGACTTGTTTATTTTGATGTGACGTCACAATTTCAATTCCAAGGGCAGTCTCCTTATTTTGTTCATATACTCTTTTTATTAGTACTGACGGGGGTTAGTATTTTGTTCTTTTTATTATTCTCAAGTCTAATGTAAGAAAGAGACAAAACACAACGGTTACAGATTTAATAAGACGTTAGACCTTTTATGAAACACGATGTAATATTTTTTTTCAAGAGTTTATGTCGTCTGATGGATCGCATTGCATTATAAGCGAAACCTTTAAGAAAGGGTAACAACGTAATCTAAAATGGCGTTAGTGAATTTGTTAAGATTCTTAGTCATGATTGGATAACAAGAATCACCTACAAACCGACCGTACCAACCTTTTTGGTTCTATTATTTACTTTAAAATAATTAAAATTAACTCATTTTGTCCATATCATTAAACAAATAAAAAATTAAATAAGACAAAGTGTTGAAAAATTCCACGAGCGGGATTCGATTCGGAACTATGCTATCGTGGCTCAATCCAACTCGCCGAAATTAATGAACACTTTTTCTTTGTAAGCCAAAGAGCCCTATTCAATGTCGACAAACACGTCATCAACATCCGATCTTAATATTATTACAAATATTGAAAGATCAGTTAAGAATTATAGGGGTGCATAGATTCATAAATACAACTCAATAAACAAGTGAATTATAAAGCTGCTTCAACAACTTTTTAATGGCCATGATTAGTTTTTACCTTTTTTAAATGTTAATGTATAGGTGCCCTTTAACCTGTATAGGTACCTACTATAGTTTAAAAAATATGTTTTTTTTTTTCGAGTGTACTCAATTTTGAATAGTGTAAATGTTTTCGTAAAATATAATATATTTTGGATATAGTTCCAATTATATTAAGTACGTTTAGATACTCAGTTTGTTTTGCAGTAATTAATATCACTCTCAACGTCTAAAAATGTAAATTTAAGCTGTGGTAATTGATGCTGGTGTTGAAATTAATACTACTTAATTTATCAAATTTTCTAAGCAACATTGTATTCAACATTGTTTTTTTACCCAAATAAATAAAAAAAAAAAAACAACAAGCCTCTCCAGTTATATCTACAGCTTCATGTGATGTGACAGACTGGTCGCGTAGCTGACAACTTCTCAAAAAGTAACGTATTAATTAAACTTATATTTAGACTTACCTAATTTATTCAGGCATCAATGAGTGTTGATGTTTAATGCAATGTCACCCTAATGAACATATCATCATCATCATCATCATCAGCTCATTTTATGTCCTCACTGCTGGGGCACGAGCCTTCCCTATGGATGGATAGGGAGAACGGGCCATAAACCACCATGCGGGCCTGGTGCGGATTGGTGGTTGTTAACGACTGCTAATGCAGCCGGGACCAACGGCTTAACGTGCCTTCCGAAGCACGGAGGAGCTCGAGATGATATATTGTTGGTCACCCATCGGATGACCGGCCTTGGCGAAAGTTGCTTAATCTCAGCACTCGCAGACCGGGCGCGTTAACCACTGCGCCATCGAGCTCCTTTGAATGAACATATAATGAACTGAAAAGCACCTGGCCGAAATATTTAGGTTTTTTGTTATTATGTAAAATTGTAAAGTGACAACATACATTGGTCTTGGTCGTAAACCTCATGGTCCAACAAAAATAGATGTCGAAACATATCATAAACAGAGATTAATAACATGATAATAACAAAACACATTTCTTTTTCCATACAAAATGTCCCATTGTTGACAAATATAATTTCCGACTGCTGTTTGCTTTCTGTGTGTTAACAAACAAACAAATGAAATAACTTAATTATAAAATGTGGGTTTCAAATACGTGTGAAAATTGATTCGATAAATTCAAACATCGAGACTGTTTGGATTATAGAACGGCAAATCGGAACTGTAGGTATGTACCTACAGAAACGTGTGAACGAATTTTAATGATTTTATTTTAGAAGTAAATATTTCCATGAACCTATAAAAAAGGAATATTACTTGAAAAAATTTTTGGTACCTGACCGTTAAGAAGGTGATCACTTCTTAGGTGCTGGACAATTTTTTTATCTTAGTAAGTAGGTAATAATACTTATACCTATTCTATTTCTGAAACCATTGTGCAATGTCTAAAAAACAGCTTTATTTATTGTTCTGAGTCCAAAACGATGTTTATGCATAAGGGTTGCTATCCTATTATAAATATGCCTAAATATCCTAGAATTCTAGACGTGACAGCAAAAAGACACAATGTAATTATTATGATCGATTTAGTGTAGACAACCCTACCGTCCCGTCTTCAAAATAACTATAAATTTTCGTAAACATCTCCAATTGCCCATTAAAATAACAGATTGTCTGCACTTTATTACCATATTTGATGCCCGATTCATCACGTCTTTCTTTCGGCGCTTGTTTAGATCACAATTTTGATTATTTTCCTGCTTTATCCATCACCCGCTGGCATATTCACCGCCTCCGCCTTAATTCATCATACGTTCTTATCGCCTGACTTTAGACGAATAAGCTTCAAGATTTTATTATTTAAAATACTTACAGGAAGTAGGTATCTTCTATATTAATATTTGAAGTAAGAAATTGAGCCCTTTTGAAGCAGTAAACAGCAGCCTCGCGTACCTACACAGAGGTTTTTTTAAATTTTAAATTTTGAAAATAAAGTTTTTATGGAGAAGGAATCCCAAAATATAAAATACAGAATGCAGGTAGGTACATTATACGAAATATTAATATATTAAATTTATAAATAATATGTGTTACATTACATTGAATAAACATTATATATTTTGTAAACTATGGTTGAGTTTCGACCACCTGGGCGACCAATAATAGATATAAGGGTACCTTTAGGTAAATAAATTGTAAATAACGATAAGGCTGAATATTGAAGAGCGCATCAGACGAGACAGAGCTACAACTACCTACTAACTGTTGGAAACCAATTCTAGTACTAATACATACATTTAACCGCCTCTGTGGTCTAGTGGTTAAAACCACCGGTTGCGACACAGAGTCCCGGGTTCGATTCCCTGCAGGGGGGTTCATGTTTGTGTACTTGGTTTGGTTGATGGTAGGGCTTGTTTGTCCGCCTGGCTTATTTAAATATGACGCTGAACATGAATGAACATAATTTTTTGTAGCATTGTTCTGTTCCGGCAGCTAGAGATAAGATAGCCAGTGCCTCAGTAGTTAAGGAGAAAAAATTTTTTTTTTATTTAAAAAATATGTAATATTAAATATTAATTTAATAAGTCAGTTACAAAATTATACACAATAAGAACGAACATTGTAATGCAAACAAAAATTAATGCAAGCGGTTTTAATTACTCCACCAGGCGGAATGATTAATGGTGCGGAAATGTAAGGAAATAATTAAGGGCTGCTTCCGAGTGTTGCGCTCGAGTTTCACACTCGCATTTAATTTTGTTAGGGCCGCCACAAAATGGTATCTTTAAGACTGATGATTGAGAAATAGAAAATTAAGGTTTCTGTATTGAAAGATGACTTTCCTTATGTTTCGAGGCACCTTTCTTTATATCGAAATTTAAAAAAAACTCATGAAAAAAATGATACTTTCTGAATGCAAATGCTTGACTTATTGCTGAAAATACCAAAGTCGCTATAGGTATGCCTACAATATTTGAGGAGTTCCCTCAATTCCTTAAGGATTCCATTATCAGCACTGGATTTTCGTGATAAAAATGGGACCAATCTGGAAGTAGAAGAAAGGAAATCTCTTAAATGAAAAAATAATTTTCCAAATCGGTGTATAAATGACGGTGATATGAGGTAACAAACATTTAAAAAAAAGAAAAAAACATACAACCGAATTGATAACCTCCTCCTTTTTTTGAAGTCGGTTAAAAAGACGTTTTGTCTTGCACTTTTAACCCTTGCGATTCGAACCTATCATCGACAGCCTATCACAATCCAGGCGGGCTCTTTAGACAGCTCTTCCCCCCCCGTGGCAGATAGGGAATGGTATTAGGATGGGTAGTGATTCCCTTTTTCACGACGAGCTTTCGTAACTGGACGGAACGGAAGGAGAGTTTTACTTAACCCGAGGTCGCCCTGGCCCCGACGTATCGTAATTGCCAGTGTTCGATAGAATTTTCGTCGCCAAAAAAATTTACATAGATTTTCATTTAAATTTTGACAGCAAGGAAGCAGGTGGTCCGCATTTGACTAAAACCAGTTACTAACCCCCTATATTTGATGATTAACGAAAAAATAATCAATCACTAGTCCTTGTCGAACACCGCGGTGCCAGTACCCCTTATGCCTAAAACAAAAAAAAAACCGGTCAAGTGCGTGTCGGGCCACGCGCAGTGTAGGGTTCCGTAGCCCAACAATGCGGACTCTGGAGAAGAGGGCTTTTATGAACATTTATTTAACGAAGACTTATATACTTAAATGTAGATACTACCGATTTCACACACCTGACAACGTTATTTAAGTAGTTTCCAATGAGGAATTTGTACTGCGTCAAGTACATTTTATAAGTTGGTCGACTGTTATTCGTAAACTTGTAAAGCCTACTTAGCTGTGATGGTTTTCCTTTTAACTTCGTAAATATACAACTACCGTGAATTTATTCACGTATCCAAAAACAACCATTTGGCTGGCAGAGGGGGACTTGACTCTTAACAAAATTTTGCACTTTGAAGCTTAATAGTTCACAAACGGATGCCTCAATCAAAAAACTGATTCCACAAACCCGCAATATTTTTGAAATTACTATCCAACGACACCCTACATTATGGGGTATACAAGAAAAAAATATATATCCCCACTTCACGTGTAGGGGAGGTAACCTAAAAAAAAATATTTTTCAAAATTTACTTCAACGTCTTCTTTGTCGACGTGATTAATATATACATCCATGCCAAATTACAGCTTTCTAGTTCTAAGAGTCTATGAGCTAGGCTGGGGACTGACAGACAGACAGACATGGCGAAACTATAAGGGTTCCTTGTTGACTACGGAACCCTAAAAAGATAGAAGGCTACGTTCTAAACACAATGTGTTAGTACACACACCTGCACATGTCATCAGCCTACCACAAACTGTCAAATTCCCACAATAGACTTTTATGTGTATGTCATATGGTTGAAAATTTATTGCAGAAATTTGACAGTTTCGAATAGGTTGATGTGCCGTCTGTACCACGGAATTATATAATCTGTACCACGGGCTTCGATCAACAGTGTATTGTTGATCGAAGACCACGGGCTAAAAAGATATTTTTCAGTTTTGTATGGAGCCTCGGCTAGGACTTTGTACACTATACCATAGGCAAGCAAAAGATAATAACTAACAACTAATTATATCGCAATAAGCTACGCGTTTCATGGTACAAATGCGTTTTCTAGTACATAATAATTTAAGTGTACCTATATTTCTAACTTATCTCATCATCATCATCATCAGCTCATTTAATGTCCCCACTGCTGGGGCACGAGCCTTCCCTATGGATGGATAAGGAGAACGGACCATAAACCACCACGCGGACCCAATACGGATTGGTGATTGTTAACGACTGCTAATGCAGCCGGGACCAACGGCTTTACGTGCCTTCCGAAGCACGAAGGAGCTCGAGATGATAAATTTTTGGTCACCCATCCGATGACCGGCCTCTGCGAAAGTTGCTTAACCTCAGCACTCGCAGACCGGGCGCGTTAACTACTGCGCCATCAAGCTCCTCTAACTCTAACTTATCTACGTGATATAAATATGGTTGCCAGTGTGAATGTGGTGTGACCATGGCAAAGTATCTTTAGTTTAAAGTTTATTTTTGTACCATTTATCCAGAAAGATAATGAGAATTTTAATATTTTATATGACTTTACTATATTTTTATTTTAAACGGTTTTATTTAGCTTGTTTAACTATTAGTACGAATAGTGTACAAAGACCTAGCCGGAAATTAAAAATGTCCTTTAAAAGTCTAGTTTCATAACCTATTAAACATAAAGTTGGTAGCCCTTACAATATAGATAGTACCTACTTGTTAAATAAATGAAAGTGATTATTTGAGGGACTGCATGCGCTTTGTTACAGTACCTAATTAGGTACATACACAGTAACCAGGAAATTAAAGTATGACACTCCAATTCTAAGTAGAGGGGGGCGAGACATCATTATGCAGAGAGAGATGAAGGTCCTGGGTCTAACCATAGACGAGAAACTCACGTTCAACACCCACGGCGCGGACGTATGCAGGAAGGCCCTTAACATCTACAAACAACTGAGGACAGCAGCAAGGGTCAGTTGGGGTCTGAACCCCGAAGTAGTGAGACACATCTACACAATGGCTGTAGAGCCCGTAATTACTTACGCAGCGGCGGCATGGGCCCCCGTGGCCCAAAAGATAGGCACGCAGAAGGAGCTGGCAGCGGTACAGCGAGGGTTCGTGCAAAAGCTCTGTGGCGCGTACCGCACAGTCTCCCTTAATTCGGCACTTTTGCTGTCCGGGATACTGCCTCTAGACCTCCGCATTCTGGAGGCTTCGGCCTTGTATGACGCCAGAAGAGGCAGGTCTCGGGCGTTGCCGGAGGACAGGGAGATGGAGGCGCCTGTTGACTTTGCAGAGATCCCTCACCCCGCCCTGAACGTGGGGAGTGAGTTCGTGGCCCTCGGGGACCAGGAGGCTCTCGATAGGTACGCCGTGCAGGAAGTTCAACTGTATACAGATGGCAGCAAAATTGACGGAGACGTCGGCGCTTCCATATCCATTTGGAGGGGGAGAGCCGAGGCCAAAGCAATTAAATTACCGTAAGCCAACTACTGCACGGTGTACCAAGCCGAGCTCTTCGCCATATTCAGGGCGACTACGGAAATACTCAAGAGGGGTGAAACGAGCTACGGTATTTACAGCGACTCCAGATCTGCGCTGGAAACTGTAACAAACCGTAGCTCGCTCCACCGCTTAGCACATGATTCGCGGGCAAACCTGAGGGAGGCCTCCACGCGAGGCAAAACTGTAAGTTGTTTTGGGTGAAAGCCCACGCGGGACTGCCCGGGAACGAACGCGCGGACGAACTAGCGAAGGCTGCAGCTTCGTCACGGAGGAAGACAGACTACGATCGATGTCCGGTCTCGTTCGCCAAGCGATTCATCCGTGATGAGTCGATTGGCGAATGGGCCCGGAGATACGATGCGGGGACGACGGCCTCCGTGACGAAGGTTTTCTTTCCAGATGCTATCGCGGCATACAGGCTCGTCAGAAAAATTAAGCTGACTGGGGTACTAACCCAAGTAATGACGGGGCACGGCGGGTTCTCTTCGTAGGTACTTGAACCGCTTCAAGTGCAAGGAGAGTCCATCGTGCATCTGTGACCCCGAGCATGAAGAATCCATATTGCACGTTATTACGGAGTGCCCGGTCCATGAGTATGAAAGAATGAAGTATGAAGGAAAGATAGGTATGAAAGTAAATAAAGAGAACGTATATAAAATTTTGACAAACAAAAACACAAGAACATCGTTTCTAGAACTCTGGACAAACATCGCCAGACAAATAATAAAGAGAAATAAGACAAAGTGAATGTATGTTCTTACCAGTATATTGGATATACCAGAAGAACCATACAGCATTAAGAAAATAAGATATTAAATATAAGATGTAAAATAGGCAGAATTTAGAAATAAGAATAAATAATGTATGAATGAATGAATGAATATGAATGAATAAAAGTTTATTTGGCATAAATATACAACATACAACAACTTAAAATGAAAAAGAAAAAACAACAAAGCCAAATAGGTCCCCGCTCAGCTTAAGCCGAGGCACAGAGTGCCACGACGCTGGTATTCTGCGGATACCGTAACGGTTGGTCCGGTTATGCACAAACATCAATAATCAGCTTCTTTATTTTTTTTTGCTGCATATCAAACAATGACAATCAGTGAATCAATTTAGAATTTAGGCACCTAATCTTAACAACAAAATATCTAATATAAAAACTTTAAACAACACAGTACATAATATTTAGTTAAATACATAATGATCAAAATTCGAAATAAAATTAAAACACACAAGTACAATTAGTAACGCTTTATGACATTATTCGGCTTTTTGAGTGTTTAGTAAATGCTTTCTATAATTAATTTTAAAAGAGCTAATATTCTGACTATGTCTTATAGGTGGAGGGATGTTGTTCCAACACTTTGAAGCCGAGTATCTAAAACTGCCACGAAACGCAGTAGTTTTATAAGTTGGACAAATTAATCGGTCATTTATACGTTGGCGTTGAGTAAATTTTAATTTTTCAAATAAATATGGTGGATTTTTATTTTTTATAACACCAAAGAGCAAACTTGCAAAATGTAATCTGCGTCGAGTTTCCATATTCATGAAATTATTGTTTTCCAAGTATGGAGTTATATGAGATCTCGGAGGTATAGGGAAACAAAATCTGATGCAAGAATTTTGAAGGCGTTGTATCACTCTTTTAGTACGAGCCAATAGACATGTACCGATCGCTGAATCAGCATAGTTCAGTTTTGACAGAATAAGTGACTCGCAAAGGTAAATTCTCATGTCTACACTCAAGTACTGCCGCACCTGATACAATACCTTCAACCTGTAAAAGCATTGTCGGACAACATGGCCTACATGCTTCTCAAATTTTAAACCGCCATCCATCCAGACTCCAAGATTTCTAGCTTCCATTACCTGCTCAATATTAACGTTGTTAATTTTTATTTCTGGCGCTCTACTAATAATCCGACCAATTTGAGTCTTAGAGCCTAGAATCAAAAACTTGGTTTTGACTGGATTCAACACCAAACCATTTGCTTCTGACCACTCCACTATATATTTAAGGTCCTGATTTATCTTATTTGTGGCTTCACCAGTTTCAGATGGTTTAAAAGAGATGTGTATTTGGAGGTCATCAGCATAAAGATGATGATTGGTGTGTACAATTAATTTCGGCAAATCGGCGGTGTAAACAATGAATAGAATAGGTCCGAGTATCGAGCCCTGTGGAACGCCTTTACTTACAGGAGATGTGGCAGATACTTTCTTTGTTCCATTGCTTGTAATGACTTCCACCTGTTGTGTCCGATTAAATAAATAACTACAAAACCACTGAAGCGCAAGATCATCAAACCCGTAATATGTAAGTTTAGCAACAAGTAAATTTGTGTTTATCGTATCAAATGCCCTAGAATAGTCTAACACTACCAAGATCGATCCCTTTCCTACATCCTGCCCAGCCAATATGTCATCCACAACGTCAAGCAATGCAGTTGACGTACTCCTTCCTCTTCTAAACCCTGACTGCTTAACTGGTAAAATGTTATTTGCGTGTAGGTATTCATTCATCTGTATACACACCGTCTTTTCTACTATTTTCGACATAAATGGTAGTATACTGACTGGCCGAAGTTCACTTAAACGTGTGGGATGACTTGTTTTTGGTAGCGGCTTGACCTTTGCCTGTTTCCATAACTCTGGGTAAGTGCCTGTTTCAAGAGATCTGTTCACAATGTCAGTAATGACATGTAGTGTTCGCGGCAAAGTTAAAAGTATCATGTGTTATTTCATCGATACCCTGTGCATTTGTACTAATATTTTTTATAATTTTGAACACAAACTCTGCGTCCACAGGCCTAAAGGAAAATACTGAATTACTAAAACGATGGGACGAAAAGTATGCAAGATCGAACAAATATGCGGGGAGAAACCGCATCTGAGCGGGAGAGAAAAGTGTATGAAAATCCATTTCTTACGTGGTTTTTGCGTTTTCTCCCCGCATATTTGTTCGATATGCAATGACGTACTTTCTACCGTAAATTTGATAAAGTATCAAGGTACTTTCCAAGCAGGTGTAGTATAAAGTAATATTATATAATATAGCATAGGATAGATAGATAGATAGGGCATAGAACGTGCCAAGAAAATGTAGGCATAAAGCCACCCCTAGCCTAGGAAAGTCGAATCAGAAACGGAACAGATTACACATAGATTAATAAAATAAAGTCTCCGACACTGAACCACGTCGGGGGAAAAGAAAAGAATAAAAAAAAATAAAAAAATTAGGTACATATTTTGCTAGCTCTAATTAATGCAGGCTAAGATAATAATAAGGCGAGCTGGATGGCTCAGCAGTAACACGTTGGGGTTGTTGCAGTATTTAAACGCACCGGTAGTGGATATCCCGTCCTAATCAGTGCTTGCTGATATTGTTTTATGTGGGAAGATCAGAGCCCCTAGCAGTGGGTTACAATGAGTTACTGTAATGTAAACCCTTGATAGCTTAGAGTAAGCAAACTCTTATATGACTTTTACCATAGAGCGACGGTCGTATAATGTAGGAAAGTTATTTACTGTAGGAAACTCAGTTTTTTTTTCTTTATGTTGGCTACATTTTTTTATCTCTTCTTGCTCGCATGGCCCGGTGTAGGTACCGGCTGATTTACCGAGTACACAAACATGTACCCCCCACTGGGAATCGTACCCGGGACCTCTGGGTCAGAGACCAGTGATCATAACCACTAGACTACTGAGGCAGTTATTATATTCTTTGTTTAGAATTGCTTTCCCGAGTAGCATAGTTATTTAAAATTACCATAAAACACACGACTTACAGTATTTCAACAATTAAAAAGAAAACAACATTTAAAGTATTATAAACCATTTATTGCGCCCAGTAAGAACATCAATAGAACAGATAAAGAGCGCTGAAGTATAAATGTAACAATCATTCAACAATACCTTATATTGGCCACAGACGATACTTCCAAACTTGTAAAAACTACAGAATAATAGTGAAAAAAAATATAACAAATCTAGCTTCTCAATATTATATTAACATTTATTTTTGCTTGTATAATAAAGCCACAATAAGCATAAGTCGAGAATTTTCCTTTAAAGTTAAATTTATATTTTTATGTTTAATGTACTTACATTTATTCGTATCAATTTCTTGGCATTTTCGAAGCATTATAATCCGTAACTATAATCTTTGTATTTGAAGTCAAAATGATCCGAGTCCTAGGTTCGCAAAACCTTGACATTAACAAAACAGCTTTATTTTTATGGGATTAAAGCATGTTTTTGGCAACCACTGTAAAAAGTATTTGTTTCATTGAAAAACAAATAGGATGTAACAAATAACAAATGCAATAACGTCTTTTTTTTTTAATACGATCAGATCAGATCAGTTTCGCTCCATGCTAAGGGCCTCTTAAATCAGTATTTTGAACCGTTTTTTGTCTATAAGATTCAACCAGCTGACAGATATTGTCAGCATTAACCAGATCTAAGGATCCTAAATGGCCAAAAAGATCTTCGCATTAAGGTAAAAAATCTCTATTTTTGCTCGAACAAAAACACGATAAGTTTTCGTGAAAAACATAGCAGTAAGGTTTGTTGTTTTTAAATGCAAATATATTTGTGACCATTTGCGGTACATCAATAAAATTGACTGTTTATCGATATTTTAAGGAGGGAAAGAATAGCTAAATCTAAACATTTCGATGCAAGTCGCATTAATAGGTGCAAGAATGTTGAAGCAATTGTAGCTTGCGGAACACCAAAAGCATTTTTAATAACACAAACAAAATCCATAGATAAACAACATATAAATTTGATAAGTACTTTTTACTTCAACATTCTTTTTCATAAAATAGTTGTTTTATCCAAGTTTCAATATTTTTACACTTTTAATCTTTCGCGTTCCATTTTAAACAAAATACTTAACGGAGGTTAATGCAAACTGCTTAGTATAAGGTATCCTAGATATCTTTTTAAGTATCTGACGTTTCGGCGCAACTTTGAAAGGTTCTAGTAGGGCTATATTGAACAGTTTGCATTAAATAAAACCCGTTAACTATTTTAGATTGTTATATTTTTTTCGTTACATCATAGTATTAGCATATTTAAGGCGATGTAAGACACATTTGTTTATTTTGAGGCTATAAGGTGGGTTCTCGTAATAGAGATAATAATAATATTATGACAATTTAGATTTTTTTTATTGGCAAAAATGATGATGAATCTACAACTCTGTGTTTTAACCGATAGACAAGACAGTGGCGAAACACAAAACAAATTGAACCTTATTAACTCCTTTTAAGGTTGAAAATCAACGTATAATTATTATATCGTAATTTTTTAGAAATGACATTTATTGCAATTAAGGCACGAATTTTACTTTTTTTGAGTTTTTGGAATAGTATTTTGTAAAAACTTAAAAACAACACACGGAGATACCTGTAAATGCAAACTGTTTTTAGTGTGAATATCCCGAAACGTTAAATTAATAAATTTGTAATTAATACAGATAAAAAATGAGAGATTTTTATTTCTTTATTAATATATTTATGAGAAATAAATTAGAAAAATTACAAAATACTGAAAATAATTTCAGATGAAAATTTATACTTCTTAGTTGGATTGTTCCATATAATAAAAATAGAAATGAGCTTCAATTGAAGTCGAAACAAAAAAGTCGAAACTCGAAAAATAGTGTTTATAATTTTAAAAATAATTATATAATATCAATATTTATTTGAGTGGGATGTTGAGATTCATTAGTATTCATTACGATTCAATTATATTGCAATTTCCTTTTATCATTCTAATGAAATAAAATGTGAACTTATAAATAAAAGTATCAAATAATGTTTAAAGCACTTGTACTTAAATAACTGGTACAAGCTATAAATGAAGTATGCTATATTTTGAATGAATGGATTAATGTATGAAAGTTCTTTTTTATATACATACAATAGTCGTAATGACTTTAGGTCTTTGCGCAGAAGTTCTCAGAATTTTCATGAGTACTTATAGATATAGAATAGTATAGTACTTATAGTACTAGGTACTCAAATATGTTAAACAATTTTCTGTTCTATGGTTTTCCACTAATCTGCCAATATCGCTTTAGTTGATTAAAAACATTATAATATAACTTCGATACATGTTTTTTCTTTCTCTTAATATATTGAATATTCAATATTCGGATAACCTTCAACTTCCGTGTAAATACATATTTTTTATACTTAAATGAGAAATTATTCATTCTGGTTCGCCAAAATAAAATAGCTTATGGTAATAGACAATTTTGTATAATCTAATTTAGTATGTAACAGACAGTCGAAATTTGACTTCGAATAAATAAATATCCAATCTAAATACATGTTTATATTATAAGAAAACTCTACTAAATCTATTGAGATTTTATGCGACAACAGATCGTACGGACGGCTTTGTAAAGAGCATAAGCACAGAATGTACTTTAAGAATCGATTTCACAAAAATATTGTTAGTACAATTATAAAATTGGAAACATGTAACGAGATATGGAAGTGAAGAGAAAGTTAAAAAGCCACTGTGTGAAATTAAAACGAGAGGTAATTTTCAACTTACATTGATGTATCGAGAACATTGTTGAGTGTTCAATGATTAGTTATGCATCGATATTTTTCTTACAAAGTATTGATCAATTTGAATTTATTAGCCCGATAGATTGCAAGAAAAATGGGTCAGTAAATCAAATGTACTTTTTTAAAATATGCACTTGATATTGCATACCTACTTATTAAAAATAAAAACAATGTATAAGTTAATTTTTTCTCCAAGCGAATAAATTTAAAAATAAACCACACAGACGTAGCCAGCTTTGTAAACCAACACAAGTTCACCAACTTTTATAAAACATCTCGCAACATGTTTCTTTTCCATATACACTTAATACATTTGATTAATTAAACATTATTAAATTTAATAAAATTTATAAACATCGAATTGAGCTCTTTAAAACACTATGGTGTTATTTTAAAGAGACGAATAACATACATACATTAAATTGTGTAGAAACTATAAAAAGACATACATAATAACGGTTTGTATAATCAAGCAGGTTGTGTTCATGTGAAACAGTTTTCTTACGACGAACTTACGCCTAGGAGACTCAGCAAACATTTCTTGTAGTGGCCGGAACAATCACCCTGCAAACATAAAACACATCGATATAAGTAAACGATTTAACATTGTTAGATAACAATATGTGTAGTATTTAGGGGTTATGATACCAACAACTACAAATTATATAAAAATATCGAAACAAATCTATAAACTGAAAAGGATTTATTTATAACATAATTATGATGATTATTCTGACCGATTTTGGTCATGGTTATTTTCGATGTCATTCTTATGAACGTCTTCGTTTTTATTTTTAATAAGCAGTTATTTAATATTATTAATATTATGAAATAACTATACTGGGATAACTGGGATTAAAGTAACGAAGTAACAACTTATACAATACAATTTTCTCGTATAATTTTTTCCAGCACATTATTCGACGATATTTTTGTAATACTAACATAGCCCTAAGACCATTTGTTACTAACACTATGGACTGTTGTTGTCTGAAAATAAATGTTTATTATTATTATTCTATATACGTGTATTCGTACATATTGTCCTTCGAGCCGGATAGTCGGAAATTAGAGCAACATAAAAACCACCTTTGGTACAGTTCTTAAGCTAGCTGACATACGACATGAAACTATAGAAAAATACCTAAATCCAAAACTGCAGCGTCTCACCGTATTAAGTTAACATAATAAGGTTCGAAATTATCTTAGTTATCATATAATCTTACAAGTGCTAGTCTTATCTTTTATTATATTTTATAACAAATTAAGGAATGTACAATAAATTGGGCGATTGTAACTTTACTGTAGCTTTACTCTTACGAAAACAACATTCATCATCATCATCAGCTCATTTTATGTTCCCACTGCTGGGGCACAAGCCTTCCATATGGATGGATAAGGAGAACGGGCGATAAACCACCACGCGGGCCCAGTGCGGGTTGGTGGTTGTTAACGACTGCTAATGCAACCGGGACCAACGGCTTTACGTCTGCCTTCCGAAGCATGGAGGAGCTCGAGATGATAAATTTTTGGTCACCCATCCGATGACCGGCCTTTGCGAAAGTTGCTTAACCTCAACACTCGCAGACCGGGCGCGTTAACCACTGCGCCATCGAGCTTGAGTGCGCTCGAGCGACATAAGAATCCCCTTCGTACCTCGATCCAAGACTGCAGCGTCTCGCCGTACTTGCTCTGGAACATGTCCGCGATGTCGGCCAGGTCCAGCTCGCAGCGCGTCACCATCACGCGGATCAGCTGGCGGTCGTTGGTGCCCAGGCCCTTCATGGACTTGTGCAGCCGCTCCGCGAAGAACAGCGGCTTGTTGCGTACCACTTTCACTGCGATTTGCAATTAAAATCATGAACACGTGACACACAAAGATAAGTCACAGTCTTCACCGTTTGCGGGTAACAGCGACCCAGACTGTTTACTAACCACGTGTAGCAGGTACCAAGTACCACCTCGCAACCAAATGTCTAGGTGAGCTTTAGGGCTCTTTTAAATAAGGCGTTTCGTGACGGACCGCTGTCGTGCTCTTGCACTGCATTGCATATTGAGGGTATGTTTCGAAATACATTGCGAGCACTGTCCAGTGCTCTTACTGGTGAGAAATTTGTTCCGTTATGGACTGACAGTATACTGCCGCAGTATCCTACGGAAATATATGACGTCATAAATCGTCGCCATTTTTGCACTGTAAGCACTGGCATTTTCGAGGTAAGGTGCTTTCAGTGCTTTGATCACGTGATCAACAGAGTCCAGAAATTACATGGATGACAGCATGGATGACCGTTTCCGTTTTATACAGTAACCAGTATAGCTAACTATAAAGGAACGGCTTCGTAGTATACTAAATTGACGTCACACCTTACAATGCTCGCAGTGTATATATCGGAACATACCCTTAAACAATCGTGCGTCTGACGTTTAACATGAAAACGTCTAATTTGAAAGAGCCCTTCCTTAGGCTAGTTTTACGAATGCATCGCTTTTCGTCTAGATCACCGGAACAACTTGTTTCAAAGCTTGCGTGCGTTTTCGTTTTCGATTTAAAGCAAACTTCAAACCATAGAAATGTATATTATTATTATTATTTATTATAAATTATTATAAAAATTGAACTAACTGTAACCTTCACAAGGCAGAAAATGTTTAAATATTTTATTAGTTTTTCTCTTATTAAATATTTTTCTCTTATTTAATCTTATTTCAATTACATAAAGTTTAAAATATGATAGGAGTTTGTCTTGCAAAAGTGTTAAAATTTAATTTCAATCTTAATTGAATTACATAAAATTCAAAATATGATGGGAATATAGGTCCTTCAAAAGTTATAAAATAATTCAGTCATTCTATCAGGTATCGCTTGCTTACACTCAGCAACAGTATCTCACCGATAGCGCGAAGAGCCTTCTCGATGTCGCCCGAGAACTCAGCTTTGATGGAGTCGTCGATATCATGCCCGGTGAGGTAATGGTACTCCTGGAAGATGGCCGCCAATTGCGGGAACGAGCGCGAGCAAAGGATCGCGTTGAACACAGACTCGTCGGTGCCTAGGCGCAGCTCACCTGAAACAGAATAGAATAGAGTAAAATAATGTTTATTGCAATACTGACAGAAATTGTTTATGAGTACATCAATGTTTGCAACTATTTTTTTTATATAAAAGAAGAAGGCAAACGTGCAGGCGGGTCACCTGATGGAGTTTAATCACCGCCGTCCATGGACACCTGCAAAACCAGAGGAATCGCAGACGCGTTGCCGGCCTTTAAGGAAGGAATAGGCTCGTTTCTTAAAGATCCCAAGGTCGTAACGGTCCGAAAATACCGCCGCCGAGAGCTGGTTCCACAACACTGTAGTTCGAGGCAAGAAATTTCGTGAAAAACGCGCAGTAGTAGACCGACATCCATCAAGGTGATGTAGACGGAATGCCAGTCGATTGCGTGTAGTGCGGTGAAGGAAAGCAGCGGTAGGGATCAAGCCGAACAATTCCTCAGAACACTCCCCATGATATATGCAGTACAATATACAGAGAGACGCAACGTCTCTCCGAAGAGCCAGTGGATCGAGCCGACCTGAAATAACCATGTCGTCGACAATTCATGTTTATTCTGAGAAGCTCAATGACGCAGTGGTTAACGCGACGGTCTGCGATTGCTAAGGTTAAGCAACTTTAAGCAAAGGTCATCAGATGGGTGACCACTACAAATTTTTAGTAAAAGTTTTCCAGTTGCAGCAACAAAAAGGCTGTTTACAGTTGCCGCGATGCTAAATAAACTTTTCAAATCCCTAGTCAACAGTCAGTATTTGCCATTTGAGGAAACCAGCTACTTGACACAATTAGTAAAAATTGATAGATGCTAGTAGCGGTAATTTGAAACTAAAACTGTAAAAACCTATTCTGTCGATCATCGAAACTCGAAACTTTAGTTACTATGTCTGCGCAGTTTCTTTGTCCTCATTATCAGCCCACTCCCGCCCACTGCAGGGCATAGGTTTTATGGGTAGCTTTCTTTAGATTACATGGAAATAGTTCCCTGTTGCCACAACACGGAGATCAAAGCTGCTCGACGCGACTTAAGAGTCAGACCATGCTACGTATTAAATAGTAAAAACAAAATATTTGAATATGGAACATTTATAAAACGAACTGCAGTTACAATTTAATAACTGTTTACAAAACAGAGAATCAAATAAATTAATTTAACGATTGCATTTACATAATCTCGTTAAACGATGACGCGTTAACAAAACAAAGATGGATGTGAATCATACAATACAGTATCACTATACAGTAGAGGTCATTCCCTATTAGCCAAAGCGATTCGAAGTTGAGTCACGGCTACGTCACTACGTCACCACGGATCTTGAATTAAGGAAGTGGGTAACTGACCTTATTATTGTGACTAGTGGTCGCCCAGTGGTCGAAATTCGACCGTAATTATATTAAGGCTGCACGGATTGTATCCTAAGCAATGAAACATTAAAAAAGATAGAATGTGAGTTTGGATTGGCACTGACAGATGTCGGCCGCAATGAAGACAAACAATACGTGTGTGTCAAATACATGGTAGTGTGTGTAATGTTGTTTTTGTTGATTTAATGTATTTTTTATGCATAATTTAAAAGAAATAACATTCGGATAACCTTCTCTATATAAACTATAAGTGTGCGAAATTTCATACTCCGCGCATTTTTTGTAAAAACGGGTACAAAGTTTTTGCTTCACGTATTAATATATAGATGTTGCTTTTAAAAAAGATAAAAAGGTATTTGTAGTATTCAAAGGATACACTTTAGTTATTATTCAACCATAATTAGTATTGTACATATACATAGTACAGCTACATGTCATGTCTATTTTGGTTGGCGATGAGGGTAGTTATTATAACCGCTTGGCTGGCTATTTTCTTTAAGTTTGTGTGTTTACACGCATGAAAGAGGTAAGATAGCCAGATCCTTAGAGATTTAGGATACCGGGTGAAGTGTTTCTATTTCCAACCTTATTGTCTTTCAACCAGTGAAAGTCAAACTATTAACAGTCTAAATATAACTAAATACTTATATAATAAAAACATAATTACCAGCTTGGAGCAGGCTCCTGGCGTCTTCCCTCGCTTTCTCCTGGTCGACATGGAAATCTTCAGCTCTGTTACCCTAAAAAGTTAAAAGGAAAAATTTAAAAAAAAATGTTTCCCACACTCACACCAATTATCTAGCCCCAAGAAAAGCTTCCTTAAGAAACTCGATAAAAAGGTTAACTAGACAACGGATAAACATACATAATATACTCAAATACATACTTATTATACATAGGAAACACCCAGACCCGAAACAATTTAGAAAAACAGAAAAATGATCCGACCGGGGGTCGAACCCGGGACCTCAGAGATGGCGACACCATGAAAACCGGTGTTCAAGCCACTCGACCAAGGAGGTCGTCAATATTATCAGCATAAATAGAGTAGAATCGTAAGTAACTCTACTTACATGACGTGAAAGTTTTTCTTCTTAAGTTAGGCATCTGATACATCATTGTTGAGTCTCCAGATCAGCGAGGGTGTTCTAGCTTTTACTAAACTCTATAGATATTTAATACAGAGGTACACTCCGCCAAGAAAATCATCTACCATAATGACAAGTGATTCTAGCGTCAGAAATATGTCGGTTAATATTGAAGTCCGTTAACATTACAACGTTACGTTAGAACGTCACAGATCAATGTCATCGTTAAGCCTTGTCATCCGAACAATCTACCATGTGCGGCCCAATGAATCATCGCCTACGTTTCACAAACTATCGTAAACATAATCTTATTGTTCATCGCACGTCATATGACGCACTGCTATGCACCTTGAATGCCATTTAATACTATTTTATACTACGAAGCATGTCTATAGCTCGAGTTTATTGCCAGCTCGGAGGTTGAAGGCTTTCCCGAAATCCGAACTGATGATGATGGAAGATTCTGTTGTTTGGTTTACTTGAAAATGTATAGTTAGACGTCAATAAATAGATAGATAAGTAACACTTTATATTGCACACACACACACACACACACAGAGAAAAAAACAGACATCATAACCTAGTACATATCTAGGCGTGCACCTTTCTAAAACTGACAAATTTCTTCAAAAAAATTTCAACCATATACCATTTACAAAAAGTTTAAAGTCTATTGAGAAAATTTGAGAATTTGTGGTAGTCTGATATGCGTTTAGTGGGCACGTTTTAGTGGGCATAGTAGGTCGTGTCGTGTTACTTTCCGTGCCTGATCCTTTCCATCACGGTCATGGTATGATACGGTCTAATGGCCTTTATGCAACGATTTGACTATGACTTTTTACAACCTGTCCGTACCCATGCATGTTTCTAGGTAAGAACTATAAACCTATCTGCTTACAATTAAAACTGATTAAAACTTTATCCAGGTCATTAGAGTAATTATTAACGGCATTACATGTTTTATTGGTGTTGTTATCAGGGTGCCTAGTGTGAGTTTTGCTTAATATCCGTATTCATTCGATTACGTTTACGAAAACGAAAATTAGTATGGTATTGAAGCAGCGCCTCCTGGCGACATACGAGAAGAGTTAAAATTTTGCCATACACATTCTCGTTTTGACACTCACACTATGCACTACTACTACATGCAGGTACTCGAAGACAATTAAAAGCGGTCGGTAATAAATAATCCAGTTAGTAATTACACTAATGTTAGTAAATATGATAGTTTGAAAAACATATACGTAATAAGTATGTAGAGCAGTTTAAGTGGATTTTTATTTCATCATCATCATCATCATCATCATCATCATCATCATCATCATCATCATCATCATCATCGTCAGCCATATGACACCCACTGCTGAGCATAGGCCTCCCCCAAGGATCGCCACAACGATCGGTCCTGCGCTGCCCGCATCCAGCGGCTTCCCGCGACCTTTTATTTATTTAATCATAATAAACAATATGAAACAAGCTACCCACTTCGGCGTCGTTCGTGTGAAATTCGGTCTGACACAATAAAAAAGATTTCAATTGGAAATGAAAGTAACATTTAAAAAATATCTAGGCCTTTTCTAAAAGCAAAGAAACTATGAAAAAACACTTGTACACACACATACACTTGAATATATACCAAAATATTAGTTAGAATGAATCAGAGGACGTTTGTGTTTAGGTAAATAAGCGTAAGTTATCATGTGATATTAATAACATGTGATTTTCTCTCAAACTAGCATATTTATTTTAATAGCAGCGTTAAATTGGTATAAACTAGTCACTATTATATTAGTAATAAAGATAGTGGTATATTCTCTTATGAATAAGACAAATACAAACAGCTGACAATTGCTGATCCATCAAATAATAGGATTCCTAATTAATAAATTTCTAGATATATACATATTGTTTTTGGGCTGCTGCTGAATGCAAGATACAACTGGCTGTAGGTAAGAATGCAGCTACGACGACTATAATGTCAAAAATTTCACAAAGCAAAATCTTAAGTAACAATATCAAACATTTAGCATAGCAACTACGCCGGAGTATTATGCCACACGTAAATGTCTTGTTTACAAAACAAGTTTTCCGTATTAAGGCGCGATGCGGCCCGCTCGCTCGATCGATACAGTCAACAGGAAAACACTTACCACGCACAGTGACGTCATCAGCCTCTTGAAGTTCCCTGACGTGTCGCCGCGAAGGTCGTCCTCCAAGAAGGTACCATACACTGTAAGCAACACATGCAAACTCTTTTAGTATTTCAACGTATTCTCAACTTTAAAGTGAACTAACGGATGTTTGCCCAAACTTTTTAGAGGTATCATAGACAAACCTTAATACCTGACGTTTCGACTGAGTTGCACCAGCCATGGCCACGGCCGGCCGGTCGGTGCATATTGGTCAAGTAGTTTATGTTATCTATATTTTTAAGAAGGTTTTTTCCTACAAATTTAATTTCCCACTTAATCCTACCGGGTGTTATAACACTTTTAAAAGTATTTTAAAAATGTACCCTAATGTGACACTTTTAAAGTTTCATTTACAACTACTTACACACAAACGCGTGGTAGCCTACCAGGCGTTTGTGTGTAGTTGTAGTTGTCGACTCTTGACGCAAACTCAATCTCAATATAATTCCAATGCGATTAATATGTATCGATATTGGGATAAGTTTCGCAATTTCGGAACACCCCATCTCGATAATAATTTGTTCACTCAATTTCCACGCAATTTAATTCCAATGTATCGCTATTATCGCTTTTAAGAGTGCCATTTGAGTTTTTTAGATTTGGGATTGGAAATTGATTATTGCAATTGTGTTTCAAAAGTAACCCACCTGGTCGGTTTAAATGGGTTTAGAAAAAAAAAGACGACCTCTGCGACATGGTATATAAACCATCCGGTCTCAGATCACTGGGTTTGGCACCGGAAACAGCTGAACGCAGAAGTGTGGCTGTACTAAGGAAAAACTGGGTCCTGCGTTAGTGTGTTGCTATAACAACAAACGTTAGTTGCATTGTTGTGTTCAGACAGATAGAGATAAAATAGCTAGTACATCGCTTTTGATGATTCAGGTGAAGTGCGCTTCCGAAACGATAACAAAGACGTTTAGACAACGAAGTACTTAGTCATAATTACTGTCAGCCTATAAAGAATAATTAAATGGATGGTATAATTACGACTGTAACACTTAAAATACGAGACTTTCATTATGGTAATGTGTATCAATAACCATTAGACATTAAGCAATCTAAATATATAAAAGAAGAAAGTGACTGACTGACTGACTGACTGACTGACCATCAACGCACAGCCCAAACGGCTGAAGCTACAATCATGAAACTTGGCACGTAGGTTCCTTTGGTAGTGTAGATGAGCACTAAGAACGGATTTTTGGAAATTCTAATTTTAAGGGGGTTAAAAGGGGGGTGAAAGTTTGTATGAAAATCCGTCAGTTTTGAAGTAATGATCTTATAATTTTGTGTTTGGACTGAAGATTAAAAAATAAATTACACGTGTCTCAGCGATTTTGATTATTACATCCCCATGAGGGTGAAAAGGGGGATGAAGTCATGGGAATAATGAAATCGTCTAGAGACTTGAAATTTTGCACATATATGTTTTATATTGTGCAGGCATCTACTAAGAAAGGATTTTTGTGAATGCCACCCCTAAGGGGGTGAAATAAGGGATGAAAGTTTGTATAAAAGTCGGTCAGTTTTGAGTTAGTATCTTCGAATTTTGGGTTTGGGCCGAAGATTAACGCAAATTAAGGTTTTTTGGGAATTCTGTCCTTGGGGAAGGATCATGCGGGATGAAATGTTGTGTAAAAAAGTCTTTACAAAGGCAAAATTATTAAAAAAAATATATAAAAGAAGAAAGTGACTGACTGACTGACCATCAACGCACAGCCCAAACGGCTGAAGCTACAATCATGAAACTTGGCACGTAGGTTCCTTTGGTAGTGTAGATGAGCACTAAGAACGGATTTTTGGAAATTCTAATTTTAAGGGGGTTAAAAGGGGGGTGAAAGTTTGTATGAAAATCCGTCAGTTTTGAAGTAATGATCTTATAATTTTGTGTTTGGACTGAAGATTAAAAAATAAATTACACGTGTCTCAGCGATTTTGATTATTACATCCCCATGAGGGTGAAAAGGGGGATGAAGTCATGGGAATAATGAAATCGTCTAGAGACTTGAAATTTTGCACATATATGCTTTTTATTGTGCAGGCATCTACTAAGAAAGGATTTTTGTGAATGCCACCCCTAAGGGGGTGAAATAAGGGATGAAAGTTTGTATAAAAGTCGGTCAGTTTTGAGTTAGTATCTTCGAATTTTGGGTTTGGGCTGAAGATTAACGCAAATTAAGGTTTTTTGGGAATTCTGTCCTTGGGGAAGGATCATGCGGGATGAAATGTTGTGTAAAAAAGTCTTTACAAAGGCAAAATTATTAAAAATACTTTTAAGTCTTTACAGTCTGTTGGTAAGTATAAAATGGCTCAACGCATAGATATAGGAATTAAATAGGGACGGGATAGGGATAGACCTAACTTATCAATGTTAAACATTGACGTGTAACAATTTTACCGAAATAATTTTAAGAAACGCACGTTCACATTACATTATTTTTATCATCATCATTTTCTACTTTTTCTCTACATACTGTTAAAATAATGTTAAGGAAAAGCATGTAGTCCACGCGTGCGAAGCCGCGGGCAAAAGCTAGTTTAGGATAATCGCCTTTAAAATATGGTTAATTAATAAGCAAACTAAAATTAGTGGGCGAAATTTTATCGTAACTCACAAAATGTACGATGTTTATACTAATACAATGTAATGTAACACATTTCGTCATTCGCATAAGAAATAGAAATAGGAAAAATCTTTATATACAATACATGACACATTATAAATTTAAATCACAGGAACATAATAAAAATAATAATAATAATAACATAATTAACTGCCTATTTTATTTTTGGTAACTTGTCGGAATAAGTGTTTTTCAGCTGATAGTTTTTAAACTATCACTGTAGCATATCATTGTAGCACTTTCTAAACAAATTACATATATATTTTATATGCTTTAAATAATACGGCGTAAAGTCCTAAAAAAAGAATCAAATCTTTACTGAAACTGAGGGGTTAGCGCAATATCTATCACTCATTATCATAGGATGTAATTACATGAAAACATTATAATAAAGTATCTTTCCTTAACTATGAAACTGGCTAATTTGCAAATCGAATCAAGCTATTCAATAGAGAAATTAGTAGTTTCAAGAAAGGTGTCCATTGTAGATGCAGGTTTGACATCGACGATATTCCAAAATCAATACATAACGAGCGTCCTCTGACGTCATTGCTTACTAAGCGAAAAGATTTGGCTTCGTTCCAAATCTTATTTGGAACCAAAGCTATGTTGTGTTCTATAGAGATTTGGTCAAACAAGGTGCAAAATACTACACATGTACGACGAAAACACCACTGATATGATAATATTAATAGGAAATATTTATTCTTTTGTAAATGGAAATATAGTTCAATGATTCGATACAAGAAAAATATCATTTTATTTAACTAGATTTTACGTTGTTGATCGTAAAATTGTACAAACAGTCTATAAAATTATAAACAAAATTATTTATTACTAGCGGCCGCCCGCAGTTTTACCCGCGTGGTTTCCGTTCCCGTGGGAATATCGGGATAAAGGGTATCCTATGTGTTAATCCAGGTTATAAACTATCTGTATGCCGAATTTCATCTAAATCCATCCATCCGTTGCAGAAGAAGCAACCAATATACACACATTCAAATGAATGAAATGAAATAAATGAAATGAAAACATACACACAAATTTTTGCATTTATATATTAGTGTGATATATTTAGTCGCTTTCTTAAGTCGCTTTGTTGTTTTGAATCAATATTTTTTTATTTTGATTTGCAATACTTGCTTAAAAGGTTACTAAGTGCTGCCACTATGCTGCCCATCAAATTATATTCCATCTATAAATTTTTACATTTATTATTATTTTTTGTTTTTGTTTGTGCACAATTATGAAGGAAGGAAACTTACACCAACATGTTGGTTGATAACGGCTAAGAAGAAGAAGAAGAAGAGAAGATTATTATTTATTAATTTATTTTCGCATCATTTTGCAATAAGGTATACTGAAAAATCAAGGAAATTACGTAAGTAAATAATGTCGATTTAACCCCACAGTGAATTGACTACAAAAATAATATCTACGTTGGAAATGCAGTAATAAAACACATAAGTAGAAAACTGTCAGGGATAATGGAAATAAGCAGCTAGGTAAAGTCGGAAACAATTCGTTAGTCATTCACATGATCATAGCTTCAAGGACGCATAACGAGAATCATGTGTTTCACAGCAATTCTGATATTAATGGCGTCCCGCATTGAATAAGGTAATTGGTTGGCCTAGGTCATTTGATTACATGTTTATTTTCAATTTTCAAGAATGTGCCAGCACAGTTATAATTCAATCATATTTAGATTGTAATAAAGTTCATGATAAGTTGGTATTATGTCGGGTCGCCTGACCACAATATTTTATCAGCGTTTTATTTTTATAACCACAATACAATCAACCGCTTTATTTCCCCCACACAGGGCTCATTTCAGTACATAATTTTAATGATACTATTAGGACTTAACAAAAAATATATAAAAATGTGACTTTCATATGAGCTCAAATATTGAGGTCTAAATTGAATAAAACATTTAGTTATTTTTGAAGCAGTTCCTGGGTAGTCGATATGTGTAGTGTGCTGTATAAATAGGTACTCACTGGCAATGTATGCCTGCTTGATGACCTGTATCTCGTGGTTGGACATGGTGCACATGACCTCAATTAGGTCGTCTTCGTCAGCGCCAATACTATTGGTAGCGTAATGCAATTCCTTAGCGTAAAATGGTTGGCGCGGCGTCATCAGTTCCACCAGAATGTCCTCGAACTTGTATGAAAACAAAAGTTGTGTAAATACTCACTGGCAGTGTACGCCTGCTTGATGACCTGTACCTCGTGGTTGGACATTGTGCACATGACCTCAACTAGGTCATCTTCGTCAGCGCCAATACTATCGGCGGGGTAATGCAACTGCTTAGCGTAGAACTGTGGAAGTGACGGCATCAGCGCTACTAGGAGATACTCGAATTTGTATGAAAACATATGTAAAATACTTACTGGCAGTGTACGCCTGCTTGATGACCTGTATCTCGTGGTTGGACATGGTGCACATGACCTCGATGAGGACATCTTCGTCGGTGCCGATGCCTGCGGTGGCGTCGTGCAACTCCTTAGCGTAGAACTGTGGGAGTGGCGTCATCAGCGCCACTATGAGATCCTCGAATTTGCCGCTCGTCTCGCTCTTCAGGTCTGATACGAGATCCTGTTGATTTATAAATTTGTTAGCAAATTTCATACGCAAACCTTTCTAAATTGCTTCTTAATTCCTTTTTTAATTTTTAATTATTAAGTGGAACAAGCTCTTAATTCATTTTTACTTTATAATTATAAAGTGGACAAAAGAAAACAGTTAATTGAATATAAATAAATATATTAGTTTTCCAATAACGGACGATTTTTTTTCAAAGCTTGTATAAGTGTAGATTTTTAAGTTGCCTTGAGCTTTTGAGAAGCTTTTAACTTCGGTAGCAACTTAAAAGAAACAATAAAATAACACAACATACACCTCTTTGCTTAACGTTTGACCAGTAGTCAATTTCATCTAGGTATAATTAGTTAATTCCACGTGAATTAACCTGATTGTTTGACCCGCGAGCATCCAGGGACAAACAACCGCACGCAATCAACATTATCAACATACGATCGGTAACACGACATGTATTTCAAACGTTTTTTTTTATATTTACGAATAAGCACAATGCCCTGATCTCACCTGATGTTAAGTGATGATAAGGCCATTTGGTGGAAGCGCACTTCACCCGGGATCCTCAACTAATGAGGCACTGCTTTACAGGAACTACATCATTGCTCTCTAAGCATACACCCTTAGATTGTAGGACATGTATATAATCTAAAAAGATTCTCTATGAAACTTTGCAGTTTTTATAAAGGAAATAGTATAATTTTTTAACACACACTGCCAATGCACAACATGAAATTTAATAAAATCACACCCTGAAAGATGCAATTTTTTAATAGTAAAAACGAAAAAAATAAGAAAGGTAATAAGCCTTTTTGAATGAACATGGATACTAAATAACTTTTAATTTAATTTATTTTGACTGTTTAACAAAGGAGTTAGAAAATAAAAAAATTTAAAAAACAAAAAACCCGTCTGCGTAAAAACTGTGTTATTTATGATGTCGCATAAATTGATTTTTTATCTTGTTCCCGCCTTTTCAGTTGATTTTCTATTTAGTTACCTTATTATTTTTTACAAAGGCGGGTTTTTTCTTTTTTTTTTTTATTTTAATTTTATTTGTCTTTTTTGTTAGACAAATTTCATGATATACCTTTTTGAAATCCTTGTGTTGAGCCCTTTAATTTGATACACCTAATAAAGTATTCGAAAAAAAAAAATTTTTTACCAACTCCAATGGCGTCGCACAGCCGCCGTTTTTTTTTTTAACGTCATCTATCTAAGAACACTTGGGCAGCTAAGACGAATATAACGATAGGTACCTCAATTATGTAAATCCGTTCAGCGGTTCTGGAGATATGAGTTAATAAAGAATATTACAAGATAGGCGCGAAAAACATAACCCTTCCTTTGCAGTCGGGTAAAAAGAGAAGAAACTTTTTAATAATAGCTGAAATTCATTTAGGAACCGATTCTTAACAAACTAACTTTCAAGGGATACGTTTATTGTGTGATATGTTAAATTGTTATAGCTTTCAAAACTTTCGTTGCCTTGAACATGCGTTCATACATTCTGCAAGCCTTGCTCAGTGCCTTAAAAACAAAGAATCGTCGCCTTTGTCATGCAATGAGAGAGCTATAGCTATAGAGCTCCCCTAAATATTTTCAGAGTGCTGAGCGCAGTGGGCATTGAAGCAGCAGCGGCACGTGGCGTCAAACAAATTCACGTTTTTAATAAAGTAAAAAATAGAAAATAAAACTCGCACTAAGCACCAAACACTCTAATAAATCATTCCTCAAACGCACTGGGTTACGCCTTCAGTCTCCTTAAGCTGTCGTTATTTATAGGTAGCCACTTAGTACAAGTGATAAATACCTTTTTGATAAAGAAACTTAATTTACCAACGAGCCTATCAGACTGTAAACAATGGAAACTAGATAATATGTTATCTACCCGTCATTTACAACGATAAAGGAGCGTTGCACTACAAAGATTGAGTAGGTAACATACAAGTAGCGTACTTCGACACAAAGATGGATTAGTCTACCAGGACACGTTTTCCCTCCTTCCTATGGCATGGGGTCCTTCAAAAGAGGCGTGAAGAAGTACCTTGTGGGCCGGCAGAGTGAGGTTAACTGATGCTACGTTGTTTTTACGCTGCACCAGTTATCTTCGCGTCTGGACTCCATTTCCACTTAACATCAGGTGGGATGGAGTCATTTGCCGAGCTATCCATAAAAAAAAAGTCGTAAAATTACCAGTAGTAAATACTTAGTACACTCGTATAGGTCGATCCGATCCAAACCCCACGGAGAATCTAGTAGGGCACGGGGACACGCACTAGTGTGTGATGCCTTATCCCTATAGAAAACCTCCGGAGGTGCTTCGTTTCACACGGCTTGAGGAACCCTTTAAGTTTCTCGCCGCCCCCAAAAAAGCCCGGTAAAGCTGAAAATGCCGTCTGAGACAATCCGCAAACTCTTTAAAAAAAAAAAAACACTCGTGTAGGTACTATAGTTACTTTCAAATTATTTCAAATCATTTATTGCATATCACATTACAGTATAAGGTGGAATATTTATAAAGGTATTCATGTGACACCCTGCAAGGGCACAGCAACAGCATCAGAGGGCAGATTAAAAAATGTACTTACTTAACTAGTTATGATTATATAATTGCATTGCAATTGATTTATAATATATATATAATATATGACCAACCAATTTAACACCAAATATATTCTAAGCATGCACTTAACCATTTACTGATCCAAAAGGGCTAATAGGATTTCAACAATACCTACACTGTTTTTTACAATATACAACTTGTTTCAAAAAAACCCGTTAGGCCTGAAATGTCAGTAGCTATACATAAAACTGAAGTGGTGGGTGCTGTTCTTTAAGTTGTAGGCACAGTAGTTTCCGAAAAAAACAATATCGAAGTTCAGCAAAAACATCGCTAAGATTTTTAAGAGATCCCCAACACTACTGATCAGCTGTTGAAGTCATTAGCTTCTAAATCAAAGATTATTATTTTTTTCAGACTAGTCATCTATCGGTATTTGTGCATTGTGTGTGTAACAGTACAGGGACCTTTAATCTAGTTAAAGTCCCTTTTA
Source organism: Eudonia mercurella (assembly GCA_963082485.1). Classification (NCBI taxonomy): domain Eukaryota; kingdom Metazoa; phylum Arthropoda; class Insecta; order Lepidoptera; family Crambidae; genus Eudonia; species Eudonia mercurella. The sequence continues at coordinate 16,933,070 of OY720030.1, read as the reverse complement.
AAAGATTTTCCAAATTAAATACTTGATAGTTAAATTTATACTTATTCAGATTTGCTTTATAATTCACAATAACAGCTCTGTTACAAATTTTATAGATAACCTAACAAAATGTCGTTACGTTTGAATCAATTTATTGACTAATGACGATAAAGAATATTTTGGCTCTCGCCCTACATGGTTTAAAGAAAGGACATAGTACTTACTTTGAAGATAACGACGTCTACGACTTCGCCATATAAGATTCCGTTTGTCAAAAGCATCTGTGTATAATTTGCTGACAAAAATTGAGCATCGTCTGGAGTATGCAACAAATAGGTAGGTGAGTTGTATGCGCTCGTTGTATTTACGAGCTTGTATGTATTAAAGAATTACGCTATTCATGACTTCTTATTTTTACAATATTATCTGTCAACAAACAATCAACACAACAGACAGAATATTTGATTGAAGTTATTCAAAACGTCAAGCAGACATATTACCCTGGTTAATTAAAAATACGCAGCGCCATTGCTCACGCATGGTATGAATGTGCTTTTATGCTTGGTGGTTAATTTAATATTTTCGTTCGTTTCCGTTTCCGTCACAGCACAGAGTAACTAAGCGAGAGTAACTTATCCATAGATTAAATCATAAGAGTAAAGTTATACTGGGATAGCTCTCGTATAGTAGATATTCTCGTATAAATTGGATTTTGGTAAAATCTACCCTAAATACATTTAGCGCTAAACACGTTTAAAATATCATTCCATTTCTGACGTCTGTTGGAAGTTGAAAGAGACAGAATGATACTCTAAACATGTTTAGCGCTAAACGTATTTAGTGAGTTTTGGTGCAAGCCGACCTAAGAAGTAAAAGAGAGTTTAATACGTAGGTACGGGAACAAGAATCGTAGCTGTTAGCTAAGTAGGTACTTACATAACTTATGCGCAAAACCTTTCTGTAGTTTGATCTTTGAAATTGAATTTTCCCACCTCCTTTTTTTAGAAATCATGTTGACCTGGTACTTTTGGTAATATTTATTTAGTGGGTTCCGCATAATAATAATTGAAATTAAATCATTTTACTCTAACGGAACAAAAGATGGATAGCTATTTATTATTACACAGTCTTTTATAGCGTCGCAACATATCGGTTGATAGATGGGATATGTGGGTGAGTTTTCACTTACCATGCTAACAGTAGGATCATCCCAAGATGCAAAAGAGAGGAGTTGCCTTTTCGCACTTGTTTGTTCCTTTCTTTTGATTACCTGACATTGTTTTCTAAAGTTTACGCGAACACTACACATTGAAATGAAATATTTTTTGTAAACCAAGTAACAATAAACGCGAGTAGATCCATGCAAAAGATTTCATTTCAATAATCGGCTACCGATCACGTGTCGTATTGTGCCGCCTTCAACAGACGTCAGAACCTAGGGGTTCTATCTATCATTACATTAGGATGTAAGTTTGTAAAAATGTGCAAACGTTACTATCGCGTTTAAGTTAAGTTTTAACAGATAGATCGTAATGGTATGTAAATAAGATCGAGAATTTAATCTGTTAAAGCAAACGCGATAGTAACGTTTGCACTTTTACAAACTTACACTAAGGTTTAGGATGTAAAACAAGTTATTACTCGTACAACACATAAACAGTTAATTCTGGAAATGTAAATCGTATCCTAATTTTAATGCGGAGTGGTTTCCCAAAAAACAGAAACTACACAGCAGTAGTACTAGGAAAGCAGTGACTGCAGATTTTGGCTTTTCAATGTTTTTACGGAACTCCAAATACAGAAAACTTAGATTTTTACCGCATAGATTGACAACATTTTTTCTAACACGTGCTTTGAAAGCAGTTTGCTTTTTATTTTGTACAAATCAATTTGATCAAGCTGCTGAAGCTGAGCCGTGTAATACTACAGGTTAGAAATATTACAAATAATACAAAACACCACACCGATTTATCTTTCGTTTGCTATTTTACTTATTTTAAGCCCAACTCAGAAATAAACATTATGTTTTATTTTTACACAAGTAGATTACCTACACTAAACAAACAACTAACAATAATCAAAATTAAACAATATCAAAATAGTAATCAGTCTTTTATGATTAATTAGGCCGGTGTCCTTTAAGATTAAAAACCCAAATTAGATTATTAAATCCGTACAAAATGTTGACCACCTCGTACTACTAGGCGGTCAGAACTAGTCAGAAGCATAGACACTTCTTTCGAGAGCTGTCGCCTAGCCGCCCCTGCCGCCGCGCCGAGCGACGGGCAGAAGGAAATTGCATAGTGGTATTCGCGCATAAATCAATGTGTATGTGTATTTTTTATGTTTTACACTAAAAATGATAAATAAATACACATCCGATAAAAAATTACTATCTGATGTTGTGAATTAGTTATTAATAAAATTTGATTGTCAATGAAGTAAATTGTAATTTTATGTAATGTACTACTACGCCATGAATCGTCTATAATAGACGTAAAAACCTTGTTGATGATGATTGAACACATAATTTTATTATTGTTATTATTATTTAATTGTAAGATTTTAATTTCATATGAAACTTTTCAACAGGCCTTCGTACCATGTACCATTATGTTGGTTTAATGCTCTAAGAAGATTATAATACGCAAAAATACCGTAATTTTGACATCTAGCATTAAAACCTCAGAATAAAACTCTCATCTCAGACGAAATATTATCCGTGTAAAACAAAGCGTACCATGGTTTTTTCTAAAGTACCTGAATTTTGACAGGCCGGCCGGTGTCATAATTTTTGAGTTTCTTTTTATTTCATTCAGTCGTCCACATGTGTGTTTTTCGTGTGTTTCTTTAATTGCGAAAATGGCTATGTTCTCCAATTCCGATTACTACGAGATGATGTTGTGCGTGGGACGAGCTGATGGAAACTTAGCTCGCGCTCGTGACTTGTACCATGAACGTTTCATTGAAGGCAGAGCACCTGCTGACCAGCGACGGTTACCATCTTACCAATGTTTTCGTGAAATGACAACACGTTTGCATTCCACGGGATCCTTTCATCGTTCACGTGGCAGTGGACGTCTGAATACGTTAGATGCAAGGCGAGAAGAAGAGGTGCTGGAAATCTTCGAAGACGAACCAACCATCAGGACGAGGCGTGCCGCGGCGAGGTTTGGGATGAACCATGTCACAGTTTGGCGGATTTTTCGAGCTGACGGTCAACACCCTTACCACTACCGGCGTACACAGGAGTTAACACCAGGTGATTTCGCTCTCCGAAGAAACTTCTGCGAGTGGTATCTGCGGCAGCTAGAAGCTGACCGCAGCTATGTGAACCGGGTCATTTGGACGGACGATGCAACGTTCACCAAATCTGGGATATTAATATCCAGTGTGTATGTACTAGGAGCACAGAATACAGTGTCTGAAGATTAGGTATAGGCTACTCTGTGGGAGGTACAGAGTAGACAGGAGTCGTTACTCCTGGTAGGTAACATAACGTCATGAACCTGAAATAGTCATGTGCCTTAACATAGTCGATATTTTTATTAATCATTAAAATAACTCTTTTTACTGAAAACTAAATCTTAATGCAAAGGTTTTAAGAAATTTACAGAGGACTCTTGATAGGATGTACTTTAACAACCTTTACGTATAACGGGTAATTTTGCAACACCTTGTATAACTATATTTATTAATAACAATCGAAACGTCTAATGTCTCTATTTAATTTAAACGATTAAAGAATAATTAAAATTCCATTTATTTTAATAGTTTTACATAACTATGCTTGCCCGATAAAAATGCCTGCGCAATGGCCGTCAAAATATTTAATGCTCTGCCTGATAGTCTACAATTGTTGAATGGCACCTTTCAAGAGAAAACTACATAATATGTTACTCACTGAAAAATGCTTTTACTCCGTAGAAGAATATTTAAACAGTAACTATTGAGGGGCAGCTTTGCATTGGCTTGTTCTTGTGCTGTCTGGTATTATATACCTAAGTAAACAAATATTTGCATGCTTAATTATAATAAGTAAATTTTGTTATAATAGGTCCTAATTTATTCTAATTATATTAAAACGCTTTACTCTTTTAAATGGCAAAGTCAGCAATGAAACTCTTGACGTCTAGTACTTTTGACTGACAAGTTCTTTGAGTTTTTTAAACATGAGGATACTCGTAAAATCTGTTAATATTCCCGAAAACAAAACACCATAAAACATTGCTGTAAATGAAAATTATTAACTACATCTACGTCCGTAGAAAAAATGGACATATCCTTATAATTCCGTAGACGTTGTAGTTCGTTTAAAAATTTTGATCGTGTGGTCGATCTAACAGTTTTTTGGTGTCAAGACTACTAATTTTAACCCGGCCAATGTTTTAAAGTTTTTTTTTGTTTTTTTTTTTTAAATATAGTCTATGTCACTCCCACAGTCAAAACAAATTTAACGACACCTCATATGTTAAAATCCACCATGCCGTTTGGGCTGTAGGGCGTGCCAAAGAAACAGACATACATACATACATACGTACAAACGTACATATGTACATACGTACATACGTACATATGTACGTACATACGTACATACGTACATACATACATACATACATACACACGAAAAACATAACCCTCCTTCTGACGCAGTCGGGTAAAAAACAGGAAAATTCGAAATTAAATGCACGTGCAAAAAGTTTCGAAAGCAAATAGAAGTCAAAACGGTGGAAATAAAAAATCATGCCCTAGGTCGTGGTTACACCAAACATAAGTTACTAAGTGATATAAAAATAAACTTGAATAAATAACGTTTCACAGAAAGTAGATCACCTTCTTTAAACGTACACGGTGTGCAAGAAAGTTTCTAAGAAAAGTCTTATTACATTACTTTTATTTTTAGAGTACCTACTGAAACATCGAGTTTTCATTTCCACTGGCAATATGCCACTATTCGGAAACTCACTTTCATTCCCGAGTCTGATGCAGATCAATGCAAGCCAGCTGCTCGTAATTACCTTTTATCTTTATGCCTAGTTCACCAATATTAAATTATAGTACGTACTACCATTACCATATAAACAGAGTCCAGGTAGACTCTAAGAAAATTAAGAGAAAATCAATTCTATTTCGTTGTGGCTAGTATCCACTATGAATAAAAGCAAGAGAAAGTAAAATCTGTTTTGTTGTAGCTAGCTTACGTCTCCAGGTCTAGTTTCTGATTTTCTGACCGTGACATGTAATTTATTTACAGTAGGTACATAATCGATCGAAGTATACAACCCTAAATTAAGACAAAAGTAAAAAAATGTCTATGCTATTGAAAGCTTTATGGTCTGTGTATTGAAGGCACTAAAGAGAGACTTTAACAGATTTATCAGGCAGCAAGTAAACAAATAACGTAGGTAGCATCAAACCCACTTAGTCTGATAGGGTGTTATAACACCTCTAAAAACAGTTTATAGATGTGCCCTAATTACGATACTTTTAAAGTTTCATTTACAACAACACACAAACGCCTGGTCGGTCTAAATGGGTTAACGAAATCTACTTAACTTACTTTAAAATCTACGAGTAATACTCTACTTATGAGTAAAATTTTTATGTCTATTATCATACCTTATTTTCCTGTAGGTATAAGGTTCCTGTAGGTATAAGGTTCCTGTATAAGGTTCTAATTAAAACGACATTTTTACTGTTGGTAAGAACCAATCATACTCAGCTGAACACGATAAAGGGATTTCAAAATTGATACAGTATGGGTATATATAATATTTTCCACTCCATTCCATTTTTGAAGATATCGAAATGATTAAATGACTTTTAAAAATACATACCATTTCGTATCTAGGCATCATCATCATCATCAACTCATTGTATGTCCCCACTGTTGGGGCACGAGCCTTCCCTATGGATGCAAACACAACATGACGAACGGGCCATAAACCACCACGCGGATCCAGTTTAAATGGGACCAACGGCTTTACGTGCCTTCTGAAGCACGAAGGAGCTTGAGATGATACATTTTTGGTCACCCATTCGATGACCGGCGTTTGCGAAAGTTGCTTAACCTCAGCACTCGCAGACCGGGCGCGTTAACCACTGCGCCAACGAGCTCCTCTATCTAGTATAAAAGAACCGCTTACCTTTCCATATAGAGTTTTGAACTCGAACGCGATTCTGAGACGCTGTTCATTACTACGCCTGGTGAGCACTTGAATGATCGCCTTCTCGTCGGTGCCGAAGCCCTTCATCGCCTTGCGGAGGATCGCGGCATCGTCGCGAGGTTCGAACGGACTCGCTGGCACTACGGTCGGCCTGGACTGCAACAATAAGGTTTGTTATGGACAAGTCAACAACACTGGCCAGCAAGAGTTGTGTTCATCAAAATGTGTAAACAAAAGAAAAAAAAGGGAAAAAAAACGCGGGTTTTAAAAGTAAACGTCAAATATCAAGATAAGTATTTATTAACATTCTTATTTTGAATTATTAACGTTTACTCGTTTTTTGACAGATTCTACATTTGACAACATATTGACAGATTCTACATTCGAAAGATTTTACATTTGACAACAATTATGTAATTAGAATTTATTAAGTCTTAATATGAGTAGAATTTGTCAAACATCGACTAAAAGTACAATAAAATGTGCAGAAGGCAAGAGTGTGCCACAATAAAAAAATGTTTAGCATCTACGCGTCATTGCGTGAAGTTTAACACCATCATATTCGAGTTACTAATTTAATTTTAACAATTCATAACATTGTAATCTATGGAGCCTATTGAATCTTCTAGAAACATGGTAAACCAAACAGCTGCGTAGGCGCATTGGCCTCTTTTCACGTAGCGTACCATCGGAATTTGGCGCGTGGAAAGTTCAACCACATACTAATGGAAAACAATTGAAAGAACAAAACAAAAACTAGTTCGAAACGTTATGTGATGCGAAATAGGTTTATTTATTAATTTTAATGAATCCCTCATACATACAATACGGGTATTTTGCAGTGAAACGGCAACAGAGATTAGCATAACAATATGTGCGACAGATACAAGTCTACATCCGGCCGGCCGGTATTATTAATTGAGATGTTTTTTAGCTCAAAGTGAATAGTTTGTAATTAATAATAAGATTCATGTTTAATTTCTATGTGGATAATTGGTATGGTTAAACCGAATAGTTTCCTTCTATCAAATTTCTCTTCAAAATTCTATTCAAAAATAGCTTTTATTTTACTATCTAGTGATTGCTATAATTTAATTTTAAGCATACTACCTATACCTACTAGGATTATTATTAGGTACGGCGCTTAGCGTTCATTTCACCTGAAAGGTAAGGTACGTAAGGGACTAAAAGGCCCGAGGTAGTAGCGCTCGTCAGCGGAATCCTCACTCCTGGGGACTACCGGAACACAACAGTGTTACTAACACTATGTTATGGCGACAGACATAGTTAAATAGCCATGTGAGGCACGGGGTCAAGATCTCTAGGTAGGATACCGTTGGTAACAGCACAGTGCCTTGATCTCACCTGATGGTAAGTGATGATAAGGCCAATGATAGAAGCACACTTCACCCGGGACTAGACCTCACTAGTAAGGCACTGGCTATCTTATCTCTAGCTGCCGGAACACAACAATGCTAAAAACATTGATGTTATGGCGACATATTTAGATAAGATGGTGGTAGCTAGCCAGGCGGACACAAGCTCTACCACCAACCAAACTGAGTACACAAACATGTACCCCCCGCTGGGAATCGAACCCGGGACCTCTGGGTCTAAACCGGTGGTCTTAACCACTAGACCACAGAGGTGGTTAAACCACCAGAGCGGGGATGGGCGGTGAGGAGAGATGTTGTCTTACAACAACCAATTTAGTCATCTCTCTTCTCCATTAATCTCAGCTTTGGTGGATGCCGGGCCTTTGATCGACTACATCATAAAGTAAACCTTTATGCAAGCTCTCTAGCTTCAAGGGTTTGTACTTGGCGTGATGAATCAGCGAGTGAGGGTTTCAGGACTTTCTTTTCATATGTATTGATGATGAAATCCAGTTCTCCCTATATGGTCAACAAGCTTTTGAAACGTTGACTGCAATCCACACATACTAATAAAAGAATGATCAAACAATAATACCGTATAACGAAACGATTTGAATCCACGCCGTAGACCAATCGTCGCTCTGTAGGCACTGCGCATACTTGAATTTGACGTTACAGAGGACATATTAATTATACTCAAACGAAAAACCACGGGCGACGCGATATATTTCGTAATACACACAGTCACATCACTTTAATGAGGTCTAGCATAACATGGGGGCACTCAAGGCGACACGGTGGTGAAAACTGTGGTATACACCGAACACACCACATCCATTTTACTGGAGACCAATGCCAAGACTGAATTACTGCGGCAGATGTACGAGAAGTGACCATAACAGTATAATTGCCTCAAACTGTTCCTTGAATAGAGTCGCTGTGCATTTAGGTACCGAATCAACCTCCTATGCTAGTGCGGGCTGTGTATTATTTACCTAGTCGGGCAGCGGCGAGACATATTGGACGGTCACCAATATAAAAGTTGGTTACAGCTTCCGACAGATCATCAGTCTCATTCTAATGTCAAGGTCATGTCTGAATGTACGAGTATACTCAAGTTGTTTAAATTTGGGCGAGATTATGGATAAGGCCGTCTATTGAGTTTTTTTGCCAGCTCTTCTCGGCAAAATGGCTCTGATAAGGCCGTCTATTGAGTTTTTTTGCCAGCTCTTCTCGGCAAAATGGCTCTGATAAGGCCGTCTATTGAGTTTTTTTGCCAGCTCTTCTCGGCAAAATGGCTCTGATAAGGCCGTCTATTGAGTTTTTTTGCCAGCTCTTCTCGGCAAAATGGCTTTCCGAAAATGTGACTAGTTTATTATCATCATTTTTAAAGCTTTTTGACGTCAATAAGTGACTGTGACCGTTGGAATACATTCCAAATAAGCATTTTATGTTTTTGTTTTGGCAAGTTTTTATTGTTTACGGTCTTTTCAGCGTAACCGGATATTATGGGCGCCGAGAAAATAAAGGCAGTGATCAATCCTCAGAAGTTTTCTAGAGGGGAAGGCATTTAGAGGCGTCACGAGTCTGTTGACGGCAACGGAATTTTACTATTGATATATGTATAAGAACGATTTAACTCTTTATTATAACTTGTGCAGGGCAGTCGTCTTAGCTTAGCTACTAAGTTAGATAGCATGGATATCTAATGTAATACCTTTAAAAAAGCAATTCTTGTATATATATAAACTGAATCTCGGAAAGGGCTTCAACGATTTACATGAAATTTAGTATATGCAGGGGTTTCAAGGGCGATAAATCGCTCGCTTAGGTTTAATTTTTAGTAAACATTAAAAACAAAATAACGATCAAATCTCGGTCATCCAGGTACTTGAGTTTATATGAGCAAGCTTAGCTTTTTGTTTTAGTTAATTCATTATATTAGAAAGCAATTCTTTTTTTTTTATTTGGATTGATCTAGGTAAGTTTAAGTCAGTATTTTTTTTGCTTTAACACAAAAAGGTTTATATTTGAAATACAGTTGTATTATATGTATTGTCCCCTATATGGAGAGAAACTGCCTCCTGACATACAGGCTTTTAGCCTAGTTTTGGAGGCAGGACAAATTTTACTTGTGATCATGCCTTTGTAGATAATAAAGATTTATTATTATTATTATTATTATTATTATATGTATCATACAAAATGTTTTTAGTGTTTAAGTTGAATTAATAATAATAATAAAGCCTTTATGTTACGAAATTTACGTAATGTGGCTAGAAATTCTTAGACCAAATTTGATAAAGTAAAACAATAATAGAAAAGTTAAGTGTAAGTTGAATTACATATTCGTAATATAAATTGTAATGTGCATAAAATAATGAGGAAGGATAAAGAAGGCACATAACTAATTAATTATTAAAACTTATTGATGTATGAAATTAAACTATATATTTTTCAAGGACAAAGTTATTTAAGTAGCAAAAATATAATCTGGATGGTATACTTTCAGCAGCTTTATGACTCCATATAACTACAAACATAACATACAATTATAAACTTAATAATTACAACAGACAACATTTAACTGAACCACAACAATATAGAAAAAGCCGCAGCGAATTTTTTGAAGTATGTTTTAATGTAACATTGAAATAAAGCATTTGGATTTACCTTCATTTATTTACATATTGATTTAGGCAGAAACCCCTTTCAGGTTTAGAAAACCCTTTGAAGGTAAAATAATATTAATAATATTCTAAATATCATCATCCTCTTTCCTTAGTTCAAGTTATTTATAATCTACATAGGGATGGTGTAGAAAACTTATGTATTCTCAGACATAATAGCATTCCGTACACAATGCAACCATCATTTCGTTAAACTTTGTCTTCTAAAACATGTACTACATAACATTTGTCATTTATCATTAAATAAAAAGTTTACCAGTCACTGGCACAAATTATTATTATTATTATTATTCTCTTTATTTATTTTCTTTCTTAAAACTAGATTTTTACAATATTTTAATATAAAGCATTATAAAAACCTAATCCTAGAGTACCACCAACAGCGGGGCAGGGCCCAAGCTACCGGTGGTCAGGACTGCAGAGTGAGAAACCTCCTGACAATACGTGCCGTGTCCAGGAGTGTTGCCTTCTGTATCTGACCCTTAATCCAGCCATCCAGCGAAAGTCTCTTGAGATGTTGGTCGAGACTCTTCGCTATAAGGCCGTTTGCAGATACGACTATGGGGACAATGATCGTCGAATCCACATCCCACATAGCGGTCACCTCGTGAGCCAGGTCAAGGTACTTAGTAAGCTTTCCCTTCTCGGCTTATTATTATTATTATTATAAATTATCAGACAGGCAGTTGAAACAACTGATAAGTGCCTGTATTCTCCTATACACCACTATCATATTATCTTTAAAATTGCCTTTAAATAACAGGTGTTAACCTAGATAGGTTAAATAAATGTAAGTAAATCCATTGCAAGTGTTTAATTTCCTAAGCAGTATACTATATTTTATCTTAAAAAAATTATATCCATTAAGAAGCTCAATGTTTTGCTTATCACAATTACAAACACCGTAAATTAGAATACAATATAAAATAAATAAATAAAGAGTGCAGCTTAAAAAGTAATGTTAACATAACTTGGAAAATGTAAATTCAGCTAAGCCAGAATAACTTTCAAATACTACATTATACCAACTACAGTACACATTACACTTATGAGTTATTTTCCCACTGCAGAGCAAGTCTCCTTTCCTCTTTCTATTTTTTCGTATTCATTTGCTGCAGTTAGAAGAGATGGTAAAACCTCTAAATAATGCAACATATATTTTAAATATTAAAAATGCTGTAGTAGTATGCTGTAGTATTCAACATATAGAATGCAGACTTTCACTCAGGGTCATTGAGTTACAAGAAACTGATAAATATAGAAAATACCGCCAACATGTTACCACAAGTCAAGCTAAAGATGGATAATATTAGAATAGGATACAATAGTAAATGTCAACATACCTTAGGTGTCGAAGGCACAGGATCTCTCGACACACTGTATGCCTGACTTTGAGCATGGGGTTGGCTTGGTGGGTACCCTTGGTATTGGTTCTGTTGGTTCTGTTGCTGATAGTCCTGGCTAGGCTGGGCATAACCCTGGCTAGCTTGGGGGTAGCCCTGACTAGCCTGCGGATATCCAGCACCCGCTTGAGGATAACTTTGAGCTGTCGGGTAACTTTGGGACGGATAGCTTTGAGCTGAAGTTGGATAACCCTGATTGGTTGGGTATGCTTGAGTAGGATACCCTGAACTAGGTGGAGCGGAATAACCCGCGTGCGCTTGAGGATAAGCACTGGGATAGCCAGGCTGGGCTTGTGGATAACCCATATTTGGAAGCCCTGGCATCGGCATCGGGTTCCCAAATGACTGCGGAGCCGAGTTGGCGAATCCAACATTGTGTAGATACTGCTGCTGTGGGTAACCTTGGCCCTACGAAACGAAAATGATTGCAATGATGATTTAAATTCGTCAATGTGATAAACAAAACAATGAGTTTGATTTGGTATAACCTACATTTAGTATAGAATAACGGACTTACTTGCTGGTAAGGATTCATCTTGTAAACGGCTTGAGCGGTTTCACACGGTAGGTACAAAAAATTAAACAACTGTTAACAACCACAGTGAATGGCAAAATATTACTGTTTAATAAAAGTACTAGCAATGACGAATTGAACAATGCTAGCCAATGACTCAGTCGGGTTTTTATAAACTACTTGAATCGTTAGCGATTACAACAACGGCTTTTTGATGGTGATGACGAAAACTGTTTCTCGACTCGATCGAGTAGAACAAGAACAATTTGACTGACAAATGACAACACCCGCAAACTTGACACATAATGTCACTGTCATATTTTGTTTTGTTTCATATCACGATTGGGACAGCAATGGGATCTGGCCCATACATCCTATTCTTTAATGTTTAAATAGCCAAAAAATAACATTTAACCGAATAATACTATTTTATTTTTAACCGTGATCACGTTTATGAACGCTAGCTCGTAAACATGTCTCTAGTTTCGTAGTTGAGCACCTTATACCATACTATGGCAAGAAAAATAAAACAAAATATTCGACGACTTGGAAAAAACATTCTAAGTGATTATGAACTACAACGGGTGGTATGTACTACAAAATGGTAAAAATGTGCTCTTAGAATATTATCAAAAATGTTGTTTACTACTACAGTACCACTAGATACCCCACCTCGTAGTTATTGTTCTGTAAAGCGATAGCACATAGCAATAGCAGTGTTGGGTGTCCGTTGACCGGTGAAAAGAGCAGCTTGTACAGGAGAAGAAGAAACTCCAGTTCATAATAATAATGTTACCATGTCAAATTGTCAAGCCATCCGATTATGGTGGCATAATAATATGGCAGCGTAAGTAGACCAATAAATCCTACATACAAAATAGTGCTGCCATAAGGTTATGTTAAGTGTTTTTTTCCTTTAACACAGAAAATAATTTAGTTTGTTTTTCTTAGTAAAATTAATACACATGGTCGTCTAACTTGAACCACCACGTGTACCTTTAGTACGGGGCAAGAAATACGTGAACTAATTGAAGATTAAACATTCGTAAAAAAATTTCTTACTGCTTTAGCAGTATAGTTTTATTTCCTGAGGCAACCCGTAAGACAAATATATTTTTAGCGGGAAGTTCAAACTACTCTATGTTGAATGAATCTCGTTGAAAGTTGAAACTTCACTCACTTGGGCTGCTCATCTTAAAGAGAGGTTACTGAAGTTGGAGGCATACTTTAACCGAAATTCTTACAAATGTCCACATAGTCAAAATTAGACAACAGATACAAAATCTATACTAATATTATAAAGCTGAAAAGTATGTTCGTTTGTTTGGTTGAACGCGATCGGCGTCGATAGTAAAAAAGTATAAGTATTAAAAACTATTTAGACTACATACATTATTTATTATTTATTTATTTATTTATTTATTTATTTGGGTAACCAACAAAGCAATTACACAAAAACATGCTGAGAACATTACATTAACATTATGCTAGGAACATGCAATTGTAAGTAGTACACCGAATATTTTTATTATGACCTTTGTCCACACTTTGTCACACAAAGTCGAAACTATTTACCTACCTACCTACTGACAATGATAAAATGTCAAGTTACAATGACGAAGCTATCTTTATGAACATCAATCAATTAAGGAAGATTAAAGTTGTTGGTGGACTTTATTCCGAAATTGCAGATAAATCGATTAATTTATAACCCTCGGATATGCGCGAGCGATGATCAGCGCCGACAACCAATTAAAATTCTATTGTGTCTGTTTTCTCAGCAGACGATGGATTTAACAGGCAGAGCATGATTTTATTGTTTGATTTGGTGATGACCAGCTCATTTTATGTCTCCACTGCTGCGTGATGGATAGAGATCGGGCCTTAAACCATCACGCAAGCACAGTGTAGATTGGTTGTTGTTAACGATTGCTAATACAGCCGGGACGTCTACGGTTTTACGTGCCTTTTTTGTTTATTGGTTTTCAATGTTATGGGGAGAGAAAAAGGTTTCTTGTATTTTCACAAGGCCTGGTCTCCTGAGCTTACCACTCTCGTCTGTTCCTCGTCTGCGCAGTCGTACCTAACACTGTTTCCAAAGTCACTATTTACTCCGACGCTCACGACACTTCGTTCTTTTTGCGGATTTTACATTGGAGCGTATTTATACATTTAAGTACATAGGTCCAAGAACATCTGTAGAGAGTTCAAATTTTAAAAATCGTTTTGTTTTAGCGAATTTTGTTAATTAACATTTGCCGCTCGCCCACGATCACTGACGGATTGTGGCGCAAATCGCTAGAGGTACTCGTGATGGCTGACCATAGTCATAATTGAGATTTTCTTTTTAGCAATTTCTAAAATAAAATGTCTTACTTACATCACCGATCATCATCAGCAATGTGTTATGAACTCGCGAGTTACGAAGCTATACACAAGACGCTAGATGTGTCATGTCATGCTTTACGCAACTACTTACGCAGCAGCTAGAATCATCATCGTCATGAGGAGCCTATAACCTTCCCATTGCTGTGCTTTGGCCTATTATTATAAAGCCCTTAAGCCATATCATCCAATCACGATGGCCCGATGCAGGTTGGTGTGTTGCGGGTTGGTGGGTTACCGACTACCATTCTCTTCTATAACAAGCTAGACCAATAGCCTAACGTGCCTTTCAATGCACGTAGGATCTTGAGTTCTTTTAAAACACCCATCCGGTGGTTACCTACGGGCGCGCCGAGCGGTGACAAGAATCACAAAGTTTAAAATTTTATATTTTTTTTAAACGACTTAGCTAATGCATTTGTTATTGTTAATGCTTCACCAAACTGAACAGTGCACTGAACAAAACTATTATGAAAATAATCAAAACAACAAATATACCTACATTATACGACCGACCTTTGTACTGTTTAAAGTAAATCCAAGTACAAAGTACAAGGCTATATTACACTCTTCGTTATATATTGATGTTATCTTTATTGTTATCTTGTTACGGGTAGGTATGTGTAATCATTTTCATTATTTTTGTTTATTAACTAACATAACAGATTATTTAGCAAAAGTCGGTAACCTATCATACTTCCGAATTTGAATAGCCCGAATTCGAAAATACCGAAAGCGTTTGGAAGATTTTTTTAAGTTACGGACGTTTGATTGAATGTACACTACTCGTATTTTGATATCGCATCAATATTGAACAGAAATGTAATTTATTCGAATCACTATTTTCAGATTATCAGTAGGGTTTTCTTCAGAAAGTACCTAGTAACTTTTGTTTGAAGATTTGGAAAATTAAGTTTTGCCAAAAACTTGAAATACTTACTAGTATTGTTGGCAAATATTAATTTTAGTGCAGTATGTATGTATATTTATGAACACTTGTATTCTCTTTTTTGTGATTAAACATACGTAATTTCATACTATTTGGTCTTGGTAACGCACAGACTCAGCTTAGCGTTGCATTATCTAAGATTATCGATATTGATAGAAGAAGAGTTACAATGTCGATAGACTCATCGATAGCGTATATTTCAAGGTACTAATATCGATATATTAATGATAAACTTTAATATAAAAATATTCAATTTATCTACATTTATTTTGGTAAAACATCGATTTACCTACTACATAATGTTTTTTTGATGTGTAAGATCTTTCCGCTCGCTTTCTATGTAAGCAATTTGTGGGAGTGATTTCGTGAAATGGGACGGAAGTATGTGTAACAGTGTAACAGAAAGTCGGGAAAGCGCGCAAAGGTGCGCCATTTTGTAAATTTAAAAATCGATATTATGAACATGACATATTATTATTTTATGTGACATATTGTGTCATTTGACAATCAAAGGTCATTTTGATATGTCAAACGTCTTGTAATGAGTGTTTACTGCATTTATTTTATAGTTATAAAATGATGTAATACCTGACCCATTTTTTTCAGAATATAATGTTAAAATTGCTTATTACTAAGGTGTGATGTCAAATGTTACACATCATATGCAACTACTGTAAGGCTCGCTCGTTTTTTTTTACTCAAGCATTATTCATAAATAGTAAATTTTATCATCACACTATGACAGTTATTCAAAACATTAAAAAAAAATTTACTTTCAATTGACTTATTCTAACTGAATCTACTCCTAGTCCTAGCCCTAGCTAGGGATTACGATTTCTGCACTGAAGTTTCTGTTTCTGCATATGAAGTAGACAAAAGTAAAGATGGCATTTTCCGTTGGGATCCCAAGATACAAGTGTTTACGCGAACGATATCACGGGCAGTTGCTAGTTGTTTAAAAGAATATCGATTTTATAGGTGCTAATAAAAGGTTTTCTTTTGACTAACTATCTACTTATTCGTCTACCCTCAAGTGCGTGTCGGGTCGGGCCACGCGCAGTGTAGGGTTCCGTAGCCCATCTCAATAATGCCTGACTCTGAGAAGAGGACTTTTATGAACATTTATTTAACGATTGCTCATATAGGTACTTAAATGTAGATACTACCGGTTTCACAAACCGGACAACGTTATTTAAGCAGTTCCCAATGAGGAATTTGTACTGCGCCAAGTACATTTTATAAGTTGGTCGACTGTTACTCGTAAATTATTACTGTTATTCTTAGCTGTGTCACGAACGGATGCCTCAATCAAAAAACTGTTTCTAAAAACCCGCAATATTTTTGAAATTGCTATCCAACGACACCCCATACTATGGGGTAGATAAGACTAAAAAAGTTACATCCCCACTTCACGGGTAGGGGAGGTAACCTAGAAAAAATATTTTTCAAAATTTTACTTCACCACTTTGTCGGCGTGATTAATATGTATATCCATGCCAAATTACAGCTTTCTAGTACTAAGAGTCTATTAGTGAGTCTGGGGACGGACAGATAGACAGACAGACAGACAGACAGACATGGCGAAACAATAATGGTCCTTGTTGACTACGGAACCCTAGAAAGAAACAATAAAGGTCCTTGTTGACTACGGAACCCTAGAAAGATGGTTATTTTTTGCAATCAATAACTTTAACCCCACAGATATTTGAAAATAGGTATGTTTACTCTGTATTGAATATCAAATATTCTGCGCTATGTAGTGAACCCGCTACATAGCGAAATAAAAATAAGCAAACGAACTTTTTTTATTTATTCTAAAGATTACCATTATCTCGCTGTAAGGTCAATGTGGGGAAGTCCGTCTAGGAGGTAAGCCCGTCTAGCGGCAATAACTTGCATTTTTAAACGACTAGGTTCTTATTGACTCGGTCGGTAAAACAGTATGACGTAGCTAGTTCGAACTAAGAATCATAGATGTCGCTAACATCATTAGGTTGAAAGAAATCGGTCAGCCATTTTTTTTCGCAGTGTGTACTTGATGTTGGAGTGTAACGTCTCTTCAAAAAACTTTAAAAAAAGTAGAAAATCAAAGGAGTTTTTGGAGTTTCATTGATTACGTAAGTCATTTAGTGATCCATATACTTATTTCTGGTGATGAATTCATTAATATCGCTTGAGTTTCGTAATTAATACCTGCAACAAATTTCTAACCTCGAAATGTAATAGTTGGGAAGTCCGTCTAGCATGCTTAGGGAAAGTCCGTCATATGCCGGTCTTGCCTCGATTGCAGATATTGTCAACCTTTTCAGCTGCACGTATTTTATGTTACTATACGATTATTTGTATTTGCTAGCTACTACTTAAAAGTAGTCGTCCAATGAAAACTATAAATATTAGGCCCCTACATATTTATATTTAAGCTGTATTATGTGTCTGTCTGTCTGGCTACAAGACAAGTTGCAGAAGATGAGGAATGCTCAGTAGGATAGGTAATGATAATTTTGATTTTCTTAAGCAGATCTTGAAACGAGTTGCTAAGAAAGCTTTTCTCGGGTTTTGCCTTTGATCAACAATACCAACTAGATAACAAAGCAAAATTCTGTCCACGTGAATAAACACTTTTTCTTTACTGATTACTCCTGTCACTAAAAATGAAAAGACGTCAATAACGTTTAGTGGTGAAATAAACCATAAGTAGCAACACAACCCACTCAACACTACTTTAAAGTTTATACTGACACCCCCTACCAACCATCCGGTTACAAAGTAGGTGTCAGACATCCTTGTGCAAGCACAAGGGACCATCTACGTCAGGTCATAACGCCAGATCAGGACGCACCGAGGCGCATTCTTCATCCGGTACTTTTAAGACTAGTGTCTCAAGCTAGTCGCCCCGTGGACACGTATAGTCCACTACCTATTATCCAGATAGGTTACCGGAGCTGTAAGCTCGCTCACTTCTCGTTGCACTAGAGCACAACTCGCAGATTCCTCTGCTCGGGTCGTCAACTCTAAGTTGACTACCAATTATCCTCTTTGGTGGCGGAGTTGTAAGCCCACTCACTTCTCAGTACCTATCCAGGCACCTTGCCGATTTCAACATCCTACGCGGCTGGCTCAACCGGAGGTATTGCATCTAGCGGGCACCTCTACTAGTTATCCAGACTAGTGCCGGAGATGTTGGAGCTCTGCTCAGTGAAAACCACCGAGCATGACAACCAACTATGGGCAACTCACGTGCCCCGCAAGTCTTTTCGCCTCGGGCCCCTCGAGACCGCTACTTGGACCTGCTCGCTGTGCACGAAATGGAAGCCTGGCCACATCAACCAGGCAGACGAACATTCCCACTTCTACAGCTAACCACGCGCCACCACGAGTCCAACCCATGTCCGGAACCTGTCGGAGACGCCCGCGAAGGCATAACCGACAGGGGGCTTAGGATCCGGAACTCCCGTGGTACCCTTGAAAAGACAGCCGGACCCGTAGTTCCAGCTGCCATACCCTACCTATCAGGGTCAGTAGATAGGGACCCGGAACTCCCGTGGTACCATAAGTAGCAACAAATAAAGTACTTTTTCCTGTTATTGCCTTGTGAGAAAATGAACGCTTCTCAAGTGCGCGTTCATTTACCGAGACATATTTTTAGCGCCGACCTGACATCTAGTTGTATTGTTGATCGAAGGGTTTTGCACATCGCTGAATTTTGGTTTTTTGCACTTCGATTCCCTTTCCAAGATGGCCTTCAATGTTTAAGAAAATAGGTAGGTACTCCATTTTGGGAAAGCCATCGAACCAGTAATTTTTTTGTTTCAGACTTATCACCTACACGTTATGCAGAAAGATGCCAGATTTCCTAGATATCGATCGATTTTTGCAAAGAACTGATTTTGAAAGTTTATACCAACAAAAGTGGCCTTGGTTAATAACCCACTTCATACTCGCAAAAAGTTGTTTTAATTGTAACTACAGACCTGATAGTAGCTTGCCACGCCATTTCAAGATTCAAGCATTGAATATACCAATTTTATTAGAATTTGAATTCTTCTGGTGTAAGGGGTGTTCCAAATTTGCTATATACGACCATTATCCTGGCGACGAGTGCCAATTTTGCAATTATGGTCAGTAACTATAAAAGGAAAACGGACAAATCGTCCTATTCTAGGGAGAAGCTACAAGCGGCAGTAAGAGCTGTAAAAAATGGGGAGCTGAGTGGTTACAAGGCTTCACAAGAGTATAAAATTCCGAGAATGACCATTATGGATCACGTGAATAATAAGAGGACCAAATCAAGTTCACTAGGAAGAAACACTGCATTGCCATTACAAGTAGAAAAAAAGTTAGCTGCCTGTCTTCACCAGATGGAAAAGCATGGCTTTGGATTAACCAAAACAGAAATGCTGGAAATGGTGGCCGAATTTGTGAAAAGGAACAAAATATCGACGCCATTTAAAAACGGAACACCAGGTAATGCGTGGTTCGCTGCATTCAAAAAGCGACATCATTTATCTGTTAAAAAACCTCAAGCGGTTGAATACGCGCGAAAAAAAGCAATAAATCCATTTGTTGTATACCAGTACTTCGATTTACTCAAGCAAACATTAAACGATTTAAATCTTTTGGAAAAACCATCCGCCATTTGGAATTTAGATGAGACAAGCTTTTCTAATGACCCAGAAAAAACGAAAATCGTTGGACTTAAAGGACACGCGGCTACTAGAGTCATTGCTTCACCTGGAAAGAATAACACAACTGTTTTGCTTGGAGTCAATGCGATTGGAGAAAAAATGCCGCCTTTGATAATTTATAAAGGCAAAAATATGTGGGACGAGTGGACATCGCCACAAGCTTACCCAGGCACAACTTATGCTGCGACTAAGAATGGGTGGATGGAGACAGAGGTATTCGAGACGTACTTCAAAAAAGTCTTTATCCCAAATATAGGGGATAAACGTCCAGTTCTGCTCACATATGATGGCCACGCGACCCATGTGGGGTTAAATATAATTGAAGAAGCTCGAAAAGCCGATATAACGATACTGAAATTACCAGCACATACCAGTCATGTTTTGCAGCCGCTTGATGTGGCAGTTATGAAATCGTTTAAAGACCGTTGGGATCAGCTTCTTGTCAAATGGCAGCGTTTGAATGTTGGAGTTACATTATCGAAAAAAGAGTTCACGAGGCTAATCGGAGAAGTTTGGACGCAGATCGACAGTCATGTTTTGAAGAATGGTTTTCGTAAGACAGGAATTTATCCTTTTAATCCTAAAGCAGTTGAAGAGAACCAATTCGACTCGTTGAAGCTTGAACAATGGAAAAATCTTCAAAAACTTGAGTCCCAAGAGAAGCTTGAACAGATTTCGCTCATTTCTAAAAAAGAATGTCCTAGTTTTGATGACAAAGTTGAGCAGTCTTCTACCAAAAGCGACCCAAAAACACTTTTTTCATTAGCATTTAATTGTATTTCAAAAATGGCGCATACAGCAACTTGCCAAGAGCGTGACTCCCAGCAGCATTTAGATTCAAATAGTCCTCCTATGATTAATGCTCATGATATGAATGAAAATGAACTGGAAAATGGAAAACACCTAAATCATCAAGCACATGAGGCATCCGAATCCACCAACAAAGATATTTCAAATTGCGAATGTGATGGTAAAAAGATCCACGTATTAGAAGACAGAATTATCTCTTTTGAAGAACTCCTCTTGATGAAAGTTAAAGTTGGACACAGCACAAAACTTAAGCGACAAAGAATGGGACCCGGAGCGGAAGTCATAACTCATGACGATGTTTTGAGGCGTAAAATGGAAGAAAAAATTAAAAATATTAATTTTATTATTTTATTTTATTTTATTTATTAGGACAACCAACAAGGCATACACTACAAAAGACTTATGTAAGTGAACTGTATCTCATTCTAAGTGCTGACTTAATTAAAGGTTGCCACGGCATGCAAACGTGAACTCAGTATTTTATTTATTAACCTAAAACTTAACTAAGATTTAACGTAAAAGTGGATAAACATTAAAAAAAGAAAGAAAATGGAGATAATAGCTAATTAAACAGACCCGGGCGAGAAAGAAGTAAGTATGTTACGTTTAAATTTTTGCGGATTATCAGTAAATATATCAATAGATTCGCCTTTAAGTGCGTTGTATTGTCGTTGAAGTCTATTCATGGTGGCGTGGTGACCTAAATTAGTTTTAGAACCCCTTATTGAAAATGGAACGTATCTGCAGGCGCGAGGCTGTTTAAGTGGGACATTAAAGTTGATTGATCTTAACAGCGACGAGCAGTCAACAACTCCATTAATAATTTTGTGCAAAAACATGCAGTCCAACAAAAATCTCCGTTCCTGTAAACTATTCATTCCAAAATGAGCCAACCGCTTCTCGTAGGAGGGAAGCTCTTTAACCTTGTGATTTTGGTAGGTGAGATGCCACAAAAAACGTTTTTGTATGCGTTCGATTCGCTTAATGTGTACGTCATACTGTGGGGACCAAACTTGGCTACAGTATTCTAGACCCGATCGGACCAATGACTGGAACAAGAGAATTTTTGTTGATGGTCTTTTAAAGTCTTTTGCGTTACGTATCACGAATCCTAGCATTTGGAAGCTTTTCGTGGCAATGTGGTTTATGTGTTCGTGGAAACTCAGCTTTTTGTCCAAAATAACTCCCAGGTCATGAATTGAATCCACCTCTTCTAACGCATTTCCACCAATTGTATATTTTTGCGACGAGACGTTCTTGCTTCTCGAAAAACGAATGTACTTGCATTTATTAATGTTCAATGACAATCTGTTGTCATGACACCAAAGAGCGAGCCGCTCCAAGTCATCCTGCAGTAACAATGTGTCACTAACATCTTTGATCTGCATGGATAACTTCATGTCATCAGCATAGAGAAAACAATTAGCATGTTTGAAAATGGCAACAACGTCATTGATAAAAACATTAAACAAGATCGGGCCGAGATGGGAACCCTGGGGGACTCCAGAGGCGGAAAAAAATGGTTCCGAGGAGAATCCACTCACCACCACTCGAGAACTTCGCAGACTGAGATAAGATGAGAACCATTCCAACAGACTGCCAGAAATGCCAAAGAGAGAGAGTTTATGAAGCAAAATTTTGTGGTCTACGGTGTCAAATGCTTTACTAATGTCTGTATAAATAGTATCAACCGATAGACGCGTATCTAGTGATTCGGACACATGTTGAACAAAAGAAACAAGATTGGTTGTTGCAGATCGAGATGATAGGAACCCAGACTGCTGAGATGAGATTAATTGTTTAATATGCCAGGATATGACGGGGCACAACAACGATTCGAATACCTTACCAAATACAGGTAAGATAGATATAGGTCTATAATTTTTAACCATCGTGGCATCACCAGATTTGAAAACTGGAACAACTCTAGCTTCCTTCCAGGCTGATGGAAAAATGCCAGAGGTTAAAGATGAATTAAAGATGATGGATAGAGGCAGAGATATTGCTTTAGAGCATTCAACTACAAGCAGAGGGGGAATCCCATCAGGCCCAGCACCCTTGTTCCGGTCCAAGCATTTGAGAGTTTTCAACACCTCATCTGGTGAAAACTGTACATTTGCGAGGTAGTTAGAGGTGAGCATGGTGTTGTCAGCTGTAGTATGTGAATTAGGGCAATTACTATATACTGAAGAAAAAAAGGAAGCAAAAAGATCGCATATTGTGTCCCCGCCACTAGCCTTGCTGTCACCGAGACTCATGGACGAAGGATAACTATTACTATTCCGCTTCTTATTCTTCAAAAAACTCCAAAACAGTTTCGGGTTATCTGGCAAAGATTGCTCTATATCGGTAATATATTTGAGATAGCAAGTTTCGGTCAGATTTGAGCATCTTTTTTTAATGGTATGCAAGGCAAGTTCATCTAATGGGTTTTTGTATTTACGATACTTTATTCTGATCTTATATCTTATTAAGAAAGAACCAAAGACAATTGAGATAAAAACACAAAAAAAAAATATATTAATGGAACCCGGTCCATCAAGTTCGATAAAGAAGCTTGCTAGTAGAGAACGACAACAACAAACAATTAAATCGAAAAAGGGAAAAGGTGTTGGTAAAAAGAGTTGTGTCGATCAGAAACAAAAGAAATTAGTAAAAAAATCTAAAAAGAAAAAACGACGTTCAGACGACTCTACAAGTGTATCGGATTGCATAAGTGAATACAATGATTCCGACATTTGCGACAGTGAACAAAGTTTTGAAGAAGATGCAACAGAAGAGATGAAAATATTGAAAAATGACAAGACTAAATCACTACCAGTAAAAGAGATACCTGAGAAAGTTTGCTGCAAACTAGTTGAAGAAAGTAAAGACGTTGAAGAAAACTGTAAGTTCGAAACAGAAAATTATGATTATGAGAATGAAGGTGATTCAAATAAAGTTATTTCAGAAGAAGATAAACTAATACTGGATTATGGCATTAATGACATTATACTCGTACGATACTTAACTCGGAAAAAATGGACATACTACGTAGGCTATGTAGAAGAAGTCAAACCTGTTGACGACGAAATATATTATTCAACAACATTTTATAAGACTGTAAAAAAACCACTAAAGTTTATATTAACAAAAAAAAAGGACTATGACAATGTCCCGAGCCTATCTATTGTAAAAAAAATTAGTTTGTGTCGGAATCCAGAGAATCCCAAAGAATTTATATTGTCTAACGATGACGACGCTATCTATTTTTTATAAATGCTTATTTAATGTGGACATGACTAGTGCCTTAGCCGCAGTTGATTGTTTGGTCGGTTAAGGTTATTTTTATACTGTTTTTTTTGTGTCTTGATAAAAATAATGTTGATGTTAATTATGTGATATTTAGCTAGTACTTACGACTGATTTTATTATTAGACTTTGGGGAGACTACGGGTGATATTTACAACGCTAAAGAGTAACAAATCTCAGTAGTGATTAAGCAATTTTTTTTCATGTGATGTTATATTAATTAAGCCATTGTCTTCAACTTCATTATAACGCTATAGTTACTTCTTTTAAAAAATATATATAATATATGCATAATTGATTATATCATTAGATTAAGCCAATGTGCTAAGTTCATTGTTGCTATTTGATATTAAATACGACTTATTTTAAAAAATGCATATAATACATAAATGATTATATCATTAGATTAAGCCAATGTCCTAAAGTTCATTGTGGCTATTTGATAATGAATACTAATTTTTAAAAAATGCATTTAGAATGCAAATTTAATGATTATGTCTTTAGATTAAACCAAAGTCCAAAAGTTCATTGTTGCTATTGTTACTAAGTAATTATTAAAAAAAAACATAAATTAAGTGCTTTATTGTATAAATATTTTTGCATTTGTTACGCCGGAAATAAGTCTCTTTTTATTTTAGTAAGTTAACAAAATACATACGATTAAGGAAAAATTACACTATTTTTAGGCAGTTTTAAGAAGATAAAGTATACTTAGGTATCGGTAATTTTTGGATGAGATTTTATAAAAGTAAATACGAAATAAAAAATGTAACATAGATTTAAACAGTAAATACGTCAATTACGCATGTTGAGGCACTTGCGCGGGTTACATGCTTCGTGTAATCACCGTTACGGTACATTTACGATGCATATAACCCGCGCAAGTGCCTCAACATGCGCAAGCTACTTGCAGCGTGTAGAAGCACCCTAACTTTAATTTAGATTTAGAAATGTACCAGCCAGAAACAACTTGATTTTAAACTAATAACTCAAAGACTAAATGCAAACTTATTAGACTGATTTCTTTTTTTATATTTATTTGCTAGTTTTAAGCTAATCTTCTAATCTTTATCTAAGCTAAAGTCTTCTCTAATACGGGTTCGAATCTTTCGGCATACCTGTCAAACTTCTTTGTTTATTAGCTCAAAACGGCGGCGTACATGGGATATTTAACTGATATGATACTTAAAAAGGTTGATTTATTAAAAAAAACTAAAGAAAGTTGACATGTGTAAAAAAATTGGGTTGAAAAATTTCTGAACCCATAAATTATAATGAGGGAAGGTAATTGTTAATTTTGCAGTCACTACTTATAATGTTTAATAAGAAATAAAGATTTATGTTTTTACTTAGTATTTTATTTCACAAAAAAGGAAATTCGTTACAATTTATTTAAAAACGTTTGCAACCACTGGCACCAAAGATATGCCGGACTTGCCTTAAAATAAAATATAGTAAATTATCTTTGAAATTTAAACCTAATGGACAAATTCATAAAACACACATTTCAATGCTAGTTTTACATCACGGCTAGAAACTGTTTTCATGCATATTGCGTCACAAGTTTAGGTTATATTGCTACTAGACGGACTTACCTTATACTGCAAGGGAAGTCCGTCTACACGCCGAGTTTTAAAAAATATCATATAAATCTAAAACTAATTGCAATTCATATTATTTTTAGACCAATATAAGTAAATAAATATATTACCTATAATTTCCGACGACACAAGTCACTTTAAATAGCGTATCTCGAATCAATAAGTTCTGTTAAACTTAAAGTTTAGAAAAGTATGCCGGACTTCCCAACATTGACCTTACTTAAATACGAACCGCGCTCTGTAGAACGCCAGTGTATTTTAGCAGATCTCTGGTCATTTCTGCGATAACAAACTCGCGATTTCGACTCAATAAGAAAGTTTGAAATAGTCATTAGTTGTTGCTAGTCACGATGGTGTACGAGGTTAAAGATAAAGTATTTTTTGTGACTGGTGCCGCGAACGGTATTGGCGCTGCTACCGTAAGAATTCTGGTGGCAGAGGGCGCGAAGGTAAGGTTTTATTTCCTACAAATCATGTTTTTTTTTGTTTTTTTTTGTTTTTATTATTTAAAATAGATAACAAGGAGTAGTTACTACTCATAGTACTTTGCGTTCTTGTGTTAGGTGGGCGGGTCACTAGGTACTTTATTTTTTTCTATATACTAACACTGGGGAAAATACTGCTACACTTAGTAAGAATTCTGGTGTGCAAAGGTTTATAGGTATTATACCTTTGCACACCAGAGTTCTATTGTTTTCATTACCCTAGAAATATTGAGTTCTATTGTTTTTTATTTTTATTTTTAAAAGTACCTACCCTATGAGTAGGACTTTGTGTACGTGTGTGTACCTACTTTTTTCAGTTGTAGGTAGGTACTTTCATATTTTTTTATTACTTAAGTATATTGGGGAAAATCTCGAACATAAATAAACGAATTATAAATAATATGTACTTTATCCATGAATTTATTGTGTCTTGTTTTATAATTATAATAAAATTTTAAGTATCTGATAAAATTTGAATCCCAAATGAGGTAGCTAGACTAGGTGTTATGCCTTACGAAGCATTTCGTTTTGTTAAAAAAATAATTTAACCTTTAACAGAAAATGATTTTTTAGGGAAGCGCTTGACCTTCATCTCACGTAAAGAGTAACGATAAGCACATATCACCAGATATCTTCTGGCTATTCAAACTGGCTATCTTATCTCTAACTTGTGGAACAAAACAACGCGACTTCAAAGTGGTTATTTAAAGAAATCAGATAGACATCAATTTAGATAAAAGATAGTGGTATCTAAAACGAGTATGACAAGATGATGACATCTTAACTGACAATAATAAGTGCCTCCTGCTGGGGATCGATCCAGGGTCCTCGGTAGCCTAAACACAAAACCACTGAGGTGATTAAGAGTAATCTTAGCCAAGGCTAATTAAAGATAATACAATACCAAGCACATTGATTAAATATAAAGATTATAAGAAGGCGGTTCTGTCCAGAATTTATAGATGGCGATCCCCATTTCTTTTTCTGCCGTCAAATTGCATTGTTTCGCATCGCTATGCTCCGTTTGAAGTTAACTAGATCCAGTCACATAACAAGGCATAGAAGCATTAGAACTAAAGTTTTAGGATCAGCATCAAGTGGGTGATACTCTTGAAGTCGCATCAAGCTAGCTAGCATCGCTTGAAGTTCTTCAAACGATGCGTCAAGCTCCTTGTGGGCCGGCATGGTGAGGATGACTGATGCCGCGATGTTTTCACGCTGCATCAGTTGTCATCGTGTCTGGACTTCATTTCCACTTAAAGGGTCCTCTCACACTAATATCAGCCTGTCAGATAGTCGCATCAGATCATATAATCACAGTTCCCTTTACGGTTTAGGACTGACGGCTAATGCGCAGGCCGAGTGTGTGGTGCGGGCCTGCGTCGACAGGTATCGGCCGGACAGTCCGTGATCTCAAAACCAAATTGAACACACACTAGCGGATAGTTGGCCGGCATACCATTTAGACCCCGAGCCGGTACTCAGTCTATTGCCGGCCGGCGCCGCTGCGGTGTGAAACTGACGACTACCACTTCCTAGCGTATGGCTTCAAAGCCGGTGTTTGACCATTGTCGGCAGACAATAATCGTATTCGTGTGCGGGCAATGGAGGCCATGAACGGCAGGCTGCTTGTTCGATCAAGGACCGCAGGCAAACTGTTAGTGTGTGGGGCCCTTTACCACCCGGTGGAGTGGAGTCATTTGCGTGCAAAGCATAAAAAATCTATTAAAATGTAATCATAATCATGTAGGTAATTGTAGAAGGATATCAGACTGCGCTTAAATGTTCTTACAGATGAAAAAATGATGTTCTAATGACAATTCTTATAAATA
The DNA here is from genome assembly GCA_963082485.1 of Eudonia mercurella. Taxonomy (NCBI): domain Eukaryota; kingdom Metazoa; phylum Arthropoda; class Insecta; order Lepidoptera; family Crambidae; genus Eudonia; species Eudonia mercurella. The sequence goes on along the minus strand of OY720030.1, from coordinate 16,904,903 downwards.
ATTATTATTTACAGCATGTAGCCATATTAGATGTCTCCGAAGATAGAGGTGTCAATTTCCAAGATGAGCTGAACTCAAAGTTCGGTGCCAACAAGGCTAAATTCTACAAGTGTGACGTCACCAATGAGGAGGAACTATTCGGCGCTTACACAGCAGTTACAAAAGAGCAAGGATATATAGATGCGGTCTTCAACAACGCTGGGATCATGAATGATAGCATGTCAACTTACAAGAAGGAAATTCAGATCAACTTCGTGAGTACCTAAGTGATTAGTCTTGTACGACATTAATTGACTTGAGTGACCTTGTAATATAGATCTATTTACAGTAACAAATTAATAAAAATTAACTAAATTTAAGAGGTGATTAAATAAATATAAACATCGAGTAAATTTAAGTAATGAAAATCTAATATGAATATATCACATAAAAAAGATTACATCATGGTGGTATTTGAACACACGACCTTTCGTGTTCCAAGTAACAGTAATTCTTCCACTTGTTGGGTTGGCAGTCGTAAAACTCCACCAACCCGTTTAGGGTTAGCGTCGTAGGCTACAGCCTAATCTTACCATGTACTATCATCGAATACTTATCTCGTTCTCCCCGATCTGATCCGAACCTCTCAGTATGAAGTAGGGAAAAGAGACACGCTTGCGTAATGCTATTCTCTCTAGAAACGCTTTAACGTTGTTATTTTTAAATCAAGAGATGGGCTTTCCCTTGCCTCATTCGAAGCCGACGATGGAACGAGCTTGCCCAAAAATAGGTATTTCGATCACACTGAACCCCTTAAATCTCTCCTTGCCCCTAAAACTCTAATGACGCTTTTAAGGCAGCCTGAGGCCAACAGCAAACTGTCTCTAAAAAAATAATCTGTTTCTCGTATAATGTGGAAAATCAAAGATGATCAAAAATTGATGATGATGATGTTTTTTCAGACCGCTCTAGTGACCAGCACTTACAAGGCAATGGAACTGATGCGTAAAGACGAAGGAGGTAAAGGGGGTGCCATATTCAACATTTCATCTATAGCTGCGTTGCATCCATCGCCTGTATTTCCAGTTTATTTTTCCACGAAGAGTGCGGTACTTCAATTCAGCAACTGTCTAAGTGTAAGTCATTTTAATTTACTTGTTTGATTACCCTTATCTAGTAGCCTACGACTTCGTTCGCAGATTTCGTATTTTTCCGCGCAAAACTAATACTTACTTTTTTTATCAAAATAAAATATAGCCTATGTTACCCGCATAAACTGTATCATTCTACAAGTAAAATATTTTTGGAATCGGATCAGTAGTTCCTGAGATTAGCCCCGACAAACGAACAAACATTACCTCTTTATTAATAGAAGTACAATCAAAATATTTGATTTTGAATTTTGAGCCGTCATAGAACGTAGTTTCGTCTCTTTAAGGTTGTTATTCGTATAGCTAACGTTTTTATGTAAGAAAACGTTTGTTTATTAACGATGGACCACAAAATGTTAAGTCCTAATACGACGATCGTGCAGTCGTCATAAAGTTTATCGACGCATAGACACTAATTGATCAAAAAGATTTTCACACTTTAGTAAAATCGGTTTTGAAGCGTACGTTTTTGAGTCTCGATTTGCTTGAATTAAACGTGTGGGTACTGTTAGCCAAAAACATAAAATTAACAATATATTTATTATTATTTTACAGTCTGATGACTACTACAAACACACGGATGTGCGCATTCTGACGATGTGCTTCGGAGTGACTGACACAGCTTTATACGACAATATGAATACCTTCGATAAGCGAATAGAATCAAAGATACCGGTTTACTTCAAGGGATATCCAGGACAAAAGTGAGTAATTGGTTGCAACAACATAAATATAACAACAAAATTGTAATTACTTTACTTTGTGAAGTAAGATTTTTTGATTAAACGACTTGCCAAAGTTTCATAGCTTTTAGATGAATGCCATGGATATGCGTCAATCAAAGAAACATTTATTTATTTTCGTTTTTATATACAGAATAGTAGGGAATAGATAATCTGAGACAGAGATGTGTCTCTGTACTTAAAACCACAGTAAAACTAACTCGTGTTGTAAGAACAAACACCGTTTTGCATTAGTCTTAGATATTGCATATAAGATGGCGCATTGGTTATTACGAGTCTAAAACGTGTGCCACATATAAAAACAATAAGAATAAAAGCCTATTTTGTTGGCTAAAAGCCTCAGGCCCTGTAACTGGCTTAAAATCCTGTTATAAACAACCATTAAAATTAGTAGTGCCGCTTGCGGACGGCAGTTGCAGTCTGCAGCTGCCATAGGAACCGTTCATAAACCGCTACTTATTTCGCCTAACTCATCGCCCCTATTCAATAGAAAAGAGGTTCATGGTTCGACTGCCAGCGTACCAACGTACCCCCCACGTTTGTGTACTCGATTTGGTTGGTGGTAGGGCTTGTTTGCCCGCCTGGCTAGCTACCATCTTATCTAAATACCTATGTCACCATAACATCAATGTTTGCAGCATTGTTGTGTTCCGGCAGCTAGAGATAAGATAGCCAGTGCCTCAGTAGTTGAGGAATCTCGGTGAAGTGCGCTTCCACCTTCGGCCTTATCATCACTTAACATCTGGTGAGATAAAAGCCAAGTGCTTACCCGTACAATATAAAAAACTAAAAAAAAGAAAGTTTGTGATTAATCATCATCATCATCATCATCAGCTCATTTTATGTTCCCACTGCTGGGGCACAAGCCTTCCCTATGGATGGATAGGGAGAACGGGCCATTAACCACCACGCTGGCCCACTGCGGATTGGTGGTTGTTAACGACTGCTAATTCAGCCGGGACCAACTGCTTTACGTGCCTTACGAAAACCGGACGCGTTAACCACTGCGCTATCGAGCTCCTCCTTGTGATTAATAACACCATGTTGTTTTCAGGGTGGAGACAGCAGCGAAAGCTCTGGTTGAAGCTTTCAAGATTGGGGAAAATGGCTCCTTCTGGCTTTCAACGTCAGGGAAGCCGGTCAGAGATATCACCGGCGTTGTGAAGGAGGCGTATGGAATGCTTACCAAACTTGTATTTGAATAGATTAAGAATTAGGGCGTTACTAAAAAACTGGGTAATAAGCTTGGGATAGAGATCCGACCGATATCCCATAATGTAAACTACATTTCGGGTTGTTCCATATTCATCCAACGAGAACTCATTCCACGAATAAATTTTTCCTTACTCATTCAAAGTAAGTAAACAAACGCTGGTGAACCTAAATAAATAAATTCCATTCCTAGTCCTTACTTAACCCACAACAATATTTTTATTTTTTATTCCTTATCATCCCATAAGTATTCCTTACTCAACCCACGTCGAAATTATAAAGGAAAACCCTAGTTTTGGACGGTCTGCCCAAAAAACCAATAGTGTCTATTACTATTTTGTTATTAATACATATTTACTTACATTATTATTATATAATTATAAAATGAAATTTCTAAAAGTGGGATATAATCATATATTATTATAAAAAATGTGTGTTGCTCATAAATGAAGCTCTTAGAATTTGCCGGTGTTCTATTATTACCACTTGCCTGAATAAGCAGTTCTCGTGTGATGCATACGGAACAACCCTTCATTTCACATTAAAGTAAAAGAGTCAAAACTACTCGAAGCTTATACTCTGTCTCATACGGAAATTAATGTTTACAGAAGCAAGCAAAAATATTTATGTTTATTTTATGTATATTTTTAATGGCTTCGTACCATTTAGTCAACATCGAATTTAGGAAAAGATAATTATTAAACATTCAATTTTCTTGGTTTTATAATAGATGATAGTAAGTGCTGATAGAAATTTTGAATGATACCTAAATGTTATTCCCCAAAACCTCATGAGTTTCAGTTAAGATGTGGGGTGGGGACAGGTATCGTTTTTGTACTTGCTTATACACATGCCTGCACATCTGACTAACTAGTACTTATTGTTGCCAACTATTTTTCAGGAAATTAAAGTAAATCTATTACTAACTAGTATAAAAAAAAGGATTTGATGAAAAAATAAAGTATTTTCCAAATTTATTTATTTAAATGTTTAAAAACATATTTCTTTGTACTCTTGGCACTATCTAATATTTTTTTATTGTTTTTAAAATGGCAATAAGACTCATCGCAATTATCGTTGCCTTTCGTTTCACTTCACCTGAGTCTGAGTATCATTCAGTAGTTCAGATATTAAGTCAACAATCAACAACGTCGGAAATAAAGTATTTTTCATACTTTATTTTTATTAAAAAGAATAAATTATGGGGATGGAAAATAACGTAGGATACGTTATTTTAAAGTATGGTTGGCAGCCCTACTAGTACTATAAAAAAACAGATTTTTACATAAAAGAGAAAAATCACGTTATACGTTGTACAAACATTAAGTGCCTTACAAATAAACAAAGAATCCGAATAGTTATTCCGTTTATTTTTATTGCGTTTTGTTCCTGTCATGTAAGCGTCATTTCAAATTAGAGTAAAAGAGACAAAACACGGAATAACTATTCGGACCTTATTCTTTGTTTATTTGTAATGCCTTAGCTGTTTATAATATAATGTGCTCTTGATTATCATAGTCCGAGACATCTCGCCACGTAATTTTGCCTGTAGAACGCTTGTACAATCGGATCATGCCATAGAGGCAAGTGTTATTTAAACAGTACAGAGTGCTTAGTGTGTGTTTTGTTTACTATCCGTATGTATTCGATAACGTTTACGTTTACGAAAATTAGTATGGCATTGAAGCAGCCTCCTGGCGGCATACGAGAAATTACGAGTTAATATTTTGCCATACAAATTCTCGTTTTCGTTAACGTGATCGAATAGTGAATGAATCTCACACTTGGCCCCCTGACGCCTGCACATGAACCTATTCAAAACTGTTAAATTTCTTTATTAAATGTTCAAACATATGCCATAGGAATAAAGTTTAAAGTCTATTGAATAAATTTGACAGTTAAGTCTTAATGTACCTAAGTTGTATGAAAAACTAAGTCAAATAAAACAATATAAAATAAATTGTTGGTTCTGTTTTATTTAAAAAATACTTCATTTAAACTCCGTAACCGTCCCATCGACCAATACATCCCGTTGATTAGGACTCGTTGCTTAATCGCACCTCCGAAAGAAGGAAGAGTCTACCCGCACACATTTTCCCTCCTTCCTATGATATGGAGTCCTTCACACAGATGTGAAGAGGCATCTTCGTCTTCGTTTGAGTAGGCAGGGTGAGGTGAGGGAGGAGTGAGTAACTGATGCTGCGTTGTTTTTACGCTTCATCCGTTGTCTTGTTGTGACCAAATGTTGTTAGATATTGTAGTGTAGTGAAGGTTTACGTAAAAAAATGTAGCCTTTATAAAATGATGTAGATTTGACGTTCGCTGGATTTTAATCTATTATTTATTTGCTCATACTCTTGTTATTGTTCTGAGCTCAGAGTAATAACTAAAGCTAGTTCTGGAGGTTCTGAGGCATATCACGCGACATAAATCATACTCATCTGTCAAACTGAAATCAATATTTTTCAACTTTTACGCGATATCAACTATACCACTGTATATATTATATTAGCTTTTATATATACTGTGACTACTTATACGATGGCAACAAACTTTACTAATCATACGATACACTCGTAATATGTAAATAAATATTATCACCGACGACAATATGTAAATTAAAAAATTATATATCTTACATACAGCTAGAAACCGACTCGCGATTTCGCGCTCGCGTATAAATACGACAAAACTAAAAATAGGTATACCGGTTGACTTTTTAATCACCGTCCAAACCTTCTGAGATGACTCCCGTGATACAAACGAACAACTCTTATTATGTGACCAACTCTCTAACTCGAAAATAAAATTCAGCTGTTCCATGCATTTTAAATCCAATCGTCCAATAGTAAGAGTTGTTCGTTTGTATCACGGGAGTAATCTCAGAAGGTTTGGACGGTGATAAGAAAAGTCAGCCGGTATAATAGACGTAGAAAGTAATACTTCAGCAAGAAAAAATTCACAGATTTCGCAGTCCCCGCAAGAATCGGAGCATTGAAAATGAATACCACAATATACGAAAAAAAAACATTTTATTTTATTTAACACAATTCCAACTTGAATGCACTTCTCACTTGCATCCGCATCTTTTAACACCATTACCATGACGATCGGTCAATAATCAAAGAAGCGACACTCGTTTTTCTACAATACCAAATCTAAAGGGACCACCTACAGGTCACAATTATAAACCGATTTTCAAAATTTTTTCGCCATTTTGTAGCTAAACTAATACCCTAGGACCTTTTTTTTATTTTTTCTTAAGTTGGTTTTTTTAAAAATTATTTACAATTTAGTATACAAACCCCCCAAAAAACCCGATTTCAAAAAAAGTTTCCAGCCGATTTTCAAAATTCAAACGCTCACACGTGTCTCGATAAATTCCTCAACTCTTGGTACTATTTCCATCTCGATTCTCTTAAAATACTCGGAGCTATGGCCAAAAATACGTCTCAGGCGATTTGCATGTGATAACCATTTTCAATGGTAAAAAGAAGAAAAGCCTTAATACTGTTCCTTTTCTAGGCAATAGGCCGCCATCATTGAAATCAATTAATCGCTACAAATTATAGGTGAATTAATCACAACAATTGCGGATTGGTGATCGCAGACCTAGGGGTTATACTTCAAATTAACACAGTTAACCTGGCATAGAACCCAGCACCTACGATATCGGGCCGAGCGCTTTGCTACTCGACCACAAAAGTGCGTAGGTACAGACGGCGGCACATCAACCTCCTCCCTCAGAGAAATTTGACAGGTCTGGACCTGTCAAATTTCTCCAATGAATATTGATCTTTATAACCAAACGATAAAGTTCAAAATTGATTGTAGAAATTTGACAGTTTTGGGTAAGTTGATCTGCCGCCGTGTGTACATAGTAAATAACTTAATTAATTAGTAGGACAGATCAGGGTTTCAAGTCTTTTAACCATTAACGTATAGCCTGATGTTAATAAAAGAATATGGAAACTATGTCTTTATTAGGCTATTAAGACAAAGATTGTAGACTTCTAATAGAAAAATCGAAGACCAGCCCCCTTGGACAAGTGGCATAATGCTAGTAGAATAGAAATCGGATAGAAAGTTAACCAAACAGAAAGGGATTGACATTAAGCCGTCGTATATACGTCTCATTGGCTTATCTAAATTAATCCCTACTCTCCTAGCGTTAGATATGTAAGTCACTTGACTAGGTCCTCAGGGTTAAATTTTTTCGGCACGAATTGGTTCATCACCAGGCCTGGACTATACGCAAAGATAATCGTAACAATAACAATTTGCAACCATTTACGCTAATCCTTTGCGACGCGAGATGTTGAGGAAATTAAGGGCGGCCGCCTGTGCATGGCCATACACAGGTAGCCTGAAGCAGTCAGGATGCGAATACAGTCTTCTATTTACAAACTTACATGGAACCACTGCGTAGTTCACTATGTAGTCGCAGTTTGAAGCTGTTGATCCTGACTGCTTCAAGCTGCTCATGTATGGCTGCTCTAAGACTGACAAACAAACCTTTTAATTTTATCTAATTTAGTAAGGATTATTGTCATTTACTGAGCGTAGGTATTTAAACTACTAGTGCTTTTGCTCTGTGGGCAGATTGAGCAGCGCTCGCAATAGCAACTGCTGGAGTAACGATGGAGTGCGAGGTTAAAGCTTTGTGACTGGCGCTGCGAACCGTTGTTCGTACATACAGCGGTATCGGTGCTGCTACCGTAAGAATTTTGGTGCCAGAGGGCGCAAAGGTAAGGTTTTATTTCGTATAAATGTTAAAGGAATCGGTTCGGTGATCGGTGATCGTTCGGTGATCTGGCTAACAAATTACTTGTTACAAAAAACTTTTTACCCACCTTTTGTTTTTGTTTTGTTTCTGTATTATTAAAATTATGTATAGCTTATTATAAATGCATGTTTCGTTACGAGGCAATATAATTACTTTTTTATAATTATTAATCTCGTGTAAGTGAATTCTGTATTCTTACTAGAATAAAGTTTCTTTAAACCTAAAGAACAAATATTGAGGTTTTATCTTCGATCGGTTATGTATTTCTATGCTTTTATTTTTTTTCGTAAAAGTGTTCGTAACAGTCCTTTTTTCCTAATATACTTACTCACGTGGAGCTCGATAGCGCAATGGTTATCGCGCCTGGTCGGCTGCATTAGCAGTCGCTAACAATCACCAATCCGCACTAGGCCGCGTGGTGGTTTATTGCCGTTCTCCATATCCATCCATGGGAAGGCTCGTGTCCCAGTAGTAGGAATATCAAAATGAGCTCATAATGATGATTTACTTACTTTCTCTTACTTCATCTATCCATCAACATAACCATTCTTTCATCTCAAAATTCTCATCTCCACTACATATCCAATCTTCTTAAAATAATTAAGGAAGAAAACAAAAACTGTTTATGTTTTAATGTCTGGCCTATGTCCAGCAGTAGACGTGTTTGTGTAGGCTGATGGTGATGTTGATATCGTCGCGTCATGTCGCTGCAGTCATAATTTCGAACCCGGATAGCACCGAGCTGGTTCCGAGTGCAATGTCAAAAGAAGAAGGATAATAATAAAATAAAAGCAAATGTCAAAAGGAAAAAGTCTGTCAAAATTACAAAAAAAAAGTATAAAAACTTCCAAATAGGTTCTATTCCCAACAGTGTCGTTGCACTCACTCTTAGAGCATTAAACCAACCACTACTTACTGATCTGCTTTCGACGACGCGTCGCTAGCTTTGTGTCGCTAGCTATACGGAAGGAATTTCAAAGAAATATAGGAACATAGAAACGCGAGTCGCGACGACACGTCGTCTGCTGCTACTGCTGCGTGAAGTCGGTACTTTAAGGTACCAACTGGTACCTTAAAGGTACCAGTTGGTAAATGCCGACTCCACGCAGCAGCAGCAGACGACACGTTGCTTGGCGTCGTCGTCATAGAAATACATAGAAACCAGTAGTGTCACGACGACACGTCGTCGTCTGCTGCTGCTGCGTGGAGGTGGCTGCCAAATGTTACCTTAAAGTTGAAGGTGGGAAAGGAGGTGCCATATTTAACATTTCGTGCGTAGCTGCGTTGCATTCTTCACCTGTATTTCCAGTTTATTTTGCAACTAAGAGTGCGGTGCTTCAATTTAAAAACTGTCTTAGTGTAAGCCGCTTAGAAGTCTTTAAAACATAATAAATAAGAATCATACAACGTTCAGCCAGGAGCAAAAGTGTAGCAATTTGTCAAACCAACTAAATAATCTAACAGGCGCTTGTCAATTACTGGTACGGTTGTTAATGGCATGGCACTAAAGTGGGTCAGCGACTTCCAATGCCGTCTATAGCAACTAGTCGTTAAAAAGATATTTCTAAAATCTACGGACCTAGTGCATGTAGAGGGTGCTCGAGTCGTTCTTAAGAATATTCTTATGAACTAAATAAAGCCCCTTTTTTGTTCCTATACATAAGATGAAACCTGCCTACACAAGCGTGAATTTAAAACAAAACACATTCGAAAGTGTGTATTTAAATTTTTTTTATCTGATTACCTGCTTAAGAATAACAATTTTATCATTTATATCCCCCTTATGCAAATCTGAGCTAATAATTCTAAGACAAATTTTTAATTAAAAAATAATATTTATTTTTTTTACAGTCAGACAAATATTATGACGTCACAACCGGTTGTGCGCATTCTTATAATATGCTTCAGATTGACAGACATGGCGCTGTACCACATGAGTAAATACAAGTTACTCATGTGGCTGTACGAAAATATGAATTGTTACGATAAATATTGTCATGAACATTTTGATGTAATTTTTTTTAATTTTTACTTTATTTTTAAGAAAAATATAAAAATGTTTGTTACAAAAATAATAACTGCCAAACTGCATAGCAGTTTGTCGGCAGTAGTTCTCATCTAGTTTTTTTTTAAACAATTTTACATTCAAACTTTTATTTAACTTCTAGTTAACAACTAATTATCTATCTATGTTATGTTATGTTACGATATTTGCGTTATATCGAATATTAATGTGAAATAATGGTGGATCATTAACCGTTAAATGTTCGTGAGTGTGCATGCGACATTGCAATACGAGCTGGCTTAGATACCTAAGCCTATAACTTTATTTTTATTGTTTATATCTCACCGGTAAGCACAGTTCCTTCATGTCACTGTGACGTTCAGTAATGATAAGGCTTTACACCTAAACTATTAAGATTGTTCTGTAGCTATTTTCGTAACCGTACGCAATATGTTCAGCTCTTAGGCTATAGATCGGACTGTTATGTTACTCGCTCTGGGGTGAGTCAGGGTAGCACACTTGGACCCACCCAGTTTATCATAATGATCTGCCCAATGTCGTCAGGACGGCTAAGTGACGATATGAAACTGTTCCTAGGTGTCAAAAGTGCCACTGAGTGTGAGGCTATTCAAAGAGACATTGATGATGTGGTGGTGTGGAGTGAACGTAACCAGTTTGGGTTCAACACATCCAAATGTAAAAGCATTACATTTTCTCGATCTCGCTCACCAATTACCTACCCTTACAATATTATCGGGGAACAACTTGAGCGCGTCCCACTTATTAAAGACCTAAGCTTGACCCAAGATCCGGAATTGACATTCAATGTCCATATTGCTCAAACGTGTGGCAAGACTTACAAATCCTTAGGTTTCGTGATGCGACAAACTGCTCGGTTTCACGACAGAGCCACCATTCTAACTCTTCATTACGCATAAAATTGGCATCGCAGTAAATTGGAATATAATTCGTTAATTTGGGAGCCCCATGAAGCCAAATATAAGCTTATGGTGGAAAAAGTACAAAAAAATTTGCGCGTTACATTTACAAAAAGATGTTTGGATATTACCCATATCTATATCCGTCCCTTTTCATAGCCGGCATGGTGGGTATTAACACTTTGGAGCTCAGGCAAAAATGTGCTCTTCTTTTACATTATTTCCAACTCCAAGTGCCGAATAAGTTGGCGCGGCTGCGCACGCCTCGTCTATTGGCGGTCCCGTTGGTTCGCATGCAAACGGCAAAATATGCACCCACTGCGCAAGCTTTGGGTCTATTCAACGCTCTGATCGCTCAGCAACCAGATGTTGATATTTTTTGTGTACCTATTCATTTATTTATAAATAGTGTTATACGTAGTTAACGGTCGAGTGCGGGCGTCAGGAGATTAGGAAGAGACGAGGGAAAACTTTATACAAACTAGCAGCGATTTAGTATTAAACTGTATTTAAGTAAAAGTACAAAAGTGCAAAAGTAAACTAGCGTATGGTCTTAACTATACGGCTAAGAAGGCGTTGGTAGAATGATCTCCAGTCGGCCCTTGTTAGCCTTTTATATTGTTTCGTCACCAAGCCAGGTGACTTTGACTTTCTGTACGTGACTTAACAATAGTTCCCTGATTTCACGGTCGTAAAAATCACTCATGTAATTTAAACTGAAAAATATAATTTTTTATTGGTGCTGTCTTTAAACCAAAAGGCATTCTTTTAAATTCATAATGTCCGAATTGAGTAGAGGAGGCTGTTTTAGGTCTATCCTCCTCTTTTATTTCTATTTGATGGTAGCCACTAGCTAAATCTAGTGTAGTAAAATAAGTACTATTGCCTAATTTATCAAACAAGTCATTAATATTCGGCAATGGATATTTATCATCTATTGTAACTTCGTTTAACTTTCTATAGTCTATCACCATTCTAAATTTTTGTTCTCCAGTGGCATCTAACTTTTTCGGTACTAAGTGTACGGGTGCACTCCAGGGTGAGAAACTTGGGTGTATCACGTTATCTTCTAAAAGTTTTTCAATCTGTGATTTAATTTCGGCAGTTTGTGCTAGATGTAATTTAAACTGAAAAATATAATTTTTTATTACCGTGTACGCGCGAAGTACACTCACAGATTTCACGGTCGTGGATTCACCTGGATTTAAATAGAAAAATATAATTTTTATGATCGTGTACGCGTGAAGTACGCTTACAAAGTAGTAAAAGTTTTACGACTGTGTCACGCTTATTAGGGGAATATCCTTAAATATATGGAGGTCACATAAGGTGATGGAGTACACATAACTACGTTTTTTAGAAATTAAGTAGTTATCTGTCTACACAAAATGTAATTGGCCTACTGCACGCTTTGGTGTAACTGTAAGTGTAATGGGCAATTCAGATTTAAATAAATAAATAAGACCAATGGTGGAAGCGCACATCACCCGGGATCCTCGACTACTGAGGCACTGGCTATCTTACCTCTAGCTGCCGGAACACAACAATGCTGCAAACATTGATGTTATGGCGACATATTTAGATAAGATGGTGGTAGCTAGGCACGCGGACAAACAAGCCCTAACAATAACCAAACCGAGCAACAAACATGTACTGGGAATCGAACCCGGGACCTCTTTGTCTGAGACCCGTGGTCTTAACCATTAGACCATAGAGGCGGTTATATAATAATATATATATAACTAGCTGACAGGCGGACTTCGTACCGCTTTGACAGTTTCCATGACAACAAATCAAACAAAACGTTGACAGTTTCCACGACAACAAAACAAACAAATCATATTCGTCCGTTTACGAACACCCGTATCCCATGATGGACCCCTATAGCAGCGCCTCCTACCGGGTCCAATTGTAAATCTAAACTATTCTCGAATCCACTTGAACACACATAAAAAAAATCATCCAAATCGGTCCAGCCGTTTAGAAGAAGTTCAGTTTTATACACACGCACAGAAGATTTATATTTAAAAAGATATCATCATCATCATCATCATCGGCCTATCTTAGTCCACTGCTGGACATAGGCCTCCCCTAATGAGCGCCATAGCGCCCTGTCCTCAGCTTGACGCATCCAGCATCTGCCTGCAGTCTTTCGCAGGTCATCATCCCACCTGGCCGCAGGTCGTCCTACACTACGTAAAAGATATACTATACAGATATTATATATGATTAAAAAAACTTATGTAACATTAATGCATCATTATTTTAGGGTGGATGCAGCAGCTAAAGTTAGTGAAAATGGCAGCATTTGGCTTTCCACATCAGGGAAGCCGACCAGAGATATAACTCACATTGAGAAGAAAGCGTACGAAATGTTTACCGATCTTGTATTTGAACAATAGATGTGTCATGTGAACTCTTCCACTTTTGAAAAGAGTTTATAGCGTGTGTGTCAAATACATGGTAGTGTGTGTAATGTTTGTTTTATTGCTTTAAGTAATGTATTTTTTATGCATAATTTAAAAAATATATTAACATTTTGCAATCATTCTCAATATAAACTATAAGTGTGAGAAATTTCATACTCCTCCGTCCGCGCAATTTTTGCTTCATTATGTCTTTTAGATAATACTTACCTAACAGTCGCCTTACTGCATTTTGTTCTAATTGAAGAATATTCTATTTTAATTCAGAGGCGTTACAAAGCATTCGTGCAAAAAATTCAGATTTCATTATTCGCACTTCCTTAATTGGTTCCGAAATTTAAATAAGTGATTGTAACAAAAGGAAACGAAACGAACTCATTATACACGCCCTTGATAGGTTTCCCTGAGTGTAGGAATAATCGTGGCACTGGCACGCACACTATTACTCGTATAATTACGAAGGACCTTAGGTATCAAGACAATCATTGGTCACCCATCCAGGGAGTATAACCTCTATGATGTACTACTTAGTATATAATCGAAATTATAAACAAATCTAACAATATAAATTAGGCGGACGGAGTGCGTAGGTTTTATTTAAGAAATTAAGAGTTGTACTTTTAAGACTAGTGTCTCAATAAGTTGCCCCGTGGACAAGTAAAGTCCATTACCTAATATCCGGATAGGTTACCGGAGCTGTAAGCTCGCTCACTTCTCGTTGCACTAAGAGCACAACTCGCAGTTCCACTGCTCGGGTCGTCGACTCTAAAGTCGACTACCAAATGTCCTCTATGATGACGGAGTTGTAAGCTCACTCACTTCTCAGTACCCATCCAGGCACCTCGTCAATTCCAAAATCCTACGCGACTGACTTAACCGGAGACTTTGCATCTAGCGGGCACCTCTACTAGTTATCCAGACTAGTACCGGAGATGTTGGAGTTCTACTCAGTGAAAACCACCAAACCAACTTTGGGCAACTCACGTGCCCCGCAAGTCCTTTCGCATCGGGCCCCTCGACACCGCTACTTGGACCCGCTCGCTGTGCACGTAATGGAAGCCTGGCCAGATCTCAACCAGGCAGACGAACATTCCCACTTCTACAGCTAACCACATGCCACCAAGAGTCCAACCCATGTCCGGGGCCTGCCGGAGACGCCCGCGTAGGCATAACCGGCAGGGGGCTCAGGACCGGAACTCCCGTGGTACCCTTGACAAAACAGTTCCAGCGGACCCGTAGTTCCAGCTGCCATACCCTACCTATCAGGGTCAGTAGAAAGGGACGAATGTAGGTACAATCAGAGATAACAAATTGGAAAAAAATAATAACAATTCGAGATTTAGGTATTTGTTATTTACCAGCTGCCTAAGCCCTTAGTGGCCAAATACATAGTTTTTTGTCATGTCATAGCATGGGTTTGTGAATGCAACAATAGGAATAACAAAAATATCCAGTTTATTGTTTTATAGCTTAAACTGCCATGACAATCATAAACACGATAAAAACGTATGTTTTTCGCTGTTTAGATAGCAGACGTGCTAAGTCACTATACTTAAACAGTGCGAGAAGATTTAGTAGTCATTGTGCGTTACGAGTTCTAAGCAACCGCAAGTGTTGAGTGTTCTCAGTGAAAATGTATGAAGTGAACGACAAAGTAGTTTTGGTCACCGGTGGGGCAGCTGGCATCGGTGCGGGGGTGGTCAGGGCGTTCCTGGAGGAAGGTGCAAAAGTAAGGACTACTTTTTGGCAGATTATTAAAAAAAAATTGAACAGTAAACGAATGACTCCGCTCTACCTGATGTTAAGCAGAACGAAGTCCAGATGCGAAGACAGCTAATCTATACTTAATATTATAAAGCTGAAGAGTTTGTTTGTTTGTTTAGTTTGTTTGAACGCGCTAATATCAAGAACTACTGGTTCGAATTGAAAAAATATTTTTGTGTTGAATAGTCCATTTATTGAG
Source organism: Eudonia mercurella (assembly GCA_963082485.1). Taxonomy (NCBI): domain Eukaryota; kingdom Metazoa; phylum Arthropoda; class Insecta; order Lepidoptera; family Crambidae; genus Eudonia; species Eudonia mercurella. Next base: position 16,889,700 of record OY720030.1, on the reverse strand, counting down.
GAAGACTATAGGCTATATTACATTACGCTATGACTAATAGGAGTGGAGCAGCAATGAAAAATGTTGCAAAAACGGAAAAATATTTACGCGGGTGAAACCGCGGGGTACAGCTAGTGTATAGTAAAGAATAATACAGTGCATTATAATGTTTAATAATTCGAATTCAGAACAACGTACTTATTTTGTTTTGTTTTGATTTTTCGTGGGAACTATATATACTATAAATCGTAAATCAATTACGTATAATACAATAGTATTTCCACTCATTCTAATATAAATTAATAATTAGTAAAAAGAGTGAAAGCATCTCCTTAGACTCTCTAATTACTAAAATTAATTAATGAATTAAATATCTTTATTAAACTTTAAGAAGTACAAAATTTATTGCCACAGAACTGTATAAAAAGTTTGACTGTTGACTCAAACAAATAAGTTAAATTAAAATCAGACGACAGCCGAAGTACGTAGTTTGCCGAGAGACATTAATTGCCTTACAAATAAACAAAGAATAGTACGGTTAGTTACAGTTATAAATGGTATAACTAAATCTTTATGTCATAACAACGTAATCATTAGTAGTTCTACTAATGCAACATTTACAACTAGTAATAAGGTAACAACCTCATGTTTAAACTGAGGGCTAAGACAAAAGCCAAGTCCTCATTAATTACTATTATACATCAAAATATTCAAGGCTTGGCTGGCAAGGACTTAGAATTAGAATTATTTGCAAAAAGTCAGGCAATTCATATATTTTGTTTAACTGAGCATTGGCTTGGAAGTCATGACACATCATTCCATGTAAATAATTTTCGAATAGCAAGCGCGTACGTGCGAAGCTCAGCTATTCACGGTGGTTCTTTAATACTAGTAAGAAGTGATATAAAATATAAAGATCGCAGCGATATTATAGACCTATCAGTGGAACGTAACATTGAGCTATCATGTGTGGAGTTTAATAGCTTTGTAATAGTGTGTGTATACCGACCCCCATCGGGCAATTTCAGTATTTTCGAATCTGTAATGGAGGATATACTAAGAAAATTAAAATTAAAAAATAAATTTGTTTTTGTATGTGGCGATTTTAATATAAATATTCTAGAAAGCACTTCATTGAGTGTTCGTCTTATTGCCTTGTTTAAATGTTTTAATCTCATTAATTTATTTCTCGAACCCACTAGAATAACTTCACATTCAGCCACTTGTCTTGATAACGTTTTTACAGACTATGACCCTGTTTCTAAGTCAGTCATTAGTCAGCTTACGTCTGACCATTGCGGTTTGAAGGTGACCTATGATTTTAATATTAAGGATAAGCCAAAAATAGTGAACTGTAAACCAGTTACAAAAAAGCGAGTGGAGTGTTTTAAAAATAATATAGCGTGTAAAATTAATGCATTGCCATTTGTACAAGATGACCCAGATGTATTATATAGTAATCTCTTTAACTTCATAAAGACTGAATACGACCAAGTGTTTACACAAAAAACAATAAAAATTACTCATAAACTTAAGTTCTGTGACTGGGCCACGACTGGTATATATAAAAGTAGAAATAAGTTGTATGAGTTATATAGTTTAAGACAATATAACCAAAACGATAATTTTACGGAATATGTAAGAAAGTATTCGAAAACGTTTAAGAGAGTGTGCATATTAGCTAAATCTAATTACATTAAAGATAAAATAAAAAAGTCTAACAATAAAATTAAAGCCACTTGGGACATTATAAACCGTGAAACAGGTAAATTAAAACCACGGGATAATACTTTCACTATAAAAGTAAACGACAACCTTGTGAATTCAGATATGCAAATTGCAAATATTTTTGATAATTATTTTGTAAATATACCTGTGCTGACAACCTCAGATTTAGATTCATCACCAGAAGCTGCACAAACATTACTCCAAAAATATGTACCAAAGTGTAATGTTTCTTTTCAATTTAAATATATTGATTCAATGGATATTATAAAAACATTTAAATCACTCAAAATGAAGAACACAAGTGATTTGTGGGGCATATCTATAAAAGTAATTAAGAATATTATATATTCTATTGCACCATATCTTGCTGAAATTTTTAATAACTGTGTGAACAAAGGTATCTTTCCCGATCTTATGAAGTTTAGTAAGGTCATACCTTTGTTCAAATCAGGAAACAAAGAAGACCCCAGTAACTATCGACCCATTTCAATACTACCAGCTCTAAGTAAAATTTATGAAAAAGTTATATTGGAACAGTTGATATCATATTTTAACATAAACAATATTTTACATAGTAAACAATATGGATTTACAAAGGGTCGTTCTACTATTGATGCAGGTGTTGCTCTAATAAAACATATATTTGATGCCTGGGAGGAGTCTCAAAACGCCCTTGGAGTTTTTTGCGACTTGTCCAAGGCTTTCGATTGCGTTGAGCATAGGACTCTGGTGATGAAGCTACATTACTACGGTCTCAAAGATACCGCACTAAATTTAATCCAGTCTTATCTCAGCTCTAGAACACAGACTGTCGATATTAATGGAACTAAATCATCTGGTTCTCATGTAAAAATGGGAGTTCCACAAGGGTCCATTCTTGGTCCTTTTCTGTTTTTGATTTATATAAATGACTTGCCATTCTTTGTAGAGAACTTCTGTGAAATCGTATTATTTGCAGATGATACTTCACTCATTTTTAATGTAACTAGGTGTAAGAATAATTACGACGATGTAAACAAAGCTCTCTCAGATGTACTCAGTTGGTTTACTGTTAATAATTTGCAGCTTAACGCTAAAAAAACAAAATGTATTAAATTTAGACTACCAAATGTCAAGAATGAACCAACCGATATTAGAATAAACGGTGATCGATTAGATTTGGTAGACTCAACAGTTTTCTTAGGTATAACCCTTGATTCAAAACTTCAATGGAATCCTCATATAACGAAATTGGCCGGCAAACTCAGTTCTGCTGCTTATGCCATTAGAAAAATAAGGCAGTTAACAGACGTTGAAACTGCTAGAACAGTTTACTTTAGTTATTTTCATAGTGTCATGTCGTATGGCCTCTTACTGTGGGGAACAGCGGCTGATATTGAAACTATATTCATTTTACAAAAACGAGCAGTAAGAACAATCTATAGACTAGGTTCAAGAACTTCTTTAAGAAATCTTTTTAAAGAGATTGGTGTGTTGACAGTGGCTTCTCAATTTATTTATAATTGTATAGTTTTTGTACGTTGCAATATCAATTCATTTACCAAACACGGTGACGTACACAATTTTAATACTAGAAGTAAGACAAAACTTGTGATGCCACTGTTCAGGTTACAGAAGGTCCTTGGTTCTTTCTTGGGGCAAGGTATACACTATTATAATAAAATACCAAACACTGTACTAGATTTACCTCTAGATAAGTTTAAAAAACATGTAAAGTCTTCTTTACTTAAAAAAGGTTATTATACAGTCAGAGAATATTTAGATGATAAAACAGCCTGGCTATAATAAGAAACGCATACTTTACTACTTTTTATAATAAAAAATTATACTGATATGATAGCCTTTATAAACAGTGTCCTACAGATAACAAATAGCGTTACGTTAAACATTTCAATTAGTTTTGATTTAGAGTAGCTTGGGTGTGTCATGCTCTCTTTATTGTCTCTGCGGTGGTGGCATGTGCGTCGGGTCGTTACGTTCCCTAAAATATGGTTGAGCGAAGCGATGGCTGATTCATTATGTCATACTCGTGAACGGGTGCCGCCTGTGGAGGCTGGTCTGCTCTTGCATACTTGTCTTAATTTTATTATTATCAACTATAGTTTAACTTTGTTTTTTCTTAGACAGGTTTTGACTTTTACTAGTACTGTATGACATTGTAAAAAATTTAACTGGTAAATGGTGTTTTTGCAAACTATTTTTTTTTTCTCATGTGATTGTCCTTTATATTATGTGTTTTTTTTATTTGTGATGGAAAATGTCCTTTTATGATAGGGCATTTTCCAATATTTTTGACGATGTAAGGGAGAAAAGATCTGGACACTTGCTGAGTTTCTTGCCGGTTCTTCTCAGTACAAGATCTCCCGCCCAGAGTAGACTTACGAACCGATGGCATAATGACGTTCATAAGAGCTATTTGTAGCCTAAACTGAATAAATGATTTTGAATTTTGAATTTTGAATTTTACGAATAGTTATTCCGTGTTTTGTTCCTGTGATGTAAACGTCATTTCAAAATAGAGTAAAAAATACAAAGCACGGAGTATAACTATTCGGACCTTATTATTTGTTTATTTGTAAATAGATGCACTGTAATTAGTCTTTAAACTGTGCCACTACTAGGAAAACGCCTCCTAATTTTTATTTAAACCTTTCTAACATATTTTAGAGTCTATTTGTAAACAAAGTTGAATATTTGTTTAAAACTAACTTTTATTTTTGTAATTTAGGGAACTCATAGCCTTCATCTCAGCTGATGCTAACCTTGTCGTAACCATGGCCTAATTAGCCCATGCCGTAACAAACATAGTTGTTATGACGATAGATGTTCATCTTAAGGCGCTGATAACCGTGAAACAGCGCTTTCTGTCGATCTGCATACAAGCAAAAGAGATGAAAAAAGTGCGTGATTCAAGTCAGGAAATTCGAAAAATGCTGTTTATTTAAAAACTGCATGTTTTATTAAGTTAATATTTAATAGCGTTTTCTAATAATCATTATCAAGTTAATTTCATTGATGTAAGTACTTAAACAATAATCATATAAAAAGATACTGTTAAGTAAGAGGTAATTCTGCAATTTTGAAACTTCAATTCATTGTTGCAAATATAGTACTTTAAAACATTATATTTTTCTTGACGCTGTATGTTGTAGGCTTGTTGTAGTTAAACTCTTTAAATAAACTATGAAAAAATAAGCGCATTTCACAGTTGTCAGAGGCTTAAATAACGGTCGCTTTTCAAATAAAAAGACCAACAGAATTTTATAAACGTTTCGGTAATTTTTCAGCATGTAGCTATATTGGACTTAGACGTGAAACAAGGAGCCTCATTAGCATCAGAGCTGGCGGCGAAGCACGGCGAAGACAGGGTGAAGTTCTACAAGTGTGACGTCAGAACGAACGAGCTGACCGACGCGTTCGACAGCGTGGTCGGCCATCTTGGATCTATCGACATCGTGGTGAACGGTGCCGGCATTATGAACGATAGCCCTAATGTCTATGTCAAGTCGATCGAGGTTAATGTGGTAAGTAATATAAGGGTATGCTCCGATATGCACTGCGAGCACTGTAAGGTGTGACGTCAATTTAGTATACTGCGAAGCCGTTCCTTTACGGAACAAATTTCTCACCAGTAAGAGCACTGGACAGTGCTCGCAGTGTATATCGGAACATACCCAAAAACAATATGTTCTTAAGGGTGCGCCGTCCGTAAATGACAAATGTCATATATTTTATTTGAAATGTCTTCGTCTACATTTATTTGATGCCGCGCGGCCATACTAATTTTGTATGGGGAATTTAACGTGTTAGTTTGAAAAGTAATAGTTTAAAAAACCGCTCGATAAATCAAAAATGTGAGATGGACGATTTGTAGTTAAGTTAATTGGTGATTGTTTAGACATAATTAGAGGTATAATAATTTAGATAAACTATAAGATATCAACTAAACGCCGCCACTCGTTTTCATGATTTTTGCCCAACTTTAAATGATATTGTAGAAAAAACTATAGTGTGTTATGAATTTATGGGTCGGACTAATTGTAAACACGTTCCCTTTTATACTAAATATATATTTTATTTATTTAATACGATAGTTTTTTCATCAATATAGCAACATAACCGTGACTACACTTTTGGCTTTTTTTGGTCGGCGCACCCTTAAATCGAATTTTGTATAGGGCCATTTATAAAATTTCGAATGTGATGGCGGGCCAAAGTCAAAATAAACAAACATACACTGAATTTGTAATTATCTATATTAAATTAGATACGTCTTTGTAATTTATTTGATCTTTGTAGAACCGGCGACTTGACATCTCTTGTGCCTGATAATGTAATTTAAGTGCGCGCGCAATTTTAAACACACAACAGTGTCCTGTAAATGTTATAAAATCTAAATTCTAGTATCGGGCTTTAGGTTTGGCATGGAGTGGTATCCGACACAATTTAAGCAATGTGGAGCTCTTAGCTACCACCAATCTTATAAGTCAGGCCTAACAGTAAGCTCAGCAGTATTTTTCTAACAGTCAGAAGCATGACTCTTCATTTGATTGAGATTTCTTAAATCTAAATGACAATGCTTGGCTATCATGTCAAGTAGGTCAGTGTGACAGTCAGGAGCAAGACTCCTCATTTCATTGAGATTTCTTTAATTTATAACTGGAAAATGCTTGGCTATCATGTCAAGTAGGACAAGTTAATTGTAATTATTCCATCACATTGACACAAATTCCCGTTTTCGTTGATCGATAAATACGAGTACTATAGCAGCCGTTTGTTTAAATACATGTTATCAGTATCATTTAGTATTTGTTGTTAGCTAAATGCTTCTAAACAATCTCTTATCTATGTTGAGTTAACCATCCACATTTAATGGTATTATTGAACTCACATGTTTATCTTTCGTTGTATGTAGTTTGGTATAAATATTGATAGAACACTTGAAAAAAGCATTCATTTCGAATGTTTTGAGTGCTTGTTTTATAGGTTTATTTGAACAACAGAAAGAAATATAAAAGGTTAGTAAAAATCTGATAAGAGAAAGAAAATTATATTTTATTATTTTCCTCATCCTCATTAGGATAGACTATATTTTCCCTGCCGGAACAAAATCCTAATTCACTCACATAGTTGTTATACCAATATAGGTAAGTACTTCTTCGACGCCACGTGTAGATGCTACAAAGTTTTAAGGATTTTTCATTTAATAAATAGTAAAGGAAAAGTTACAAATTATCTATTAGCTATTAAGTAGGTATACTCCAAATTAATAGCTGAATGATGGTGAACGGACTGCGTCAATACGCACGCAGTAGATGAAGAAGCTGTTCTAAGTGGTAACGATAGGTACCTAGCACCGAATCCTAGACCTTATTGTGGTTTCAATAACAGTTTTTATTATTGCGCTACCAAACAACACACACATACAACACACACACAAACGCCTGGTCGGTTTAAATGGGTTAACTCACCCAGAAAAGCTGATACGCTTGTATTTAGGTATGGGTTCACGTCAGTAGTCTAACGGACTATACGGGGATTGAACCATGATTTCTCGCATTCAATAGAGCATCTATTTATTAGGGCACCAAACGCTTTTTAAAAACGAACTTACTTTATTTTCAGACAGCCTTAATCACCAGCTCACTGAAAGCGTACGAGTTGATGCGCAAGGACCGGGGTGGGAAAGGAGGCACCATCATCAACATAGCATCCATCGTAGCGGTCATGCAGTCCGCGCACCTTCCAGTATACAACGCCACCAAGAGTGCTGTGCTCCAGTTTAGTCATTCTCTTGGAGTAAGACTTTTAGTAGAAACTTTTTTATTGGGAGTTTTTCTTTTGGCTTCCAACTAGATTCACCGAGAGGTTCGGATCGACTCATGAGCGGAACAACCTGAGGGCGCCTCAAAAGGCTGGACGGTTATCCGAATCTTTGGGGGTGGGGAGAAGCGCCCCGGTACATGTCCTGGTATAGAGTGCGTGTGAACCGGGTCTTCGTACACTTGTTCTACGAGTAGGTACGGTGTCTTGGTCCTATAAATATTAGTGTGCATGTGTATTTGACTGTGTAGTGACAGTTTAAGGATCGAGAGGGTAAGTGGATACTGCATAAGGATTGTAATGAGAAATCAGTTTACACAAGTGTTGACGCAGACCGCATACCTTCCAATGTTATAATGCAAGTAAGAACGCTGCCTTGTAATTTCTCCATTCCAATGGATAGGTACTGCATATCTAATACGCTTCCTTGTTCATCATCATCATCATCAGCTCATTTATGTCCCCACTGCTGGGGCACGAGCCTTCCCTATGGATGGATAGGGAGAACGGGCCATGAACCACCACGCGGGCCCAGTGCGGATTGGTGGTTGTTAACGACTGCTAATGCAGACGGGACCAACGGCTTAACGTGCCTTCCGAAGCACGGAGGAGCTCGAGATGATAAAGTTTTGGTCACCCATCCGATGACCGGCCTTTGCGAAAGTTGCTTAACCTCAGCACTCGCAGACCGGGCGCGTTAACCACTGCGCCATCGAGCTCCTCATGCGTTTCCTTGTTAGATAACTGTAATTTAAAAAAAAGGTTATTCCAAACACCTATTTTCAACAAAATTTTCATTAAACTTATCTTATATTTCAAGCCAGATTCGGCGTGAAAAATTTGTAAAACAAAGTTTTCACAATTTAGGTACCTACCCATCTAATAAGTATCAGTCAGATTTTTACTGTTTCTTGAGAGTGAGTTATTATTAGTTATTTGTGATTATTCCTTATTCGTGGTTATCACGTAAGTCTGTCTAGAAACCAGTATACATCTATCTGGCAGTAGATATTTGCATTGAAATAGTAAAAAATTAATTTGTTTACAAACATTCTATATCGATTTTGGTCTGAGTGGGTATATTCTTTGGTTTCATACTAGTGGCACTAAAGTTTGATTAGAACTAATGATAGACACATTTTCCTTTTATAATTAGAAATACGAGTAGGTCTCGATCAGGGGGTCAGCAACTGATTTGTGACTTTAGCGGTAGGTAATTAAATACAGTACCACCTGTTTTCTAGCCGTCTCATCCAGTAAAATTTCAATGAAATTCTATACATATTATTAAATGTGACGAAAAATATGTCGAACACTGTATTTGAAGTGTCGAACATTGGTAACGCTGTATGTGCAGTTATTAAGGGGGTGCAGCGCGGACGCAAAACTGCGAGTTTCAAGTTTCTATAAGATAGCGAGCGAGCGGCGCGTGGCAGTGGTGTGACAACGGCGCACGACTACGAACACGCACGCACACTAATATCTGTACAGAGTAGGCTGGTGATTTAATTAGAGCAATGTTTACTTTCGTAAAATCATAGGCGTTTGGGTAAAAAATAAGAAAAGTCTTAATATTTTCATATTCATGTTTTTTAATTGAAAAATAAGACAACAGTGACCTGCGCAATATCAATACAAACATTTTGATGACGGATCATTGTTTCATTTGTGCTATATTTACAAAGTTTCTGAAGAAATAAGTTTTTAGATATCATTACTTTACGTATTGTTTATGCAGTTTCTGGGTATTTGTTTCAAATTCCAAGACAACCACGACCTTGTGAAAGGATCAAGCTAATCTACACTAGTCCTTTTAATGTATAAGACCTATTCAGCGCCTAGCACCAGTGACTTAAAAACACGTAAATTTTCAAATTCCGCGCTGCACCCCCTTAAGACATTGTAGGTAATTTCAGGTAAAATAAATTTTATTCTCAAAAGAAATTTCAATTTCTCTTAATGAGAAATTACATAGTATTAAAGTTATGTAAATAAAATATAAACAGTGAGCATACATGAATTTGAAACTAAAGTACCTAATAAAACCAGTGCAAAAAGTGTAATTTGCTAACTGTAATGAAGCAAATATTAATTAACTAAAAGCAAACGGGAGTCGTGCGTCGTTAAATTATTAATTATTTTACTTTAGAGTTTAGACTAGGGTATAATTGAAACGCTCACCAGAAATGTTTTTTAGACCCTAAGCCTAGGTACCAAATAAATTAAATGACTGTACAAATATTATTTTTGCTTCCCAAAATGAATAAATGCTCACCAAATTTTTACACTATTATTCAAATGATTGAGGATACTAGCTGCCCTACTCCTGTAGGTCATAGACCAAATAAAAACTTTTTATTTGGTCTGAGCTGTAGATTAGACAACAGAAAGCCAAAATTACCAAATTGAAACTCGAGACATTAAATATTGGTGTTATCTATTTGGTGACAAAATAACATATTTGGTCTGAAATGCAGTTAAAAGGTATTCATATATTTTATTGCATTTAATAAAAATATAAATTGTGTCCTTTTTATAATATTTTAGGAAACACAATTTGGTGAGCATTTATCCGTTTTGTTAAGGGTTTCGAATTTTATTAGTAGTAGAATTGATACATTTTTGGTAGGCGTTTAAACACAAGCCTTTAGACTATGTCGGTTATCGTTTAAACAAATGACAAGAAGGATTTGTCTGTTTCAATATTACCTATGTGGTTCGTGGTTATAAACTCTTATCTACATCTATACATGTTATAAACTTAAAACGACTTTGGAGAAGTAATAATAGGTAAGCTAATGTCTCTAGAATATAATGAGTAATAATGTCCATTAGTGAAATGCTTCATACAAATAAGAAATAAAAATGGAACCAAATAAAAATCATTTCTATTCCAAATCAATTCCGTTTACTACCTAACAATCTACTAATTAAAAGTAATTTGTGTAGCTTATCCACCTTTATTCAAATATTAACTTACAATTTAGTTATTTGTAAAGAACGGCGATTTTTTTAAAATGCATTTTATCATGTACAACGAACGATATTAAATCTAACTGATGTTATGAAATATTATGTTTTTCGAGCTCATACCACCATCGCCCTTTTACCACCGAACCTCCAGACGTACTGCGATATCATCCCCACCTAGTAGAAATTCCACTATGTCGCACTAAGCGCTTCATGTCATCATTTTTACTGCGCACTGGCAAGGAGTGGAATTCTCTACCATCGCCTGTGTTCCCAAAAACTTATAACCTGAATTCCTTCAAGGCGAGAGTTAATAGGCATCTTCTAGGGCAGCTCGCTCCATCTTAGACCTCATCTACGCTCACCATCAGGCGTGATCGAGGTCAAGAGCTGTCTTATAAGGCATAAAAAAAAATAAAAAAAAATGTATAAGTGTTTTCGCTCTTTATAAATGAATAAGCAACACTATAATCAATTAGGTGGCAGACAGATTTGAGCTCATAAGTGTACAATTTTATTTACAGATGGAACCAACATATTCGAGGACGGGCGTCCGTCTGATAACCATGTGTTTCGGATGCACGGACACAGCTTTGCTAAGCAGCAGCAAAGCTGATGTTTTCGATCCTGAAACAAAGGATACACTGTTCAACGCGTTGGACGCGACTCCATTTCAGAAGTATGAACACTTCATCATCATCAGCTCATTTTATCTTCCCACTGCTGGGGCACGAGCCTTCCCTATGGATGGATAGGGAGAACAGCCATAAACCACCAGGCGGCCCTTAGTGCGGATTGGTGGTTGTTAACGACTTGAATGCAGCCGGGACCAACGGCTTTATGTGCCTTCCGAAGCACGGAGGAGCTCCAGATTATAAATTTTTGGTTACCCGTCAGATGACCGGCCTTTGCAAAAGTTGCTAACCTCAGCACTCGCAGACCGGGCGCGTTAACCACTGCGCCATCGAGTTTCATAACATGCTTAGTATGTAACGTTGCAATAACTCATAGACTAAAAGTAAATCACAGCAAAGCAGTGCAATGACACTGTTTTATATATATTATATAGTATTAACCTCCTGACCGCCCTCGTACTACTCATAGTACCTACATAAAAAAATAAAAAATTTGGCGGTTATTAGTTTTTATTGCGGTGAAAATACCTTAGAGCGACATCATCTACCTTTTGCAGCCGAACAAACTAAAAAAACTAAAGACTTAAACAATTTTTTAATTTTGATTTCATATGTAATATATAGGGCATAATAGGGGCTTTATTTATAATACCTATATTAAAATTTAACGGTGAAATATAACGGTGAAATTAAAAAAAAAGTACGTACCTGGAATCATCATCAGCTCATTTTTGTCCCCACTGCTGGGGCACGAACCTTCCCTATGGATGGATAGGGAGAACAGGCCATGAACCACCACGCGGGCCCATTGCGGGTTGGTGGTTGTTAACGACTGCTAATGCGGCCGGGACCCACGGCTTTACGTGTCTTCCGAAGCACGGAGGAGCTCAAGATGATAAATTTTTGGTCACCCATCCGATGACCGGCCTTTGCGAAAGTTGCTTAACCTCAGCACTCGCAGACCGGGCGCGTTAACCACTGCGCCATCGAGCTCCTCTGTACCTGGAATAGTCAGGAGGATAACAGCCAAAAGAATTTGTTTCGGAAATCGGCGAGAACTGGCCAATTTAGGTAGGTACCTATGTCACATAAGTAAATATCTAACTATGTCCCATGTCACAAAAAGATACTATATGCCAGGGTGCCTATTGTAAGTTTTGTTTACTATCCGTATTCATTCGATTACGTTAACGAAAACGAAAATTAGTATGACATTGAAGCAGCGCTTTCTGGCGACATAGGTACGGAGAAGAGTTTAAATTTTGCCATACAAATTCTCGTTTTCGTTAACGTGACCGAATACCGAATGAAACTCGCACTAGGCACCCTGATTGCAACGCTTTAAATGAAATGCTGTCTTTCAAAACTGCCTTTCTTTAATTTATTAATATCTGATAACTTCCAGACCTGAGAACCTCCAGACGTACTGCAGGATATCACCCCCACCTAGTAGAAATTCCACTATGTCGCACTAAGCGCTTCATGTCATCATTTTTACTGCGCACTGGCAGGGAGTGGAATTCTCTGCCATCGTCTGTGTTCCCAAAAACTTATAACCTGAATGCCTTCAAGGCGAGAGTTAATAGGCATCTTCTGGGGCAGCTCGCTCCATCGTAGACCTCATCTACGCTCACTATCGAGATCGAGATCAAGAGCTGTCTTATAAGATATAAAAATAAAAAAAATCATCACTTGTTGACTCTGCTTAGTAACGTAAACGTTATCTCTTCCAGAACACAGTCAGCAGTGAACGGATTAGTGGAAGCTTACAAAAGAGGAGCCAGTGCATCCACATGGTTAGTGGCAGCCGACCAACCCGCGCTGGACATCACTGAACACGTTGCTGAAGCCTACAGGATCATGAGCCAAGGTCTTATCGCGGCAAACGCCAAAACTGGAGCTTGAAGATACAATGTTAAAATTGGTGGTGTTGAATGAAGCATTCAAGCACACTTTTTTTCAAATATTAAACTATAAAATAACTGTTGTAAATAAAATAAAACTGATATAATATTAGTATGCACAAGTTTATATTTAATAATAATAATAATAATAATAAAACATTTATTCGGCTTTTCAACACAGAACAGATTTGGTAACTAAGTAAGATGACAATCAACAATTATAAATCGTTTAAAGTGACATTATCTTTTTAAGAATTTAGATTAAAATCTAACTAACCAGTTGTACACAAATACAACATACGCCCTCTTAATCTAAATTCATAATTAGGAACATAGTAATATTAATAGACAACAAACATAAGCAACAAAATAAGAAGTAAAATTTAACAATAAAAATGCAAAATCTAAAATCAAATTAATATCATACTTAAGTAATGCCCATACTGTCAAGACAAGCTTTATGCTTAACTCGCGGCAATGGTTTAGTCAGTACGTCGGCTGGCAACTTATCAGTAGCTAAATACTTACATATTATGGTGCCATCATTACCCTTTTCCTGAATAAAATGAAACTTGACATGTATATGTTTTGTTCTATTATGATGGATAAGATTATACGCTAAAGGTAATGCACGTTGACTGTCAGAAAATGAAACAACTTTGAGAAGCTCACCTGTTACTATGATATGGGATCTCCAGCAAAGCTAAAATAATAACCTGTATATGACCGCCTGTCCTCGGTACAATTCAATAACTTACTAAATATGTGTATATATTAGAGATTGAATCCTGAACGAAGTAATTCGCCAAATAACCAGAATAACTGACATAGCTTAAAGTATTAGCAAGCTGAAATGGCAATTAGCTGGTCACATAAAGCCGCAGGACCGATAACCGTTAGGGTAGACGTGTGAGTGGAGACTGCGACTCGGCAGGTGTAGTGTACTTATTGGTGCAAAAATTCAAAATTCAAAATTCAAAATTCAAAATCATTTATTCAGTTTAGGCTACAAATAGCTCTTATGAACGTCATTATGCCATCGGTTCGTAAGTCTACTCTGGGCGGGAGAACTTGTACTGAGAAGAACCGGCAAGAAACTCAGCAAGTGTCCAGCTCTTTTCTCCCTTACAGCGTCAAAAATATTGGAAAATGCCCTATCATAAAAGGACACTTTCCATCACAAACAAACACACAAAAAAAGGACAATCACAACACCCAAAAATAATACAAAAAAAAATAATAATAATAATAAGTTTGCAAAAATTACATCAGGTAACTACCAATTTCAATTTTCGCAATGTCATACAGTACTAATAGAAGTCAAAAATTATCTAAGAAAACAAAGTTAAAGTATACGAGTATAATAATAATAAAAATAAGATAAGTAAGCAAGAGCAGACCTGCCTCCACAGGAGGCACCCGTTCACGAGTATGACATATGAATCAGCCATCGCTTCACTCAACCATATCTTAGGGAATGTAACGACCCGACGCACATGCCACCACCGCAGAGACAATAAAGAGAGCATGCCACACTCAAGCTACTCTAAATAAGAATTTAATAAATTGTTTAACGCAACATAAATATTGTTTGTAAACTGTAGGACACTGCTGATAAAGGCTATCATATCAGCGCTAAGATATTAAAGTATAATAATTGATCCAAATAAAACAAAATGCTGATTTTTTATTATAACCAGGCTGTTTTATCATCTAAATATTCTTTGACTGTATAATAACCTTTCTTAAGTAAAGAAGATTTTACATGATTTTTAAACTTATGTAATGGTAAATCTTGTACAGTACTAGGTATTTTATTATAGTAGTGTATACCTTGCCCCAAGAAAGAGCCAAGAACCTTTTGCAGTCTGAATAGTGGCATTACAAGTTTTTTCTTATTTCTAGTATTGAAATTGTGTGTGTCACCGTGTTTAGTAAATGAGTTGACATTGCAACGCACAAAGACTATGCAATTATAAATAAACTGAGATGCAACTGTAAGAACACCAATTTCTTTAAAAATAGTTCTTAGAGTAGTACGGGAATCTAGTCTATAGATGGTTCTTATTGCTCGTTTCTGTAAAATAAATATAGTTTTAACGTCAGCCGCTGTAGCCCACAGTAAGAGGCCATACGACATGACACTATGAAAATAGCTAAAATAAACTGTTCTAGCAGTTTCAACGTCTGTCAGTTGTCTTACTTTTCTGATGGCATAAGCAGCAGAACTGATGCGGGTGCGACGGTGCGGGTGCGACGATATACGCAAAATGGCTGGCAGCGGTTGGATGAGAACAGCCGAAGATCGGGCTTAGTGGCATGCATTAGGAGAGGCCTATGTCCAACAGTGGACTGATATGGGCTGATTATGATGAAGAGTTGCGATGGCACGAAAAGCATTTCATGAGGCAAATATGGACTGGAAACAGTTGTGTAGGTAGGTACTTATAAGTTATCAGCAAATTCTTTCAGGACATTTTCGCCAGCTGATGTTCGAGAAACTCACCTAATGTCGTAGAGAAAATATCTTTTCTCTTAACTCTGACCTAGCATAGCATAGCATCACTGTTTGCAAAGATAAGATTGTACTTTGGCCTTTAGTTATCTTATCATTTATAACCTTTGTAAGAATAAATTATTCTCAAACAAAGGCCCTTTTTAATCTGTTATTGATAAACTTGTAATTTGTTATATTTTGTTTTTGTGAAGCCAATAATGTTACAAAAACTGATTAATGAGTGAGAAAAAATCAGCAACTTCATAGATCGCCTCTGTGGTCTAGTGGTTAAGACCACCGGTTTAGACCCAGAGGTCCCGGGTTCGATTCCCAGCGGGGGGTACATCTTTGTGTACTCGGTTTGGTTGGTGGTAGGACTTAACATCAATGTTTGTAGCATTGTTGTGTTCCGGCAGCTAGAGATAAGATAGCCAGTACCTCACTAGTTGATGAGGATCCCGGGTGAAGTGAGCTTCCATCATTGGCTTTATCATCACTTAACATCAGGTGAGATCAAGGCACTGTGCTTACCCGTAAATATAAAAAAAAAAGATAAAGATCTATTTTTACAGTTAGTTACAGTTAGCCTGTATTTTCCCATTGTTGGGCAAAGGCCTCAACTACGTTTTTTTGCCAACGTTTGCCAGTCTTTTTCAAAGGCAATATTATTACTCTCTAATAAAACATATTACATAAAACTTCGAGTAGGTTGTCAGATTTTATGAATTACAAAGAAAACATCGATATGTTTATTGGAACGTGTTCATCATAAAGTAACTATAACAGTAGTAAGCTTTGCCATTGTATTATGTTATTGAATCAAATGTAGAACTGCGGATATTTTATGCTATGGCTTTTAATTCGATAAATAAAAATAAAAACCGCTTCTAAGCTGCAGTGGCTAGACCACCGGAATCAACGGTTCCTAGAATTGTTGAAGTTGAGAGTAGTAGGGTTGTAGTTGGTAAAATAAAAAAACGGTGGATGTAGACTGCCGCGCAAACGGAGGCACAGGAGAACAGCAGTCAGCTCATGATCACGGCCGTTGCAACTTGGTCTAAAGAAGGTATAAAAAACCTTTTACCGATTAGTTGGCGTTAATCCCCGTTAAAGTTCTATGTTAACTATGGAACGCGAAAGTTTAAAAGTGTATAGTTCCTAGAATTTCGAAGTACTAGTATCATACTCGAAAAATGAAAATTTTAACTGGTAACTGATGTAAATTTGCAAACTTAGATATATTTCTTTTCTCTTTTGTTTTTTACATGTTGTGATTGTCCTTTATATTTTGTGTTTTTATTTGTGATGGAAAGTGTCCTATATGTCCTTTAAATTAAGTCCTTTTATGATAGGGCGTTTTCCGATATTTTTGACGGTGTAAGGGAGAAAAGAGCTTGACACTCGCTGAGTTTCTTGCTGGTTCTTCTCAGTACAACCCGCCCAGAGTAGACTTACGAACCGATGGCATAATGACGTTCATAAGAGCTATTTGTAGCATAAACTGAATAAATGATTTTGAATTTTGGTACGGTTGGTGGTAGGGCTTGTTTGGAATCCACCTGACTAGATACTAAAGTGACAACAATATTTAAAAGGTAGTTTTGTTGGGATCCGTCAGTTTGAGTTAACATAGCAAGTTCAAGATTTGGGGTGCAGTGCGGTGATAGTCAGCCGTAACATCACTTAACGTCTGTAAAGGAATAAAAAATATAAACTCTTAAATAATATAATTCTTTTTTATGTCTTAAGGGCACGCACTTGACTTACATCTCACCTGGTGTTAAGTGAAGATAAGGCCTAAGGTGGAAGCGTACTTAACCCCAAAACAAATCCCCAACTACTGAGGCACTGGCTATCTTATCTCTAGCTGCCGTAACACAACAATGCTACAAACATTAATGTTATGGCGACATATTTAGATAAAACGGTGGTAGCTAGCCAGGCGGACAAGCTCAATACCACGAACCAAACCGAGTACACAAACATGTACTTCCCGCTGGGAATCGAACCCGGGACTTCTGGGTCTAAACTGGTGGTCTTAACCACTAGACCACAGAGGCAGGTATATTCATTAATGTCGTTAAATATTATTTTATGCATGTTGTAAATTATGCAAAAACTAAATCTCACACGCGATTTTATTGCAAAAAAAATATACACAGTCGTAGTCATAGTATTATGCTACATGCTGTAACTTACGAGTATTCGTAATTTTATATTTTTGTTTAGGCGTAAATTACTTGTACAACAGCATCAAAAGTACAGCATCAAAAGTACATCAAAAGTAAGACAGCTATTGACTCTTATGTCATAAGAAATAAGGATCAAATGAGCGTATCTTACTTATTTTTGCTGAGTATTCAACATAGCCGCATATAATTCAATGTCATCTTGTATAATTATAGGTCAGTTGAAAATGAAACGCGACATTCATGCATTAAATAATTTTATTTTAAAAACTTCTTATATCATTGTAACTCTTCTTAATCATTGTTTCAAACTTCAAATTAGGTTATCTCTGCTTATACAGCTATTATTCGTCATTATTGTCTTCCAGACTAAATCGTGTTTTGTTTAATTATTTATTTCCAATTTTTAATTTTCGTATATTTTGATATGGCATAACTTATGAGTAAACGAAAACCTGGAATTATCGTACATAATGGAAGACGATACAAACTTTAACTACGCAGTGAGACTAAATTACTTACAACTCTTACTATATTTTACTAAAAAATAATCAAATTGCACCTAATAACGCACTTTCAAATGATAAAAACATCCATAGTTACCATATTATACCAACCTATCAGAACCAACGAAATGTTAAAACAAAACAAATATTATAAAAGAACACTTTCAGTTTTCATTTTATACCTAAGTTTAATATTTCTTCACATTGTCTATCTAAAAATTCAAATAGGTACCCGATCTCTAGTTTCTATTTTGAGTTAAATGAGATTCAACTTCAACTATTGATGCAATTATCTATGTATTCACAACATATTATCTTGTTTCAGTTCTAGCATAGTTAAGAATTTATGCTGATCTCTTATTTCGATCATGTCTATATTAATTAAATGGTTGATCGAAATGGCAGTGCGATTCTTTAATAAGAAACTTCAATTTGGCAATGATCATCATTTAACGCAGAATATCAGCGACATCATCAACAGTATCCAAGTTGATCTCATTTAAGCTCAAAACTCTACATTTTTTCTCTAATAGTTAACGCGATATTTATAAACTTTAATAAATTTCCTCGGGAAACGAAATAATATATATATCACTTTAATACACCTCTAAGATATGAATAGTTTAAGTTCTATATACAATGCTTTTATTCGGTAAGAATATACCAATTTCTAATATCTCTACAATATGAAAATTAGTATTTCTTTATAGGAATATTTTAAAAATAATTCACAATAATCTCTTCATCGTAAAATAACAGGAAACAGTGTCAACATCAAAACAGATATATAATTTACATTAAAATAAATAAATATAAAAATGAGAGGTAAAAAAAAATCCAACGATTTATACTTTACTAATTGCATGTAACAATTAAATGCGATCTTACTAAAATGGCAGTTTCATATCACGTATACGAATTTAGAGCAACAACGCAGGTCAACACTTCGATTAATTTAAACAAATTTATTGCCGTGTCATAAATAATCACTAACACCTATAATTATCATTTTATTCAATTTCTGGTAACGAACCTTGAGTAGGACACTACAAAAATCTTAATTTATTTACATCATGTCCGATCACAAGTGTAATTCAATTTGTGCCTCAGGTCGATCGGTTGAACCTACTTGGTGTCAATATTGTGCGTTTAATCATTTTTAATACTAATTACCTTCGATCGATTATGTACTAGATAAAGAATTCGGAACACAAATCTCGAAAGTGGTCATGTTTGCTCATACCTATTATACATTTAAATTTCGAATAACAAAATTTGAAAAAACATTGGATAACATCAACAACTTTATCTTACTGTAAACCTTAAATCTTAAATATAAAGATTAAATTAAGGTTGCAAAATGTTTGTATTTAACATTTACCTATTGTTTTCTAAAGTTTACGCGAATACTACACATTGAAATGAAACAACTTTTACGGATCTACTCGCGTTTATTTTACACATTACTTTTTAATGTTTATCCTGACGTTTCGAACTCTTTGCAACACCATACTGCCAGACCAAAAGATACTGTAATCTCTTTCTGCGTAAAACGGAACGCACCTGATTAAATTTAAATGAGGGTATACAAGCTACTAACTAATTATGAGACGACCAACACCTCAGTCTCCCTGTGACCACGGACCCTGCAAAGGGTTGTAAAATCCGTAAAAGTTGTTTCGTTTTAATATTTACTGTCATCGACACAAACGCGATTGTAGCTCCGTGACCCCAAAGTCGCCTACCGTTTTTCAAGCGGTCATTGGTCATCCAATACATAATTGATCAAAGTTAATGACAGTATATCACAGACCGATAAAGGTCTTCAAAATATGACATGGCTGAACCATTTTTAACAAACAAACCATAACACGTTTCACATTTTAATAAGTTAAGTTTTAACTTTGATAATGTATCAAGTAATGTAAAATGCAATGGCATTTTACGAGTATAATTATATGTACACACACATGCACATCAAACTACCACAATCTGTCAAATTTCCTAAATAGATTTTGAACTTTATATACAATTTGTAAAAAAAAAACCCTGTCCGATCGGAAAGGGGTACATAGGTATACCAATAACTATAACAAAAAATAATAATAAAAAAAGATTTAAATGAAACAACTTTTACGGATCTACTCGCGTTTATTTTACACATTACTTTTTAATGTTTATCCTGACGTTTCGAAAAGTTGAGTTCTTAAAAGAGTCATCGTAATTTAAAACGCAAGTTTCTTGTACCGTAACTGCTCAAACTACCCCAAAATAATGCTAATTTTATAAATGTGACACTTTCCATCAATGGCGGCGGCATCAAAGGTCCTACGTACCGAAGTGCCGACAAAAGTATTGCCATGTGAGTTTTGTCATTTAACAAAATTTTTATTGGGGTAAATTTTTTTCACTTATTATTTTAAAATAATTACGTTAATAGAACTGAATCTTGATACCTAATAACACCTTTACGGATCGGACAGGGTTTTTTTTTACATATTGTATATGGCAGACGGTTGAACATCTATTAAAAAAAACAGTTTTGGATAGGTTCGGTTGATGTGCAGGCTGTACTATCTCTCTTTCTGGTTCTTCTGACTACTGGCGTCATAGTTTGCCGTAACACCATTTAAGCTGTATAATAAAATTTTAAATTACTTAAATTTAATATTGTAGGTACTATTTTGTATTATATTGCATATCTATTCAATTCTGTCTCTATTAAATTCTATTGAATATTACGCTTTTAGTTAAAGCAAATACTTTATCTTTATAGCCTATCATTGTCCAACTAGAAAAAAATCCTTCACACATAAAAAGATGGATAACATAGATCGGAATAACATTATCTTCGCAAATAATATTAATAAATAACATTATAGGTTTATCAATTTTGCTTAAAAAATTATGTGAACAATTTTATTTATTCTTTTATTTATTTTTATATTTTTTGCTAAAAATCATAAAGTTTACCACATTTTCAAAGATGTCACAAGGTTTGGCAACCGATCGACTGCACTTGGTCCGTAAAATATTTTTTCCCGCTAATATTCCACTACAATCGCAATTTTAATCATATTATATTTACAATATTGGAGACAACTTGAACGGCTCGTCTCATTTTTTAAATATTATACAATTAATTGAATATCGAATATGAGGATTGTCCACGGTTTTAACTATGCATTTCAAGATCACTTGAAGCCAATTAACTTTTACTCATACTAAATAACCTTGACAAATTGTTGAACCATTAGTATGCTGGTGAATTTTATTATCATTATTAGTTATTTCAATTATCAAGTTGTTTTATTCACTCATACATCATTACGATTTCGACATCGACAATCACTCCTTACCATGTGTCGTTTAACATCGTTACGTTCAACATTATCAATTCCTACACCAAATTCAACATGAACATCTTAAACAGTCGAACTTTGAGAATACCACGTATCATTTTCTAGAAAAATCCTCAGTTCAACACTATAATAACTGAACTCCAACAATGTAGGTATAGGGACCCCGCGCGGGCCGGTCACACGGTGGTGACTCGGTCGATCTCCACGTATCGCACGGAGTCCTCGCTGGGTCAGCAAATCACCTCCTTCTCGTCAAAGATGGCGGTGTCTGAGGACAAGCTCTTGAGACGCTGCTGAAGGGCGGAGCGTCTCCTACGACAGGAGCGCGCTACCGCAATCTGAAACGAACAGTTCTTGGATGATATATATATCTCTCCTGACCAATTTCGGCTACTGTATGCTCTGGATAGGCTCATCTCATCAGTCACATGAACAACATCAACACTCAGCAGTTTTTGGATGAGTGATCGATTATGCAAAGTTAACATCAACTCATTCCTACATGAAAAAAATTATATCTGAAGATTGGGTCATAACATACCACGTTGACCCAATGTGGTGGGTTTTAAAGACCGCCATTTTACGATAACAATTGGCCCCAACGACTGAACGTGCTATTCGAAGCACGAAGGAGCTCCAGTTATATTGAAATTTTGTCGCTCATCTAATGACTAATCACTCGATAGCTGCTTAACTTACAAGATCGCAAAAAGAAAACTATCGCAAAGAGAGAACCCGAAAACATTAAGTTGATAAAGTCGAGTCAAAATAGGTATAAAACGAATCTATCATGATTGAAACGTCGAAAGTATGTAGTCCAAGCAAAAATTTTGTTACGCAAGTTAGACGTCACGACGTCAGTCACAACGTCTTATGAAAGAGCAGGAGAAGAATTAGGTGCACCGAAATGAACAGCTAAAAAGAAATGGCATTTACAAAAATAACCATCATATCATCACGGTAATAATACCTAACAGTAGTGTAACTTCATACAAACGGACGAAGCGCGAGCTATACCTACGCGCTCGGGTCTCGGCATGCGCTCGGCATGCAACAGTCGCGAATGTGCCGCAGTGACTAGCCGCGGGGCGTGTTGTTTTCTAAACAGTAAGCGATTGTTTTGATTAAAATAAGTTATGGCGAGGATCAATAGTAGAATATATTGTGCTGTTTTTGGTTGCATGAATTCGTCAATAACGACCCCATATATAACATTTTTAGATTACCTTGAAACTCCGAAAGGTACTTACGTAAGACTACAAATAAAGTGATACACGAGTAAACTAGGTAGGCGATTCGTTTATGATACATACGGTAGGTACGTTCGTGTTAAAACCTAGGGGTTGTAAGTTTTTGGAAACATTATTGAATTAAACGATTGATTGATTTTCATTTTTTAAACTAATCAAAAAACAGTTTTTTTTATAGAACACTTCCTATTTCATTCACAACGTATTTTATTTGTTTAAATATAAAATATACCCCCTTATTCATTTATTTAGTTAATCATCATTGTTTTGTCTCTTTTTCTCAAATTCAAATTGACGTTTGTGTGACGTTGACAAAACAATATTTAACGAAATAATGCTTAAATAGTTTTTAGGAATAAGGGGGATCATATTTACAATCACAAAATACATTCACAAAACTAGATAGAAAGAAACTCAAAGTAGGCAGATGTAATTAAAATACTGTTGTAGGTGCCCACCTACACCCTGCTGCCCAGCCCAGCCAAAGAAAATATACGGCCAGCCCTAGCGCGTGTTTACGTACCGCGCGGCTGTAGGCATTTATTTCAAAGATAGGGCCGAGTTACGATACTGTAGATATTATTACCGTGATATCATCGTGCAAAAGTAGGTAAGACGAAAGAGGTTACATACCACCGCGAAGGCAGTGAGGATCGAGAAGCCGAGCATGGCGGCCGCGTAGTGCGCCGGCAGCCGCAGCAGCGCTGAGCATTGCGCCAAGCGCTCGTCTTCACCGTGCGGGCACTGCGCCACTCCATCGCACCACAGCTCTGAGGATATGCACGCGTCCAGGGACGGGCAACGGTACTCGCACTCCCCTGATAGGGCGAATACGCCGCCGCGTGGGTTTGGGTGCCTGAAATTATAATGTTTCAGTGGTAAAACAATGTTGCTAACTGAATAAACATAAGCGACCGTCGCTTTTGCGCTATGAGATTTACTTAATACAACAACAGGTAGCCCTGGTCTTATCATCTGATGGAAACTCACGATCACTAAAAAAACTATCTTATCTCTAATTTAAAAAGAAAGATTAGATGCTTTATTTGATCGTTAATCAAGCCGAAACGGGTGAATGGATTTGGATCCTAAATCCGACAGCCGTGTACTATTACCATGTATTCGGAATTAATACATCGGATACCTTTGTACCGAAAAAATACCATTAAACCTTCGAGAATTCACGACAAACATACCATAGTTCACGCGGTTATACAGTCGTTAATAAATTCAGTATAAGTAATCAAAGCAAATTATTAATCATACCTTCTAGAAAGCTCTAACCATGAAACATAGTAAGAGCCACTATCAACGGGTATGAGTTCTACGGTCAACGACCTCGGCAGGTCGAGGTCAAAACGATCCGGGGAAGGTGGTGGAGCCATCACGTGCTTAGCTAGAGGGTCTGTTTCTTTCAACCATCCATCGGAGAATACTTCGACGACATCGTCATTCTGCAATCAACCAGATACAAATCAAACTAGAGTAAATTAGGTATATCATTGACTCGGGATAATTAGTAGCACTTTTTGTAAGTAATGAACTGATAAATAACAGTCATCTATCAGTTATTAGTTTATTTACTCTTACACTGTTGGACAAAAGCCACGATTATTAAAATCAAATCATCGCTACAACTAAGGGATATTGGTTAAATTTATTACTGCGCTTGACAAACGCGGGTTAGTGATCGATCACAAGCCCGTCAGAAAATACGAATCACACTTTACCCGACCCAGAATTTGAATAAAGGACCTCAAGATTTGGGTTGAGCGCTCTTGTCACTCGTCTATTTCGTTGTTCCGTTGGATAGTAGTTGGAAAAACAGCTTTACATTAATTTTAGAAAAGAGATCATAATGCTCGAATAATTTTACCTGTTCGTCAGGTGGGTCTGGACAAATGAAAACTGGAGATAGTCCCCCAGTATATACCGCTATTCTATTTTGTGTCCTGCAGAGGTGTCTCAAGTCTGGAGCAACGGTGATGTTGTTGAGGAGTGTGAAGTTGTCGAGCTCTGGTTCCCTGATGATACTGCCGCGGATTTGGAGGTAAAGATAATGGCCAGGTGAAGGGTCGATCAGCCATGGCCTGCGCTCGCATCGATCCTGTAAAGTTTGTTTAAAAATATCAATCAAATACAAATCGTACTACAACCTGTTTATTAGCGTTATAAAAAACTTTGTCATGAGACACATGATGATGACATAACAATTTTTATGTTTATTATGTAAAAATAATTCGGGATGTTATTATGATAAGGGCATTTCTACGGGTAGAGCATATTGAACTACTGGAGCGAACAAAGTACCTTTAACATCTAATTACGTTCTTGAAAAAAATCACACATGTTTATAGGACTCTTGACCTGATGGAGAGCATATTTAGTAAACCGTCAGGCTTTATAAAGCGCCAAAAAAAAATCCCAAAGTTTAAAAACGGGCAGAATTTGGCTTAAAATGACGTGTCCGGTTTCCAAAATAGACTCGTTAATGTTTCATAACTTTTAAAATAATGACTTGCTAATTATAATTCCACCATTAACAAAACAAGGGATAGATAATAAAGCCATTTATGTAATTATAGTTATTGTAAATCCTTGGGTTTTAATACAATAACATATTTTAATTTTGTCCGAAGCGTATGCCTCAATTCGGTGTAATTTAGTTTTGTTTACATAGATCACTAACTACGCGCAGTATTAAAGTCACTAACTAGTTCCCGCAACCCGCCAGTTGCGCCCGAGCGGCTGAGCAATGTAGACGGGGGGACTGTGCTACAAAGGAGCATTTTTTAAAGGTTCGAAATAATTCGGTGCTTTTGGGGTCGGGTCATTTCTCAAATCGGTAGACGACATTAATTTTGTTTAAGAAGTATTTATTGAGATTTGTGCTAAATTAATTAAGTATTTAAGTGATGTCTGCCAGTATGTTTTGTCGAAATGGTTTCAACTTATAAAGTCTACAAGTTATTTGATGAAATGTGTTATTTTCTCAATTCGGAGGATATCAATTCCCTGCAAAATGGTACACCGAATTGAGAGAACTTACACCGAACTGAGATTTGACAATGATAGAACAGGATACTATTTATTGCACACCATATACATAACAAATAAAGTATACATCAGAACTTATATTGTACAATAGGCCTTGTCGCTAAAAAGCGATCTCTCATCATCATCATCATCATCATCATCAGCCTATACTAGTCCACTGCTGGACATAGGCCTCTCCAAGTGCACGCCACCGAGCACGATCCGCGGCTACTCTCATCCAGCTCTTGCCAGCCACCTTGCGAAGATCGTCGCTCCACCTAGTCTGAGAGCGTCCTACACTACGTTTGCCGATGCGCGGTCTCCACTCGAGAACTCGTTTACCCCAACGGTTGTCGGTTCTGCGGCTAATATGACCGGCCCACTGCCACTTGCTGATCCGATGGGCTATGTCGATTACTTTCGTTCTCTGTCGGATCACCTCATTCCGAATTCGATCCTACAGAGAAACTCCGAGCATAGCCCTTTCCATAGCTCGTAGAGCGACTTTAAATTTGTGAACCAGCCCTACCGTGAGTGTCCACGTTTCGGCTCCGTATATCATGACGGGTAGGACGCACTGATCAAAGACTTTCGTCTTTAGACTTTGTGGAATAAGCGACGTAAAAACCCGACGTAATTTCCCATATGCTGCCCAGCTTAGCTGTATCCTTCTGTTAGCCTCTTTCTCGAAGTTGTTTCTACCCAATTGCAAAATCTGCCCGAGGTAGACGTATGCTTTAACAACTTCGAGAGCACCGCCTTTACTGCAATCGGTCCCGGAATAGCATGTTCGTTGAACATAACCTTGGTTTTGTCCAAGTTCATCCGGAGACTGATGCGTTGAGAAGAATCAGCTAGGCCGTTCAGCATGTACCGTAAATCCTGCAACGTTTCGGCCACGATGACGATGTCGTCCGCGAATCGCAAGTGTGAGATATGTTCGCCGTTGATGTTAATGCCACGTCCTTTGCAGTCCTGCGTTTTAAACACATCCTCCAATGCATTTGTGAACAATTTGGGGGATATCACATCCCCTTGTCTCACACCTCGATGCAAGGGGATATGCTTAGTTTGCTGGTTCTGTACTTGAACGGCCATGGTGGCAGCATTGTACAGACACGTCAACACTAGGATATATCGACAATCAACTTGGCATCGTTGCAGGGGTTCTAGAACAGCCCAGGTTTCGATAGAGTCAAATGCCTTCTCATAGTCCACAAATTCTAAGCACAGGGTCCAATTATACTTTTCGGTCTTCTGTATAATCTGCCGCACTGTGAAGATGTGGTCTATGGTTCCGTATCCTCCTCGAAACCCGGCCTGCTCTGGCGGTTGAAATTCGTCGAGTCGGCGCGCAAGGCGGTTTGTGATGACCCTTGAAAACAGCTTATAGACGTGGCTTAGGAGCGAAATGGGTCGGTAGTTCTTCAGTAGGGTCTTGTTTCCTTTTTTGAAGAACAGCACGAGGACACTCCTACTCCACGCCTCCGGAGTTCTCCCATCAAAAAGAACGGCGTTAAAGATGTTTTGGAGCTCCTTTAATACAGGTTTACCGCCAGCTTTGAGGAGCTCAGATGTAACACCGTCTTTGCCAGGGGCTTTTCCGTTTTTAAGCTGCCTTAGAGCCATCTCAATGCGTCCGTTGTACGTTGCCAGGGTCAGATGTTTATGGCGGCCTACCGTAACCCGGGGATTCTTTACACCCCTTGCCCTGCCATTACCGTGACTGCCGCCGTGATCAGGAATAGCAGGGCGGCCGGGAATTGGGGGCTGTGGTCTGTTCTGTGTCGTCATTCGGAGGGTTTGCCCATAATTGCCACGTTGGGCATAAACACATAAACAAAAAGACAGGGAAAGATATGCAAAAAGAAAGGCTGAAGGTAAGGTAAAGAGAATGAGTGAAAGACCACGTCGTGAACAAAAAGCTTTGAGGAAGTAGAAAAGAAACTTCCTCAAAGTTCTAAACGAAAACCCATGTCCCTTCCTTCTGATCCTGAAGTTTTGAACAATCACGATCTTTTGAGTGCATCCCGAACCCTTGTTATGATTTCTCCGATATGTGTTACAGAGCCTCAGTCTCCGATAATTACCTTTACTGATTCTTTAGTTCCCGTTTCTCTTACTATTTCTGATTTAGAATCAATTGGAGCCCTATGTAATGTTACGCTAACTTCTTCACTTTCATCGGAATGCTTAAGTTCAATAACAGCCACTTCACCAAACTCTTCAATAAGTCGCAGATTACGTTCGAAAGTTTATAAAGAATTAATTAATGCAGCCAACAACAGTATCACAGAAACACCCAAGAAACAATCGTGTGCGCGAACGTCTTTAAGAAATACAAATACAGGGTAAATTAGGACTTTAAATTATTGCATCATAGGATAGCTGAATTACAGAGAAAGAATCAAACATGCCAAAGAACGATACATAGATTAAGAAGTAAAAAAATAAAGTCTTGACAACATTGATAATTAAGCTGACTTTTTGATACATTTTAAAACTTGGTAATCACGAGATCGATTTAAAAATAAGTATAGCGTATAGGTTTATATATTTTATTATTAATATGGAAATGAAGACTGATCAAGCTAAGTTAAAATAAGTAGGTAAATAATTAATTAGTACAAGATTATAACTCCTTTCTTCGTTACTTATTGAAAAAGGATATACACTGATTCTAATTTTTGTTTTTTTCATTTTTTTTCAGAAACAAGGCACTAAGCTTGTAATTAACCATCTGACTAATAGACCATCAGTCAGTAATCAAAAACGTTTTTAGGTATTTGTAATTTTGGTCATTCATCACATAATTTCTATATTAGGTGACAGCGTTTCTAGATTGGCTGAGCTATTTCTAAATACGGTGATTCATTTTCTGAAGTCGCTGGGCCACTTCTCAATTCGGTGATTCATTTTCTCAATTCGGTGCGTTCGCAATTCGGTGATTAACTTTTCTCAAAAGCCACTTCACAATATTTAGTCCCATTGTCATCATTCGATTCAGAATGGAATATACTTTAATCTTTGTCATTAAACTACTTATAAAAACCAAATATTAATTTAACCACCGAATTGAGAAAAAGAATACCCTTCTGTAGAACTGCTCATAAAGGTTACAGCCCAATCTCTCCAAATGCTATTGTTCGTGTGGTAATGCTTTAGCCTAGCTGTATGACGTTTATAGGCTGATAAAGATGAGTAGGTTGAACAATAGTGTTTGTAGGTGAGTTTTTAAGAGCCCCTAATTATTCTTAAAAAAAATAATTAAAAAATAAAGTTTTATTTTAGACAATTATGTAGTTCATCATGTTAGTTGTAACTATGTTAGTTGTAAATATTGTAATATTACCTTATAAAGCTATGTTAGTATACAAAAACACACAAATAAAGTAATAAAAATAAAATAAAATAAAATAAAAGACACAATTGACAAATGATTACAACAATAACTGCAGGTGGACCCCACAAACCCACTGCTTGTCTACCCATTAGCACGCTTAGTAACGTGTAAACCTACCTAAGGCTGTAGAGTCCATCCTGTCAGCAATCATCCCCAAAATCCTATTGGCGCTCCCACGCAATCGCAGCATCAACGAGGCAGTCTTCTTTCGCATGATGGTATAAAAATCATCAACATTGGCATCTGCAAACATGCCTGATGCGCTACAAAAACGTGGGAGCCCCAACAGGGTCCTGAAGATGTTGTTGTTATATAGAACCCTGAGCGCACTATACGATCACTGAGTAAAACTGGTCCATAGACTGCCGGTATAAAGTTTTGGCAGTAAGCCTTAAATATTGTAATTTTTACACCAACAGTACAACGAGCAAACCTATATGCCAGCATGTTCCTCCGGACCGCCAAAGCCCTCCTTTTACGCTCAATGTCAGAGTCATCCTTGAGATTTTCATTTAAAATATGTCCAAGATATTTAAGCCTCCAAAAAATATAGTACAATTATACTTACAGCTTCTGGTGACACAGGCTCCGCCGTGGCCAATCTTAACTCTCCGCTCGCGCCGTACACACGATGTGAGCTG
Organism: Eudonia mercurella; assembly: GCA_963082485.1. Taxonomy (NCBI): domain Eukaryota; kingdom Metazoa; phylum Arthropoda; class Insecta; order Lepidoptera; family Crambidae; genus Eudonia; species Eudonia mercurella. The sequence goes on along the minus strand of OY720030.1, from coordinate 16,859,777 downwards.
TCGCATGTGGTATCCAGTCTGACAAACTCCACAGAAGCCTCGAAGCCGAAAGACCTGAAGTCATCGGTCGCTGACATGTTGACGACATCGAACTTAAGCTCGGCGACGGTTGAGGTTGAAGTGAACTCGTAGTCTCCGATGTCACTATAAAACCCATTTGAAAGTTCATTTCTATGTGTTACAAATTTTCTCAAAAACGAGGAGACGTGATTATAAGACCGAAGGCTTGTCTTTTTAGGTCTGTACCTGGTGGATTCAGGCAGTTAAAACTATTTGTGTTAATTAACTTTCCCTTAAAGCTGTAAACACCAACTTATTGAATTCAGAAGCCGTTAGTTTAAAATAAAATAAAACAAAATAAAATAAAACGGTATAGAATTTACCTGCACAAACAATCCCTAGGGATGCTTGGTCCCACGTTCTTCCAAGGTCTATCCAAGACCCTAACAGCGGCAGTTATATCACCAGCGCATCGAAAAAAAGGTGAATGCGCTGAATGAACAGATCTGCAAACGCGGCCGCCGTTGCGAACTCCCCACACCCGAAGACGGACTACTTCCCCAGGGTTTGCTTCGAACCGATATGTGCAGCTGGTAGAAGAGAAGAAGAAATGTTATTTCTTCAAGCTATGATTAAAAGATCATAACTATAATGTCATTCACTTCTGGTTATTATTTGTTAATATTGTATTAACTTTTTTATTTGGTGAACCTACATATTTTTATATATAAACAAATCAAGGTACCTAACGTTACACGTACCTAATATTTCTGGATCCACCACGGCCATATAAAAATACGTCTCTTGGAGATGAGAAGGTAATAGGAGGATCTGATGGGGCTTCAGGAAAGGATCGAGAAGAAAATCTTCTGGAGCATAAACCGCGACCCCACGGTTCACCATCTTGATGAAGATCGACGAACTCATATAGAGCTTTAAAAAAAACAGGTCTGAAATACACAATATGAATCAAGAATTAGTTTCTAACGCAAAACACGGAGGACAAATTATAATAATTGCAAAGTACGAAACAGACAAATTCTCTTACTTGAGTGCAGTTCCTTGGGTCAGCTTTAACTCCAAAGTCAAAGAGTCTCCTTTGGACAAAAAGCTTTCTGTTCTAGCGCAGGCTCTTGACTTTCTTAGCAACGCATGCTCACAAGTCCTGGGAGCTCGTTCTCGACAAAACCTGGCTACTAGAGTCGCATTTGTCGGTGGACGACCGACGATAACTGATTGGGGTGAAGTTGCTCTTGACATTTGTACTGATCTTTCTTTGTCACTGAAAAAAATATTAAAATTATAATTAATTAATACTGGAATGTGCTTGAAAAATAGGTACTACCGCATTTTGAGAGACCAAATTGAGAGACTTGAACGGCGACTGAACCTCTTTAGCTGATGCAGTATATTAAATGATCACAATTACAGGATTAGTTAATACAATTAATATGCCATTATTAGGCATGCATAGTACACTACTTGATATTTAATTGTAAAAAGTATTGTTAATGGTTGTGTAATTGTTTTGTATCATAAATTACGTATTATCCACGGTTACTTAGATATTACTTTTGGGACGTCAATATTTCTTTACAATTACACTATCATTAACATGATCATGAAACACAATTTATTTACTAATGTTTCATTATCTCAATACACTACCATCGTTTGTAAATAATAAACAAATGTACTCAGTAAATAACGTTGTTTACAATCAATGTAAGATTTAAAAGGGTAGCTTACCAACAGTAAAATGGTACTCAGCTTACCAAAATATATCGCTGCAGCCGGGCGATATCCTCATTGGACCATCCCATATATTCAAATGGCTTCCACAGTATTCATCCTCGGGCAAATTGGGATTAAGAGCATTGGTTACATAAAATTTCAATACAGAGAACCACACTCTGAATCTGGGGGCCGAGAATGAAGGTCGTCTGTATATAATGTTCCTTCCCGATGGCCCGGAAGTATCGATTCCTTGCATGTGGTATAGGCATGTTATATTAGGCGGGAGAGAATGTTGCGGGTGTTCTAAAATGCCTTTACCGGTCCCCCTTATCCAGAATTCACAGGCCCTTTTGTTCTTGGCATATGTTGGAGACTGTTGATCTACAAACCTAACCTGAAATTGATTAATTATATGAAATCCTAGTGGAATCTTGATCGTTAATCAAAGCTAATGAGTGAAGGAGGAGCGATATAATCTCTTTGTTTTCGTAAGTCTAAGGATCAAATCAAGATATTGAATGTGAGTTTACTTGGCAGTAATTTAATTAATTAATGTTGGAACCGTTATGAAGTCAATGTATTATGAGTTACAAAAACACAAAAATTGAAAAAATTTCCACGAGCAGGATTTGAACCTGCACCCTTCTGAAACACCGGGTCAGGTGCTCTCCCAATTGAGCTATCGTGGTTCTAACCAGCCCGCCGAAATTATTCAACACTATTTACTTTTTTACTTTGAAACCTAAAGACGCCCATTCAATGTCAACAACTACCGTCGTTAACATCCGATTGATTATATTAACAAAACAAAAACATTTTGTATTATGAGTTACTTAAAAAGTAAGTAAAGTAAAAATAGGCTGTTAGAATAAAAAGGGTCACGCCCTAATTTCTGAAGTTGAAACAATGTGGGCGCTTCAGTTTGGTTCTGCCATTATTGTGACCGTGCGAGCCTACGGTACTAATTATACTTTGGCAGGAGCCCAAGCGAAGCCTCTGGGGCACTGCTTGATTTATTGTTGTTCACTGAGAACGAAACACTTTAAATAACACTTCACGATGATATATGACTCCATTAACCCAAATTCAGGATCAAGTGTAATGATTTTGTTAAAGATGTGTGGAACTGTGGAAATTAACGAGCTCTCTTAAAGTTTTACTTTAATCGCGTTTCATTCACTCTAGATACAATTGAGAATTTAAGCTGATGAAATTCAAGCTTAACAGAATTTCAGAACAATACGCCAAAAGAACCTGATCACTTAAGTTTAGTTAATTGAAATGGACTTTCAGTTGGAAAGTTTCTTAAATCACATAATCTTAACGGATTGCTGAAATCTTGAGTGAAGCACTGACTAAGTTACTTAAAAACTTAAAACGACTCACATTGGTGAATAATGTTTCAAAAGGAAGCTATTTTACTGTTTCTTAGACATGTCCGAAATTCTGCTTGGAGTAGGCAATTCACAAATTAAAATCAAACCTCCAAACCTTTCAATATCCCAGGTAGGAAGCCGACGTCAGTGACCTTAATGTTAAATGACAATTTTACGTCAATTTTACGTGACAGACGTCACATCCCAATAAGACACGTATTTATGACGTAACGTACGACGTAAGATTAACGTGTCTTATTACCCTTAAATAAACGTCATAAAGTTACGTCTTTTTTACGTCACTGAGGTAGGTGAAAACACTAAACGTCATAAGTTACGTAATGTTCGACGTCAGAGCAACGTCTCAAGATAACCTAAAAAAGACATCACGTAGTCACGTCCTTATAACGTAGTTGGTACGTACCTGCCTAGGTACTTACTTTGAAAAAAAACGAGGTAGGGTGTGTGTGTGTGTGTGTGTGTGTGTCGGGGTGTGTGTGTGCATGTATCTAGGTGACACGAGCGGGCTACCGATTATTTTTAAGGGGTTTTTGAAGGTTCTTTTTGCTATGTATTTTATATGTAGGTATGATCCATGCGCGGTGAGAATGGGATGGAACCTTGTAAAATTAATTCAAAAAGACTTTCGATTTACTTTGACAGGGTTCCATCCCATTCTTCATGGAACCTTGTAAAATTAAATCTAAATGACATTCGATTTACTTTGACCATCCATTCTCATCGCGCACGCACGGATTATACCTACCTACCTATCCTATTGGTCTGATCGGCTTTCGCCGACTTTCGTTTTAGATACTTTTACATTATAAATGAATGTAAATATCTTAGAATCATGCATGACGTGATCAATTGACAATAGTGAAAAGAAGTGAAGGAAAATCGATTCGATATTTTTTTTAAATTGTCGTCTTAAATAATATATTTATTTATAGACGAAAATATCGACAAAAATACTTAAGTACTCTATAAAAAATATATAAAATAACTGCGAGATATTTATTACCTCAGATCATCTTGTATGTGACGCACAATGCTACACTACAGAAAATCAGACCTTGCTGTAGTTAAAATAGAAGTCAAAATCGTGTGGTGAGATCAACAGCTCACGGCAAAATATAAAAACTACTTCAATAATTACCTACCTACATACCTCTTGGAATTGGAAGCCAAGGAGGGTTCTCATTATTGGCTGTGCATTTATTTGTCGTACAATATCGGACCGTGCATAATTATAATAATAATATATTATCATTATTATTATTATTGATGTGTATTATTTGTCTGTACATAAGAACATTAGCGTCGACAAAAAAAAAGCCATTACTTTGACTCATTTTTGTTAACCGTTTTTCCCGCGCTAAAGCACGCGCGCACCCAGCACTTAGCATGCACCACCGCCGCGCCCGCCGCCATTTATCGCCCGCTATCCCGCCATGTGCCCGGTGTTGCTATCGATTGGCACAAATCTGACGCAAAATGTAGCAAATATTTTCAAACATTTTGATCTTGGCATACCTACGTTTTCGTGATTTAAAAAAATGTTTTGGCATCTAATATTGAAACAGGTTATAAAACTAGATTATTTTCCAAATGTTATCGCTTACTCTATCGATTGACACTGGTTTCATTACTGGCCGATGGTTATTGCCTTTTCTGCCAAAACATTTAAAAAAATCAGTTAGTGGTGAAACATGTTCCAATCGACAGAGTTAGCGATTACCTACATTAGAAAAGTACTCTGTGATGTCACATCTTAAGCGATATACTTTCGTAGACATTTGAATTCTGAAATTTTACAAGAAATAACCATCGACCCGTAATGAAACCAGTGTCAATCGATAGAGTAATCGATAATATAAAAATCAACCCTTATCAATTCCTAATTCGAGATGCGTAACACTAATGCCAACCCGTGTTCTGTTGTTTTGGTAAAATAGAAAGATAACAAATCGAGAGGATTGGTATAGAGCGACAAAAATCTGTTATCTTTTTTTTCTCTCTTTTATGTTTTTTCTTTCTTTTGTGTTCAGTAGGAAGTGATTTTGTAAAAATTTAAAAATCAAATCGAAATAAAAAGTCTTTGTTGATTATTTTAACATTATATTTAAAATGGAAGGGGAAAATTTAAGTTAATTTAACCATCATCTCTTTTTTCCCTTTTAAATACTATACTACAAAAAAAAATTAAAAGGTCCGTTACCTGAAATGTACAAAAAAGTAACCAAGGTAGGGACATTTCAGGTAACTTTTGTTTGTGACATCGCTGGCAACACTGAACGCGACGCAAGTCAAGCAAGCAAGACGTGGAACGTTTTTTCTTTGAAATTTGTGACTGTGAGTTGTTAAGAATTACATTTGCAATTGCGTGCTTACGCTTACGCTTAGTTAGACACCTAACCTACCTATGTATTCGGTTATTCAATTTGATGAAACGGACGGTGGAAGCGTCTCAAGTGGCTTACGCCGCGGCGTCGAGAGGTCTATTGGCCTCCTATCAAAGAAGGCAAAGCATTTGATCGGCAGCTAGCTCATGTGGACAATTCACCAGATGAAAAGTGGAAACTCTATGGCATCCAAAGGATTTTTGTTGAAACTGGTAAGTCTTACAATGGCGACCTAGAAACTCGTTACCGGTACCTTCTCTATTCCGAGTACCTACCTACCTACTTAACCTACAAAAAGGCCGGAAAGCTAATTTTAAGCTAATGATATAAAAGGCCATTGAGCGCGGGTGTCATGTTCAACGTTTCGTATCCGACTGAGTTAAGAGTTCCGATTTAGGACAGTGTAAACAGGACGCTTTTACTGCCGTCCTAACTAGTCTCCTGACTTAGTGTCTGATTTATCGGATGGTCTAATCGATGCTTTATTCCTTTGTTAGGTTAGGTTTCAACTATGCCTTACCGACTCCCTAGTTCGGTAGGTACCTACACGAAACATAGTTTGCCACCAAGTTTTGGCCGAGTATGGTGTACTGGATCCACTTACTACAGCCCTAGTGGGCTGAAGCCTGAAGCGACGCGTGGCTCATGCTCACGATAGCCTTTTATGAGCGGTAGATAATGTTTGAGATAAGCAAACCACCGCTGGTCACTTGCTTACTACATACACTAGCTATCTGCTTGTGACATAATATTATGTTCTTTGGTGGATAGATGTCAAAGCTTCAAAGTTTTTTCCACTAAATAAAGCAGTTCTTAGCTATTTGGCTATTTGTTACTTTGAATTACTTACTAATACTTACTATGCTTGGGATTCAAAATCTATGCTCTCTCAATTGAGTTATGTGGGAGTGGGATCATTTATTTAGTATATGTATCACTTGGGCGATTAAGATGTGCATGACAATGCTTTTGTGGTGACTGGTGTATTTTTGATCAATAGATAGTCTAGAAAAGGCTAAGAAAAAACTGAAGTTAGCGGAGGTTACCTCAGATTTGCAAACGGATGCAGAGATAGAAGAAGGATACAGGCCTAAGCGCAAAGCTTTGGCCACTAAAAGATACCTATCAAGTGATGATGATAATGACCCACCCATACTTAAGAAGCATTTTTCAAAATGTGAGAGCTATGCAATTACTTACTAATTCTAAAATACTAATTTTTCTCTGCCTAAAGTCTTTTATTAGTGTGAATCTGTCATTGGTTTTCTGATGTATAACTGCATAGCTACTCTTTTTTTTGTTTGTGATTCAGCTAAGAAAAAAAAAATAAGTATTACCTTAACCTTTTTACCATAAAATCTATTAGTTAATCTGTGCTTTTACTGTGAGTATATGGAAAGACTGAACTGAAAATTTTCTAAGTTTTTTTTCACAATTTTTTTGCACTTTTTTTGGATTTTCTTCTATCTCTTATTGATAGCTGTTTTTCGTCAGTTTGTGAAAAATTAAATTTTTCCTCGAAAATTTTCTAAGTCCTGCACCCCCTTTGCGACACAACGTGGAACCAAGCGAAAAATTTTACAAGTCCAAACTGCATACAAAAATATAGCAAATTTTTCTAAGTGTCGGCTCCATATAAAAATCAACTGAAAATTTTCTAAGTTTTTTTTCACAATTTTTTTGCACTTTTTTTAGATTTTCTTCTATCTCTTATTGATAGCTGTTTTTCGTCAGTTTGTGAAAAATTAAATTTTTCCTCGAAAATTTTCTAAGTCCTGCACCCCCTTTGCGACACAACGTGGAACCAAGCGAAAAATTTTACAAGTCCAAACTGCATACAAAAATATCGCAAATTTTTCTAAGTGTCGGCTCCATATAAAAATCAACTGAAAATTTTCTAAGTTTTTTTTTACAATTTTTTTGCACTTTTTTTAGATTTTCTTCTATCTCTTATTGATAGCTGTTTTTCGTCAGTTTGTGAAAAATTAAATTTTTCCTCGAAAATTTTCTAAGTCCTGCACCCCCTTTGCGACACAACGTGGAACCAAGCGAAAAATTTTACAAGTCCAAACTGCATACAAAAATATCGCAAATTTTTCTAAGTGTCGGCTCCATATAAAAATCAACTGAAAATTTTCTAAATTTTTTTTCAAGTTTTTTTTTTTTAATTGGATTTTTTGTCTCTTTTTGATGGTCTATGTTTTTCATCAGTTTGTGAAAAAAAGTTATGAGTGTATTTTTGCTCGAAAATTTTCTAAGTCCTGCACCCCCTTTGCGACACCCTAACCAAAAAACCAAAAGTAAAAAAAGTAAAAAGTAAAGTTAATTAGGTTAGGTTAGGTTAGTATGTTGACCAAAAACGCGCGAGCCGAGCGAGCGGAGCGAGCGTGCCGCGGCAGCGGCCGGCGAAGCGCCAGAAACGACGTTTTTGTACGTGCGACGTTTTTTTTTACATACTTTCAAACACTACTATGTTTTTCGTCAGTTTGTGAAAAAAAAGTTAGAGTGTATTTTTCCTGCACCCCCTTTGCGACACCCGGACCCAATAATGATTTTTGAGTTTCATAATTATACTTACTTAATTTAGTTTCAGAACCTGTAAACAGTTCAGTAATTAACACTCCTACCAGCAAACACAACAAAATCCAACTGACAGGTAAGTTAATATCATTTCACTATGTAAAACAGATTTTTTATCGTTCGCGCACATTATGACGGGCCGCATCGCAAAAATAAACTCAAATCGCTTGTATGTAGTTTATATGATCTAACATACACTATGCCGGGGCGCAGCGGGCCGCATATTCCGCCGCGGCTATGGTTGCGTGCGATGCGGCCCGCCCCGCCCCGTGCGCCCTGGCATAATGTGCGCGAACCTTTAATGTTATAAGGGACACAAGAAGTTACTAGTTAATTTTATTTTCAGAACTTATAAACAGTCTAAGTCCGAAAACCCACTCAAGCAAACTCAACAAATTCAACATTCAAAGTAATGATTTTAATGATGTTAGAAAACGTTATATTCAAATTTAAATACCAAATTATTTAAAAAAAATTATGTAGGTGAAGAATAAAATTGATTCTTAATTTTAATTACAATTATACTTCCTTATATTTTTCAGAATCTGAAAGTAGTTCAGAGTTTAACACTCCTACCAGCAAACATAACAAAATCCAACTGACAGGTAGGTAATTCTTTCATTAAGTTGATTAATTTAATTAAGTCCTGACTGAAAATAATTTTTTTTTTTAATTTTTGGTAGATTTGGCTCTATAATTACTAAGTATAAGTAATAAAATAATGTAATATCCGGGACAGACAGCTAAATATGCCCTTTGAAGGGCAAATTAAGCCTTAAAATTTAAACAGGATTGTCATTGGAGTATACTAATGATTTATCTATTCCATTCTAGATTTTGAAGAAAAAGTCATACAACTACTGGCGAACATTAAAACTCAAAATGAGTTAATGATCTCATTACTAAAGAAAGATGTCGTTCATGACACAGCAGGACTGAAGCCTAATATCAAGTTACCTTTAGAAACTGCACCTGATATAAATGAAATAGAAAATTACCTGGAAAATGAAGATAATTCTAAACAACTGGTAAAAAATTTATAACATAGAATATGGGCCCCTCCCTTTCCCCTCATGGGTGTTGTAAGAGGCAAATAAGGAATTACACCAGGATGGCTATCTCCTGGCAGCATCTACCTGAGTCTATACCAACCCGCATGCGGCAATTCCTGCCATTATACACTTTGAGGGAAGTCCATGTCCTGCAGTGGACTTTTCGGACTGTTATGATGATGATATAAATAATAACATCTCTCTCTGTAGACTTTTAATCACAGACATGAGCTTGTCTGTTTACATACTAAATTTAATTTTCAGATTCGATACTTGGGCTCCCTAGGAGGGCGTGATGTGACTACAAAAATATATCGAGTTTTGAGATATGTTATGACAGACACGCTAGCTGTCCAATTCAACTTTTATGGCAAGCGATCAGCTAAAAGACCATTTTGTGATTTGAAGCTCAAGGGTGTCATAATAGGTATGTATGTGTTAAACATGTTTTTTTTTCTATTATCATATTTAATATACATTTGTATATTCATCATCACGTTTTCATCACAATTTCTGTGAAATTTACTTATATTTTTGTCATTATACATCCAGTATATTCAATTTTAAATATTTTTGACACTTCATGCCTAGTTAACAACGTATCAGTCATCCATCCATGTCAAATCTTTTTATGATTTACTACCTTGTTTGTAATGTTATCATACAATAATTAATGTTAATTTCAGATTGCATCAAATGGTCATCACCAGAATCAAACAATAAGGACATTGAAGATTGTATTAAAGCTTGGTTGAAACATGCACCTGAAAGGCTGAGACGCCATAAATAAGTAAGAATGAGAATACCATACACAAAATAAGACATGCACCTGAAAGGCTGAGACGCCATAAGTAAGAATGAGAATACCATACACGAATAAGACATGCACCTGAAAGGTTGAAATGCCATAAAAAATAATGAGTGATAAAATACCATACAAGAATAAGGCAATTGTGGGTCATCGGCAGATGCAAAGACGGGCAAGATCTATAAGGCTAGGGATTGTACAGGAAATTCAGAGAGATTCAGCTGTGAGAAATGTTCAACGTACTTCTTCAAGTGCTAATAATGAAAGTGCAGAAGTTACATGTAGTTCTGATGACCAGTGCATGTCTTTAAACAGCTGTTTGAGTATATTTTCCAATAGCCCTTTGGTGAATCAAGAATCACCCTGGCAGACAGGTGATCTATGCTCAGATACAACAAGTACACACAATACAACTGATCTTGTTACTGATACCGAAAATAATCAACCTCTATCTCAGTCTCCTAAAGAGTGTGATGTTCATCAGTGTTTTAGTAGCTTATCTGCCCCTGCTATAAAATACTTTGAAAAAAAAGACTTACCATTTCAACTAAGACAATGGGGTGTTAATCATAGGATTTCACAACAAGCAACAGACAGTCTTTTAAAGATCCTTGCACCCATATGCCCTGAACTACCAAGTAGCAGCCGTACATTGTTCCAAACTCCATTACAAATAGAGACAAAAAGTTTGGACTCGGGTGAAATAGTTTACCTTGGTTTACAAACTCAATTAGAAAATTTATTGGATCATTGCGTTTTATCATTTGTAGATGATAATAATAAAATTGTAATGTCATTTAATGTTGATGGGCTTCCTCTGTTTAAAAGTACAAATTCACAGTTATGGCCCATTTTAGGACTAGTTAAAAATAATAGTAATGCCAAACCTTTTGTTATTGCCCTATATTATGGAAACTCAAAACCTTCGCCTTTAGACATGTATCTAAAAGACTTTGTAGACGAACTTTCGCAATTACTTGAAGCGGGATTTTTCTTTAAAAGTAAACACTATACAATTGAAGTGCACAGCTTTGTTTGTGATGCACCAGCTAGGGCAATGATCAAATGTACAAAGTCTCATGGTGGGTATTCCGCCTGTGATAAATGTTTTGAAGCTGGCGAATATGTTCAAGGGCGTGTAGTATACAGAAGTGTCACAGCTACCCGTAGAACTGACTTACAATTTCACGAGCAAACTGATGAAGATCATCATACTGGCGAATCTCCCCTGTTAAAGCTCCAAGTTGGCTTAGTTTCAGTATTTCCAATTGATTATATGCACGCAGTTTGTTTAGGAGTTATGAGAAAGCTCTTGAACTTGTGGGTAAGCGGTGATTTGAAAGTTCGTTTACAAAGTCGATTAGTGAACAATATATCTGAAAGGCTTGTTCATAGCAAGAACTACATGCCTATAGAATTTAATCGAAGACCTCGTTCGTTAAACGACTTGGCTCGTTGGAAAGCAACAGAGTTTCGTATGTTTTTGCTATATCTTGGACCTGTCGTTCTAAAAGATATTTTATGTAATGCACTATACAAAAATTTCATCCTACTACATTGTGGCATTCGTATTTTATGTTCAGAAAAACATACTACAATGTTGGGTTACGATTTTGTACGTGAAATATTGGTTATGTTTATTAAACATTCGGAAAAGGTTTATGGATCAACATTTCTCATATACAATGTTCATGTTTTGTGTCATTTAAGTGACGATGCTAAATTACATGGTGTTCTGGATAATTTTTCAGCATTCCCGTTTGAAAATTACCTAAAGACTCTTAAATATTTAGTCAGGTCGCCTAATCGGCCCTTACAACAAATATATAGACGTTTAATAGAAATTGATTCATCTGCCAAAAACATGAACATTGATAGAAAAGCAACTTTGCTTTATTATGAAAATAGTTTAGGTCCTGTTCCAACTAATGACAGTCACTTGTATAATGCTTATATGAAAGTTATGTGTGAAGATTTTGTTATTTATGTATTCTCACGCCGAGTAGCAGATTGTTATTGTTACTCAAAAAATAACAAAGTAGTCCAAGTTCATAATGTGTTAGAACGTATTGATGACAAAAAAGTATACTTATATGGAAAAGAATTCATGACCTACTCTAGTTACTACGATTATCCATTTGATTCTTCAGTACTAAATGTTTTTGTTGTAGATAACATTAATTCTTGTGATCTCAAAATGTTTCCTTTATGCGATATTATATCCAAATGTGCTTTAATTTACGATTCATCTGGTAAAAATGTATGTTTTCCATTGCTCCATTCAGAGCCGACTAATATAAGTATGTAGTATTTAAAAACATACTTACATTTCTTCTTTAATAAATGTTATTGTGCGATAACTGGCTTATAATTTATACCTATAATAGGTCATGATGTGGTTGCTCTCTTTTTAGGCTTTTTTTTATCGTTTTTTTGACCACGTGGAACAGCGTAGTAAGCTACCTATGGCACTATCGGGCAATCAACCGAGCAGTATGCCCGCTGCGCTGCCATCAAGAACAGGCATCGTGCCTGTGGTCAAGAACGTAGCTGTATTTTGTAGGTACCTAAAGAATACGTCGCCTGAACGCACAGACCGGCTATATGGTCTGTGCCTGAACGTCTCACGTAGGTCAGTTTTCGGTCGTGTTTTAGTACCACTTTCAGCCTTTATACGTATCTAATAGGTCTTACTGACGTTACTATAGAGTCGTAAACACGTCATATATTAGGTCATAAATACGTCGCGTTTCGGTCATTTTTAGAGTCCCATTGGCGTCACTTTTGGGACGGCCACACGACGTCACGGTATGACGTCGCGTGCCCGTGACATATTGACGTCATTAACTGAGCCAGCTGACGTCACCCTGGGACGTCCGCTACGTCTGTAACCGACCTTAGTATAACGTCTTTAGGACGTAAAATTCCTACTTGGGATAGTAACAGCTTAAAAAAAATATGCGTGGGTGGCAGGTATCCATAATTTTGGCGTGGTGTACACAATAAGGTATCTCTAAAGAATTTTACGTCCATATTGCCACATCAGCAATATAAAGCGCGGCAGTAAACGCCTCGCACGTCCCCTGCCTTAATGATAATAAATCTTCTCAGCAACTATTAGGGAAGAAATTGAGACATCGTGAAGAATATAAACGACTATGTGCAGTATAAAATAACAAGACTATATTTTACAATCGTTTATGGCTGCTCAATTTTGTAAAGAGCTTTAACTTATTCCCAGTATTTTGCCTAAAAACCTGGTGGTAGGATTTTGACTAGAATTCGACTCGATGGAAACCTTTTTCTGTCATCAAGTACCATTACTGTATTCTGGTTTGTTTGATACTAGATTAAGTAAAATAACAGAGCAAGTATAAAAATCAATTCTTCAGGATCGACATCGCCCAGCAATACTTGCAACTGCAGTGACCGATTTTAGGTCAGGCGGACTGTATTCTCGTTTTACTTCAAAAATCACAATGCCCGCCGTAAAATTCTCTTAAAATGTAAAGTTTCATCATCATCATCATCATCTCAGCCAAAAAGACGTCCACTGCTGGACAAAGGCCTAAAGTAAAGTTTATATCATTGCTATGCAGCGTATAGCTAATTGTGGGGACTGTCCACTGATTAGCCAATTACTTTTAGAATTAAGTCTCTTTTTAATAATAATTACTAAGAATGTAAGAAGAATATAAGTTATTTGTATACTAACACATGGATCTTTGTTGTTTTTTTAATAAACTAATATTATTATTATATTATATTATAACATTAGTACGTTTGGAACTGGTTTTTCAAATACAATTTTTGTATGCTAATGAACGTCGACCAGTAGGTAAAAGAGATTATTAAATTCGGTCGAACTTTTTAGACGCTCCGTACAAAGTCCAAAACTGCATTAATAAGCTGTATCAAACGGGTATCATTATGCAGAAGTGGAAAGTAATTATAGAGCGTTCAGCAATCTCACCTCAACTTCTAGTTGGAATCCGTGCAGTGATTGCGAAGTTGCCGGCTGTAAGAACGTCCCGAAGGGCGAAGTTGTGAATTCTACTAATAACTCGGGACCGCTCGAGATGGCCTCTGGAACTGACACACCGCCTCCACAGAATCTTAGGACAACCGGATCTCTAGTCGTGTACCCATCATATACCGTGACATAGTCTTGCACCTCGTCACATTGCTGCCAGAATTTTAGTTCCCTACCGTTACTAGCTCTATCTTGCTGTGCGGCGTACAATGCTTTCTGACTTCTTATAGAAACTAGTTGTCCGTTCGGTTGTTTCACTACGATTAAAGCGTGTTTCCCTGGAGGCACTTCATGCTGCCTTACGGCGTAGTAGCACGTCAAATTTCTCGGATAAACGCCGGGGAAATTCGGAGATTGTAACCTGCAGTTTTTACGATCGCAGTCGCTGAAGATACGGGAGCAGTATGTCCCAGATATCAAATCCCCGAGGTAAGACTCCGCAGTTTTCGCCGTCCTCACTATGTTCGTATCTTCGATGCGTGATATGTTTACGGGAAACAGAGGTGGCCTCATCTTGAAAAAAGGGCGTTCTGAAATAGAACGAAGTTGTTAGATAACTTTTATCTAGACGTACGTGTTCTTCTTTTGAAACATTATATGGTGCTAAATTCTCGAAAACACTCAATTTCATAATTATTTAAGATTGCCATTACATTTTTAGTAAAATTTAACGTGAACTCTGTGTATAAAAAGTAATTATTACATACATCATCATCCTCATCATCATCATCAGCCTACACTAGTCCACTGCTAGACATAGGCCTCTCCAAGTGAACGCCACTGAGCACGATCTGCGGTTACTCTCATCCAGCTCATGCAATTTCAGACAGATTTTTTAACAAATCGAAATCGAAAATCATTTTTAATTTTACTATCTACTACTTCTATTTCCGAAAGGAATGAGCTGTAGTAGTAATCTAATGTCACGCCAACAGCAACGTTTCAATGAATCTTCAAAGGGAAATAAAGATTTCGATTTAGGATCGGAATAAAAAATCCAGACACCGTATCTGAACCGTCGACACACGGCCCACGGCGCATAAAGTATGCGATGGAGAAATCCAATAGGGAATCATTCGCTACATTTTATCCAATTTACATACCCGATGGCGGCGTGCCTCCGTATCGAACTGTTGCAAATTCTCTTCTCAAAACTTTGTATGCCATTCTAAAGTCGAAGTTATAGTTGTTTTGCTCTTTCGATAGGTGTAACAGTCTTATTATAAGGGTTATGGACTTTGTTTCGCTGTAATATATTGAAGGTCCCCATGAAGTGCCACACCAGGAGCCTCCCACTTGTGGTCTGCTCGCTTCTTGTATCTGCATGTAGCCATCTGGACAGCCATCTTCAGTGAAGGATGTAAACCGGCCTAGTGTAAAACTATCGAACAGCACCTGTAAACAATGAAAAAATATATGATTTTATTTTGTTTTTAACATAAACAAAGTTGCTTTTGTTTGATCGAAAACAATTCGAAAAAAAATTTCAATCGAAAAAAAAGGTAAATACACAAGGATATTTTTTTACAACGTCCGAATATTGGAAAAGGCCCTCCTTGTTTGTGGACATTTTTCATCACACATATGTATATAGATAAAAATAGATCTAATAGTACATCACGTATTCATAATTTATTTTCATAATTTATTTATTTATTTATTACTTTTTATTTATTACATTTTTAATGACATAAATAAGTAATTCATTAATCTAAATTGACATATTGACTACCATAATTTAACAATAATATTACTGATGTTCCTAATTTATTGTGCTAATGATTTGTTATTGTTAATACTAATTTTATAAAATATTTGCATGCCTACATTTATAAGGTATAATACTATTGATTCCATTTAATTGATTTATTATTCATAATCTATGTACATGGTATTAAGCAAATAAAAATTCTAATTCTAATTCTAATTCTAATTGTTCAATATCAGCTCTTAACTTTCGTGGCATATTAAAAATAAATCTTAAGATGAGGTCTTTGCCCAGCAGTTCGACACAGGAGACTCGATATTAACTGAATTGCATCCGATATCTCACAAACCAACTGACCGAAAATATATTCCACTCATGGAATTATTATGTCTATTGTGGAACAGACGTGTTCCGGGGGTAGAAATGGAATGGTAATGATATTATTCCGTACAGAAAATTATCTGTTTGGTTGTGTTAGTGACGATAGAGTGGTCATTTGTGATGTGATACGAATGGATGTCTAAGAAAATTTTTCGTTGAAAATTCTGTCTTAAAAGAATTCTAGCACTTTTACCGTGATTTGGTCCTGGATTTCGTATTGTACATACAAAATTCAATACCTTGATTCTCAATTATTAAAATATAGCCTATGTTACCCACAAGATATGTAGTATTTTATCAGTGAAAGAATTTTTGGAATTGGACCAGTAGTTCCAGAGATTAGCCTCGACAAACAAACAAACATTCATCAAAACCAATACCTTCTTTAGAATGAAGAAAAGATGCGATGATGTTGTATTTTCATACAAATAATGGGTAAGTTTTTGAGGTTTTCTACACTTATAGAAGGACTAATCTTGAAATAATGCTTTCCTTTTTCTTTATTAGGAAAATATGCTACCTTTGTTGTAAGGAGATGGTCGCATATATTTTATGTAAAGCAGTTTGTGTAGTATCCTGTAAACATTAATTTATTTATAATGGAACGCGAAAGTTTCAAAGTGATGACGTAGGTTTATACGAGTACTTTTATTTATTTACACGTTACCTAAATGGCAGCTATGGAGGCTTACGCATTGAAAACTTGTAACAGGTAATGATTGTAAAAAAATACTAAAAATGTTGTTATTTTAATTAAAATAAGTAATGTTTCCCGCCACTACAAACTCACATACAAGACTGAGAAACATTTTCAAAGCATGTCATTTCTGTGTCGACATGGGAATGCAAAAGCATAATTCCGTTTTAATTTAATTAAAATACCATACTGCATGTATAAAATAATACTAAAATCGCGGGACACATTCCATCTGCCATGCCGAGTAAGCTCGCGTAGAAAATACAATTCAGTCGCCAAGGGTTGTCCCGCGCGGGTTCTTGATGAAATTTAAATGTGATGCTTTTGCCGGCACATGTTGTGGCATTTCAATTATTCTACGGAAATGTATCTCACACAGCATAAGAATATTTTCGCGGGAATGAGGTGTCATAGTAAGACACATTTTTCTTTGGAAAATTGTTCAGATTTTGATAGTTTTTTGTGGTTTGTGAGTTTTGTGTTTTGATTCCAAAATCTGACTCTTAAATGACATTAGGTGCATTGACATCTAACGACATTCATGTCTTTAATTTAGCTAGCTTTAGTTATTTTTCTTAACTATTGAGTTAGGTAAAGACATGATCCGAGTAAAACGTAGATAGTTAACCTTTTTTGCATGTTGCGTTACTAAAATTCTTTACTCTAATAAATGCTGCGTTGCAGTGTTTGCAGAGTGGAGAGCAATCGCTTGTTAAGCCCCACTTGGCGGGAATATTTGCACAGGCGAGTAATTGTTTAAAACGTAATACTGTTAATAAAATTATGGTGTAACTCTTTAAGCGTGGAAATAATTCTCTTCACAGAACTCTGTACGAATGATACAAAATTCAAAATGATTTATTCAGTTTAAGCATAGCTCTTGTGAACGTCATTATGCCATCGGTTCGTAAGTCTATTGTGGGCGGGAGACCTTGTACTGAGAAGAACCGGCAAGAAACTCAGTAAGTGTCAAGCTCTTTTCTTCCTTACAGCGTCAAAAATATCGGAAAATGCCCTATCATAAAAGGACACTTTTCATCACAAATAAAAACATAAAATATAAAGGACAGTCATAAAATGTAAAAAAATAAAAGAGAGAAAAAAAAAATGAAGAATGAATAAAAATAATTTACATGAGGACTTCTTGGCGGGAAAGTGAAGAGTCATGTCTGCGGTTTTGTTTTATTTTCTAAAATTTGTGCTAAGTCGAATGTTAATGTGAAATAAAAGTTCGTGAGTGTGCATGAGTGTTTGCAAATGAAACAAAACAATGCAACGTCACTTTTCAAATTCTCTCAAGAAGTCCGCCCGAGGACTTATTACAGCCCGCCTCCAGATCTTTACTGAAATACTCGAGGGGTTGGGGGATATATCATTTCTCACTTCTCATTTCTATTATCATTCATCATCATCATACAGGAAGAAAATATTGTTTATTTATGTATTACTTGTAAGAAAAATTCTTTGACACTGACTAAATGTGTAATCACACGAAGCCATCAACTAAAGAAAAAAGAAAAGAAAAAAGAATTTACATTAAAGAGCACCGGCTCCGGATCCAAATAGTCTTCTTATTTATCATCATCATCATCATCAACCTAAAAGCGTCTCAATGCTGGGCTGCTTTCCCCTATAATTCAGTGTTTACCATTCGTAGCCCCGAGGCATCCCCGTGGCAGAGAAGGGATAACAAATGAGATAAAAATTATTTGGGTCTTTCCTCCCCCCCTTTTTGTAGGGTGGGGGAAAAGGTGGAAAGTCCCACATCACCCGGGTCGCCCTTGGCCCTGGTAGATAATACAGAATTTTTTCTTGTAAAAAAATGCCTTCCCTCGTGAACAATAGGAAGATTTGCTATGGTTATAACAAAACTAACTGATAAGTGCGGGACGGTGGGCTTTAATGACTGCTATCTTGCGACAATAGCCAGGATCAACGGCTTAATGTGCCTTCGCTGACTAATTAGGAGCTCGATATATTTAAATTTGCAAAAATGCAACCAAAACGAGCAAGCCAATACACTATTAAAATACGCATAACAAAATATTAAATAAAAGATCCGTGTGATTATGAAACTCGCCTTTGCATAACTTATTTTTGCGACAGTTGTTATGGCAGAGGCTTACTACTTTAGTTGAATCGAAATCCAAGAAAATTTTTGTTGTAATTACTTACTGCCTCTATGATCTAGCTGTTAAACTAGTGGTAACAAACCCAGAAGTCGACGAGGTTCGCCACCTCGAGGCGACCATATTTTTCTTAACAGTTTGGTTGGTATTAGAAAGACAGTTAGAAATAAGATAGCAAGTACCTCAATGGTCTTTGGCTATATCAGTGAAATATAATGTCAAGCGCTTCACTATTTATATCATCATCATCAGCTCATTTTTATGTCCCCACTGCTGGGGAACGAGCCTTCGCTACGGGTGGATAAGAAGAATGGGTCATAAACCACCACGCGTGCCCATTGCGGATTGGTGGTTGTTAACGACTGCTAATGCAGCCGGGACCAACGGCTTTACGTGCCTTCCGAAGCACGGAGAAGCTCGAGATAATAAATGTTGGTCACAAAGTTGCTTAACCTCAGCACTCCCAGACCAGGCGTGTTTACTACCGCGCCATCGAGGTTCTCAAGAAGTCTGCGTGTTAAAAGCGTGTGTAAAAACAAACTATTTACAGCAGAGCAAAATGCTTAGTCGTTTCTCTACTAAAAGTTACAAACAAGGCAATATAAATGTATGCTGGGGTCGTTTCGTGTGTTGCCCCGTCTCACTTAGAAAAGGACAAAAGGACAAAGCACCCTCAACGGCGACCGCGAGATTTGTTTGCATGCCCTAGGTGCGAGTGACGACGCTTTGTCTGGCGTTTTATACAATTTCAGAGAAACACGTGTCGCGTTAATAACTGAACAGTTAGTTGTAACGTCGTTAGTAGTAGGTAAGTTCACATCCGTTCATGAACTCGTGTTGACGAAATGTAATAAAAAAAGTATATCTGTCAAAATTACTCTCATGTTGTGATTATGATTGTCTTTGTCAGATTCAACTTTAATAACTAACTAATGGAAGTGCACCTAACCCAGTATGTCAGAGGGTGCGAGTCCAAATCCTGCTCGTGGAAAAAACTTTCAACATTTTTCCAAATTTTTACTTTAAAATTTTTTTAAATAATATAATTAAGTATATAACGTGGACGTTGTTGTCATATTTCGTAGCAGTTTCTCGTAACAGTTGGTAACGCCTCGAGTTCTTGAAAATTCTACTGCGTTGTTTAACATTGAACTTTATAGCAGGTGTGGTAAAGTGCAAATACGTAATGGTTAGCAAACTGTTCCAACTACTTCTTTACAGTGTAGAAGCGTTCCGTACGTAATTAACTATGCTAATGTTGCATCATTCTCGCATTCTTGCTAATTATTCTAAGTAGCATTTCCTTTTCCAACAATGAGACTCGATTTCTTTATTCTGACTTGACAGCGTTTTCTCCATTATTAAAACGTCACGTTCTACTTTAAAACAATTGTATAATTGTATCATTACAAAATTAAAATTAAGGATGTATATCATTTTACCTAAATTCGTTGCGAATAAATAACAGTTTTGAAAAGCTTAGGTAACATCAGTATCATCATCATCGTTTTAGCCTGCTGGGTATGTTGAAAAAAAAAAGGTAAATAATATTTGTTCATTGCTGCGTGTATCTAATCCGATGTAGTAAAAAATTTGGTCTATAGTTTATCATCATCTGTTTATAAACATCCCCCTGCTGGGTTCAGGCCCTTCCATAAAACGTGCTAAAAATGTGCTATTATGAAATGAAATCAAATTCAAAGTAAAAAAAAAAAATTAAATATTTTTTTTTAGCTGTGGAGAAGAATGGGCGCAAAAAACTCCACAGCTTTAATAGAATCACAATGAATGTTTGGAATGTTTTCCCTGCACACGAGGAGGAAATCCTCTTTTCTTAAACTTATAAATAAACAATATTTACTCTGTTAATGGATAGATAGGCAGTCTGGAACACTTCCATTGCTTCTTCCACGATCTTTTTTCCTTGGCCAAATCCGAACTTGACAAGTGCTGGCAACTCTATTACGACCGTTCAAAATCAATCAATGGTCGCTATTACAGTGATATCCTACCCAGCATCCCAACTAAGCCATGGCTCTATCGCTATCGTCTAGTCGATAAGCAGACGATGTCGGTCATCTGCAGACTCGTATTGGTCACACCCCTCACGCCTGCACAGATAGGGTATTATTCAATCCCCCATCTGTGTATGTGGCCTTGAGGAAGCACTGCAGACCACATTCTTTTTAATTGCCCAAACAGATCAGTTTCCCTGTAAAACATTCCCCCTCTCTGTGTGCCCAAACCCATAGATCTTAAATCTCTTCTGTTTATTTCATCCACCAACAGAAAAGTTCTAAATTCCTTAATTAAATATTAAATACAAAATAAAATATTTACAAAAAATTAAACTCTAATCGATTGCTTGGCCCCACTTTTGTTCTTTCCCTTTCTTATGAATTGTCTGTATGTTTTGTACTGTTTTGTGATGTCTAAATGTCTTGTGTTTTACGCTAACCACATTTTACGCCAGACCCAGTTTTGGACCCATTTTTATAACCGGTCAATCAACCACGCCATACACTGTGCTGTTTTCAGGAATCATTGGTAGTAATGGTCGCTAACCTAAAAGTTGCCATAAACAAAAGTTGAAGTTGAACTTATAAATAAACAATATTTACTTTAATATGAATATTTCCTTTAGTCATGTCAATAAAAGTATATAATAAGTTACCTGAACATATTAAAAATGAAGACACGTTGAGGAATTTTATTAACAAATTAAGAATTTTTCTGCTAAACAAAAGCTATTATAACATAAAAGAATATTTTAATGATAAATCATTAACTATAAAATAATTAATAAATTTAAATATAATATATACTATATATATTTTAACAGATAATAAATTAAAAATAATGTATCTCTCCTAGTAAGCTGTGCTGTGCCCGACAGGGTCCATAATTGATCCATTGTAAAAACCTACCATCTTATTGTGAAACATTATGGAATGCAATAAAGTATTGAGTATTGAGTATTGATAATAGATAATAATTAATGGTAATAGAAATGAGTGGTGATAAATGATATTCCCCACTAACCCCTTGATTATCATTAAAGATGTGGGGGCTTAACTGATACCTCACGCAGACTTCTTGAGAAAACTTGAAAAGTGACGTTGCACTGTTTTGTTTCATTTGCTAACACTCAAGCACACTCACAAACACTTAACGGTAAATAATCCACCATTAGTTCACATTAATATTCGACATAGCATCAATTTAGGAAAATAAAATAAAACCGCTGACATGACACGAATGTTTAAATAATTTTAAACGCAAATTTTGTTGCGAACAAATTACAAAAACACAAATGTTGAAAAAATTTCCACGAGCAGGATTGAACCTGCACCCTTCTGACATTCCGGGTCAGGTGCTCTTCCAATTGAGCTATCGTGGTTCTAACCAGCCCGCCGAAATTATTCAACACTTTTTACTTTGAAAGCCAAAGGCGCCCATTCAATGTCAACAACTACCGTCACTAACATCCGATCATAATATTTTTACAAATATTAAAGATCAGTTAAGAAGTAAGCAAGCTATTTATAAATGTTTAAATAATTTTTAACGCACACGACACGAATGTATAGTTAAACTTTTCCTTTATAGAACATAGAGCTAAACTATCCATAGAATATAATCAGATGCAAATCACTCGCTGGCAGTGCAGTGTCCGCATATCTTTAGTTAAATTAGGGTTGATAAGCTTCGGGTGCAGTTAGCACAGAGCTCATTTGTTGAAGAGCTCGCCAGCCGAGCTATTTGCACAAGCTTGTTAGCACTACGAGTGTGGTACGCTAATTACATTTTTGGGACTTAGATTTTAAATTGTTTAGCTTCTACGTTGGCCAAGCGTGTGGCTTATGAGACGTTTTGTCAATGAACTTTATGGTTGAAGTGTTAGCTAGCTTTTAACTGCTATAAATTTATTGTATACTATAAAGGTAGTTTTATACCCTGCAAATAGGTACCAGAGGGTGATGAGCAGGATAGATAAAAGCTTATATCTAGTAGGAATCTTTCTCTCCTGACCGATTTCGGCTAAAGCGACTGTATGCCCTGGATAGTTATATCTAACTCCTGAGTGTCAATGATAAATCGTTCTTACATATCAAGAAAAATATACCTACTTTTAATTAAAAGTAGGTAGGTATTTAGGTAAGCTATGCAATACTACCCAGCCTCATTATCTGTGCAACTGGCATTTTGTGACAACATATCTGCGCTGAAAATGCGTGAAAAAACATGCATCTCTAGAAATATTAATAATTACTACAACAGCTTATTTTTGTATAATGATTGAATTAAAGTTTTTTTCCTATATGTATGATTCTTTGTATGTATATTTTGTTATTCAATCAAGGTGCAAGGATAATGTGCCCATGTAGCATTACTGGTTAAAATATTTGACAATCCTTTATGATTTTGTCTTTCCGCTACAGCGCACGATACTCGCAGGAAGCAGCCGTGTCATGTGCAGAAGAGTAATGTCGGCATTCCGCGATTGGCCCACATATATTTCACGGAACTTATGCTAAAATCTTTTGGGCATTCGCTGGCTACGTAAACAGATATATGTATGAGAATTTTTATGCTGCATTATGTGGATTCACAGAGCACATAAATGGATGAGATCTGTCCAAAAGATTGTTATGAAATCCAAAACAAAAATAACTAGAATTATTAATGGAAGGATTTCACCGCTTCGGATAAGAAATGAACTTTTTCCGCAAACCGGAATACTAATTTAATACTAATCTCTAACTAACGACCGTGCTATTTGGTTTTAGCATATAAAATCATGTGTATTTGAAATACATTTAGAATAGGCCTTTATACAGGTATAGTGTACCTGGGTCGCCTAGAAAGATTTATTCTAGAGATTGGCTCACCTTTGTGTTAGTCTTGTGAACTCTTGTGTAACGTGTGTTTTAATATAATTTCTTTGTGCAACAAAGAAAAAACAATATAATTTTTTAATTTTTTTTAACACGTTATGGATCATAATCATCATCATCATCATCTCAGCCAAAAGACGTAACACACCTTAAATTCCTGAAATATATTGTTGATCAACGATATAAACATAAAATACTTGAAAAACTATCGTTTCTCCCTCACAATTTTTTTTTGTCCCAACCTAAACGTATTTTGTTTCTTTACGCGCGAAAACCTTTTCTACATGTAGACAATAGACGTATCTAGCTGCAAAAACAAAAGAGCTGACTGTGTAACTAACTAGGCGACTGTTAGATTTGTTAGCGAACCACTAGGTGTGAATGATACGAGAAAATTCTGTGTTTTTTCGCTTTGAACAAAAAGTCGGTACCTACTAGGTACGTCTGTACTGTATAAAAGGATGGTTCGGATGGTTTAGATAAATTCAAAAGAACCTTGATTGAGTTGGCATTCGATCTGCGACTTTATATAATATGTATGATCTGTGTTGTGTGTAATGTGAGGAGCTCGATGGCGCAGTGGTTAACGTGCCTGGTCTGCGAGTGCTGAGGTTAAGCCACTTTCGCAAAGGCCGGTCATCGGATGGGTGACCAAAAAATTATCATCTCGAGCTCCTCCGTGCTTCGGAAGGCACGTTAAGCCGTTGGTCTCGGCTGCATTAGCAGTCGTTAACAACCACCAAGCACTGGGCCCGCGTGGTGGTTTATGGCCCGTTCTCCCTATCCATCCACAGGGAAGGCTCGTGCCCCAGCAGTGGGGACACAAATGTGCTGATGATGATGATGATGATCTGTGTTGTGATTTTTATATCACATATACAGGGTGTTTGGTAATACGTGCATGATCCTGAATATGGCAAATAGGGTACCGTACATAGAACCCCAGAAAGTTATAAACATTCCTAAAAAGCACCACATGGCCAAGATATTGAGGTTGCTTGTTACTAAGTAAAATTGTAAAGTGACAACCCTAGGTCCAGCTGATACTTTGTTCTCGGTCGTCAACCTCGTGGTCCAACAAAAACAGAAGTCAAAACATGTCAGGGATGAACAAAAATAATGTAATAAAATCAATTTGAGTATTTGTATAGAAAAATAAATCTACGTAAATATGATTTTGAATGTTATCACGGTGTACTATACTAGGTTGCATGGCTATGTTTCGGGATTATACACATATTACCTACCTTGTATAGGGATAGCTTCAGGTTTGTATAATGCACAGATAAAAGTTGTTTTACTTGCACCCTTTTTTATAATTTCTCGAGAAAATAACACACTTTAACCCGACACAACAATTCAGCAACGACTGGTTCCCAGCATCCCACCACGTGGGCATGTATCATCGATATCAATACACGATCTTAATTAAATCTGACATCTTTGATAACTATAAATTTATAATTAAAATAGTTTTACCACAAATAATTACTATTACAATTAAGCTAATTTTATAAATTTAATACCTTAATGGTTAGATGACTTTACAATTAAGTGTTGTTGTGTTTATTAAATCATTAAAGTAACAAATAAGCCAGAGTACAACTATGTAAACAATATCAGGAATAAACAAATAATAACACAAATTATAATATTTTAGTAGGCTTACACATATTACCTACATGATATGTTGGCGGTGAACTCGAAATTAAATAGCTTTGCTATACAATTTTTTGACCACCCAATTAAATCCAAGATTGCAGAGCTTTTTTTTTTTTTTTTATTGACACGTCATAGTGACCACATCCTGCCTGATGGTAAGCAGCCGATGCAGTCCAAAATAATGAGAGCGCTCCTCACCGTGGAACACGCACGTTAACAAGCGCACCCATTCATGACGGCCTGCATAAATGCCGTTTCACGCCCCGCTTAAAAGACCCGGGACTATAGGAGCTGGGAAACACATGCGCCGGCAAAGAATTCTAAAGCCGAATGGTCTTACAGAGGAACGACTTGCCAAATTTTTTGGTAAGAGTACTGATTGTCTGTACAGTATGATGGTGGTTCCTAAGACCAGCACGTGTAGTCCGGGAGAGAAAAGGAGAAGGCGGGATTGGATCAAAAAGTTCTTCGGAACACTTACCGTAGTAATTCCGGTAGAAGACACTGAGAGAAGCAATTGTGTGTAAATTATGCTGGCTTGCTACGATAATATTATATATCAACTATTGTTGATACATTTTTGGAATTTATTATTTTTGCTAAGATATTAAACAGAGCTTGCAACAATATTGTACTTAGTCCCTGTTATTAACAAACGTGGACTGAGGTTAAACCTGGTTTAAAAGTAACGTTGTTTCTATCTGCCTTTTGAAACAAATATAAGACAGCTTCAGTGTTAAACAAGTATCTACGATTGAAAATACCAGAGGTACACCCCTCCTTCTTTCACTATTTTTATTTGTACTGGCACTACCAACCGTCACGTAAGAAATAACAAATAAGTACACTTTTATTCACCTAAAAATCAACACTGAGTCCTTTAGACTGTGTCGACTATGCCTCTCGTGGTAGGTAGGTGCTTCAATCTTTTCAGTGCGCCGCTGCATTCCGACCGTGAAGCACCCTTCGTGACCGTTATTATTTTACAAAATGTTAACAAAGGAGGAATGTGCGAACATGCACGACATAATTAAAGTAAACGTGAAATTTTACTCCTACATTTTACAGTGGCAGTCTGGGCGCACTTAGGAAGCTTCGCAAATTTGTTCTCCTTTTTAATACCTCAGTATTTTGAAATTAAAATTTTTGACCGGTATTGTTGTGGTCCTGAAACCGGGGTCTGCCAGAGTCTCTCGCTATTAGATCTCTTACAAAGGCTCTGAAGCATACAGAAGTAGTCTATGTGACACCTGTGAGAAGAATGTATGGTTGTTGAAGGAGAAACGAAATATCTACAATAGAACGAATGACCATACATAATAAAACATTTATTTCGGGCAGTTAAATTTTTAATTAAATGTTATAGTTTTATGTTTTAGTGGAAAGTAACTAAATGAAGATGGCACAATAAAAAAATATTCTACTACGATATTTATGTTAGTACCATACTCGTATTCCATCAGTTATAGATAAGATAGCCGTGGCCCAGTACTTAAAGATTCCGAGTAAAGTTCTCTTCATCCTTCAATCTTATCGTCACTTCGCTACAGGGCCGTAGCGAAGGGGGGGCATTGTGGGGCAATGCCCTACCTTAAAATACCAATGCCTAACCTTAATAAAATACCTTAATAATCAACTAATAATAAGCAAATTACTGCAAAACAGATTTAAAACAGAAAATAAAATACTAGCGTATAGTGACATCTAGTCTTACAGTCATAATATATAGGGTGTAACAAAATGCCGAATGGGGGTCATTCCGCCCATCAATAGGAACAACTTTTACTATGGCAAATTCGAAATCGCAATTTAAGGGAATTTTGTTACACCTGTATATCACCCAGACAATTACATAAGTATTAACCTAGCTCGAACATGTTCACAAATCAAGGACACCAAAATTCGATTGACAAGAACAGATCATGTAACATTTTTATCTCCGCCCTACCTGTAACCACAGCTCTACCTTAAATTCAAATCTAGCTACGGCCCTGCTTCGCTACTACCACCAGGTGACATAGACCAAGACTTTTTTTTTTCTTTTTGTTGATGGCTTCGTGCGATTAGCACATTTAGCCAGTGTCAAGTAATTTTTGTAACAAGTAATACATAAATAAACAATTTTTCTTATCCGTATGATGATGATGAATGATAATAGAAATGAGAAGTGAGAAATGATATACCCCCCAACACCTCGAGTATCTCAGCAAAGATGTGGGGCTTTACTAAGTCCTCGGGCGGACTTCTTGAGAGAATTTGAAAAGTGACGTTGCACTGTATTGTTTCATTTGCCAATATTCATGCACACTCACGAACACATAACGGTTAATAATCCACCATTATTTCACATTAATATTCGACATAACACAAATTTTAGAAAATAAAACAAAACCGCAGACATGACTCTTCACTTTCCCGCCAAGAAGTCCAGACCAAGACTTATTGGTTGACAAATCTTTTTTTACTGAAATAAAAAAGGTATGTGATTATGTAGTTTTCATGTCGCAACTGAAGTTCTGTTAACTTCCTCCTAAGGATCCTAATAAATTAAATAATAACTTTTTGCTTTGTCGTGTCCAAAGTCTCTACCTTGAGTGCGAATCCCTTTGACACATTATGGCAGCGACCCTTGAAGGGATGATGTATCTAAGCCCTTACACTGGGACACTCTCTAAGGGATCATTTCAGTCAAAGGTTGATACGGCGACTTTGTCACGCGCTATGCAATATTGTTGCTGTCGATTATAACTTAATCTAGTATAACAGGGTGAGCAATCTCAGTGCTCAGTTGGGGAATAATAGACTCTATTTTGTAGGAAGGAAGGAATATGTTTGCTGGAGAAGAATTCCATCATTTGGTGGAGCGTAAAAGAAATTATTTATACAGAATTTCTTTGTTCGCGACGGAATAGTTGCCACTGTGCAACTAAATTGAAAGTCTTAATATACAACGTGTAACAAAAAGGTGTGGTCAAAATGAATAGATCCAAATTGTATCCGCTCTAGATCTTAGAATATTGAGGTTAGTGATCAATATGTGTATTCTGGTGCGCTGGTGACTATAAATAAAAAAGAAAGGAGTCAAGTCGATTTCAGGGTTTGAATGTGTCCAGTTGCCTAAAACAAACATGGTTTCTTCGAAAAAAAATCTGACGTCGAGAATTTGCTCAAGTTTTGCGACATTTCTGATGATCCCGATGCTCAGATGTTTTATGAAGTTATGCTCCAGGGTTCTGGTGCTGAAGATGATAATTTTTGACGTACTTATGATGACGAAGAACCTGTGATATAATGAGCCTTATGTAAATTAGGTAAATATACGGAGTTTTCTTCAAAACGAGACATCATCAGTAGATGTAACAAAATTGAAAAAACTTAACATTTTGCGTTTCCATTTTTTGATATAAGTTTACTTGATTCTTTTTTTTATAATCATTATCGGTGGGAAAGTTGAATTACTCTCATATTAATCAAAAATTTCCTTAATATGTCTCTAATGTTGCCGAATAAATAATTAAAACCGTTTCCTGAAAAAAAAAAGTTTTATTATGTATCGCTTTGTGAAAACGGTCCTCATTTATGATCACTGCTGCTTGCTTATGCGCGCCTAACGCGCATGACTTCACTAATAAGTATTTAATTTAGAATTACATGACAAACTAAGGTTAATAATTATGTCTTAGTAACAACAGATACAAGATCTAGATCGGATACACTTTGGATCTTTTCATTTTGACCACACCTTTCTGATACACGTTGTATAATTTCTTCACATACTCGGGCATAGAATTCGGTCAAAAATTATTTAAATAATCGTTAATTGCTGTTCCAATAGTTGATTGTGTAACGTACACCATCAAATAAAGAAAATTATCATCATCATCATCGTCATCAGCTCAATTTTATATCCCCACTGCTGGGGCACGAGCCTTTCCTATGGATGTATAGGGATCGATTCCCATTTTTGTATGAGCCTCATCATCATCATCATCAGCTCATTTTATGTCCCCACTGCAGGGGCACGAGCCTTCCCTATGGATGGATAGGGAGAACGGGCCATTAACCACCACGCGGGCCCAGTGCGGATTGGTGGTTGTTAACTACTGCCTATGCATCCTGGACTAACGGCTTAACGTGCCATCCGAAGCACGGAGAAGCTCGAGATGATAATTTTTATAATTTTTTGTCACCCATCCGATGACCGGCCTTTGCGAAAGTTGCTTAATCTCAGCACTCGCAGACATGGCGCGTTAACCACTGCGTCATCGAGCTCCTCGTGAGCCTCGATCTTGGTCAATCTCTTAGACTATGAGTGAATTCACAAGACCGATTTTATACGTTGGCTCAGGCTCATATAATATAATGTTTGTATTGTATTGTTTATCATTATAATGTTTGCTTCTTTATCTTAGGGACATGTAAATAAAGATATATTGCGTGTGTGTAAAATAAATAAATAAGTCAGTCAGTGATTAAGTCACAACTTTTCTTTTATAAAAAATAGAATACAATATAATAGAATAATGTATCTAACCACCAGACCACAGACACGGTCACCACTTACTTATTACCACTTACTTCTAATAATTTTCTTATTTCTGGAGGAGTGCTTTGTTCGGAATGAGGAATACTATGCTATGTATGATAAGATAGCTGTGATATTAAGGATGGTATTGCTGCAGCGTACGTGAGCATCAAGCGTTTACTGATTCCTGCAAGTGTAAAGATAGAGATACTTTACCTTTAACCCTTTTACTGGTAGTGGCAATATAGTTGCCATCATAATTTGAACCTTATGTGGTTGCAATAGCGTCGAAAACCAATAAAAATCTATTATGCTGTACCAGTCAAAGGGTTAATACGTTTGGCTTTTTACCCGACTTCAAAAAAAGGAGGAGGTTATCAATTCGATTGTATGTTTTTTTTTTGTTTGTTCCTTCAGAACTCTGTCATTTATACACCGATTTGGAAAATTCTCCCATTTTTATCAAAATCCAGTTCTATTGATGGAATCCTTAAGAAATTGAGGGAATTCCTCAAATATTGTAGGCATACCAATAGCGATTTTGGTATTTTCAGTAATAACTCAAGCATTTGCATTCAGAAAGTATCATTTGATGTAGTGTAACTGATGATAACCGGAACTCCTCAATGATAAGTATTTCACGGGTGGCGATAACATATCTCGATTAAGATAGTTAAGCGACTATGACGAAGCAAAAGAAGGCAGGCACCGGAACTCAGTTCTGATGATGAAATCCTTGAGAATATGAGGGAATTCCTCAAATATTGTAGGCATACCTACATATAGCCATTTTGGTATTTTCAGCCACTCCGGCTATAAATCCTTCCAAATTAAAATCGAAATGCGAAAGCTGTTTGTTTGTCCGTCTTCCGCTGTTGCCTGAAAGATATCGCTTTAAGCGATAAGGCCGCCTTTGTGCACAACAAATGTAAGACTTTTCGTGTATTTGATGTTTCCGTGTGCATTAAAGAGTCTATCTATCTATCATCTACACTGATGGAATTTCATTAACAATGTCACACCGGAACAATGTTTCATTTGTGATGTAGTTTCTCTTTTTCTTCGCTTGTCTCATTTAAACGGCGCTGTCTCATACGAGCAGCGCGTTTAGTAGGTCTTCCCATATTCGCTTTTGATAAATAGATCGAATAAAAACAAATCACTAAAAAGCGAGAAATAAACAAAATTTTAACAAAAAATAAAACCGACTCCAAAAAATTAGATTGAAAAAATTGCACTAAAAAGTAAATATAATTGCGTAGTTTAGTTTATTCAATTCACTTGCAATTAACCTATATTATACTTAATCTTATATTCTTTCTTAGGAAAATATATAGGTACAATTATTGTTATTTTTGAGTCGGTGCCAGGCAAGGAAACTTTAACATTAACATTTAACGACATACTATAATATAATCATAATAGTACATTCAATCTTATGCATGAAATTTTGACTTTAAACGCGGACTGGCACCGACTCCAAAAATGTCGTTGGCTGGCACCGGCTCCAAAAATAACAATAATTGTACCTATATAATTTCTTAAGAAAGAATATAAGATTGAGTATAATATAGGTTAATTGCAAGTAAATTGAATAAACTAAACTACGCAATTATATTTACTTTTTAGTGCAATTTTTTTATTAAAAACAATCACAAGTCGTGTAGCCCACGAAAGCAAAGCCGCGAGCACAAGCTGGTCTGCCATATAACTCGGAACGCCATACTTGTACAAGTCAAATTCATTTTATATAAAAAGACAAAATACAGCTATTTAAATAATCAGGTCAATATATTTTAAAAATATATATTTGCCGTCATTGTGACGTAGTTAATAGCTGTTGCCTTTTGACCGCCCTGTCCCGTTTCAGCCCACAACAAAAATGAACCCTCGCGAAGATATCACGTACAGTGAAGTGGGAATCAAGCTAGACAATTACAGTTCTTATTGCACGCCCGTACAGTTCAATTTGAACTAAATGTGTGAGGTTGCTCTTCACTTATCTGTACCTGAGAGATACCAACGTTCGCCGGAGAATCTTTCAAAGAAATTCACGCATTTTCTCAGTGAAAAAATTCGGGTAATTTGACAGCAAGAGCTTGCTTGAAATAGACTCCATTATCTGTATAAAAATGTAACGTAAAATATGTGTTCGTGCGTTACTACGAATAATGACGGATATTATTAAACTTAATGAAATGTAGGTAATATAGTAAGAAGAAATATACTATAGCTATTAATTAGTTCGCTGAAAGAGACGTATCTTCTTCACAAAACGAAACTCAAGCCCCTTTTAGTTATATCTCGGATAACTAAACATCATTTAATTCTTTACCTTTTGCTTAACAAATTAACTGACATTATAAATAGAACTCCAGCTAATTAGGTAGGTAATCTCGAGCTTGCCAGCGGGGTTTGCCAAATTAAACATAATATAAGTTCAATCCGCTGCCACAAGAGAATTAATAATATTTGTTGAGGGTTGTGTAGGCGGCCGTTTTCAAGTAAACTTTGTATTGCCGAATAACAATTTGTGGTGGTGTTAATGTTTAACACGAGTATATACGTGTGAGCAACGCCGCAGTGACAAACAGGAAAGTATTAATTACTCACGGAGAAGGTAAAGTGTTAAGTAAATTTATAGTATGTACACGGCGGTATGTAATGTTGTTATATAACACATGTTTTATGTGTGTATATTCATTATTTATTGGTAATAATAGAATTATACATAAAACATAAAAATAAGTTTTTATAAAATAAATTTACAGTAAGTATATTGGCTACTTAGGTACTTACTTTGGCACTTTAAATTAAAAAAAACTTAATTATGGCACAATAATTAAAAATTTTAGATGAATCAATTAATAAAAACACAAATGTTGAAAAAATTTCCACGAGCAGGATCTGCATCCTTCTGACATTCCGGGTCAGGTGCTCTTCCATTTGAACATTTTATAAATAGCTTGCCTACTTCTTAACTGATCTTTAATATTTGTAAAAATATTATGATCGGATGTTAGTGACGGTAGTTGTTGATATTGAATGGGCGCCTTTGGCTTTCAAAGTAAAAAGTGTTGAATAATTTCGGCGGGCTGGTTAGAACCATGATAGCTCAATTGGAAGAGCACCTGACCCGGAATGTCAGAAGGGTGCAGGTTCAAATCCTGCTCGTGGAAATTTTTTCAACATTTGTGTTTTTGTAATTTGTTCGCAACAACATTTGCGTTAAATATTATTTGAACATTTTACGAATCAAACCAATAACATAATGTAAACAAAGCAAAAAAAAACATAAAATATAATATTATGTTTATAAAAAAATATTACATGTAACATAATAACACTGAAAGAAATGAAGAATCGGCTACTTTAATCAACGAAGAAGTGAATGTAATTACTTAAATTTTATATTAGTGTGCATGATTATTTACATATAATTTTAGGCAAATATTGTTGCGAACAAATTACAATTTGAAAAAAGACAAAGTGTTGAAAAAATTCCACGAGCGGTATTTGAACTGGATCGTGGATTGAGCCACGATAGCATAGTTGGTAGTGCACCTGACCCGGCATGTCATGGGGTGCGGGTTCGAATCCCGCTCGTAAATTTTTTTCAACACTTTGTCTTTTTCAGATTAGTGTGCATTTTTAATTTTTTTATTTAGATGTAACATGTAACATTTATTTTGTAACATGTTAAATAATTATTAATTTACAAAATAAACATAAATGTGCAATAAAATGTGGTAGTAAAAAACAGATGATCTGTTTTTCATCTGTGAGCAAAATTAAGTAAAGTCCTAATACCTACGTTAATGCGGTTATTTATGTTAGTCTAACATAATTAATCACAACGTATTTTACTATCCTGATAATGAGTAAGTATTGACATCACTGAAAAACCCTACACAAATCAAAACAGCCTAAGCGTAACAGAACATAAAATATTCTATTACTGACATTCGTACAGACCTGTCGGTGAATATACATAACTCATTTACTTACTATCAACTGATAACGGATATCGAAACAATATTATTTTCGTTTATCGGAATATTATGTCGATCGATTGTTGTTTGACGGGATTGATCGCGGCCAGTGCTTCACGCCGTTGACTTGACAGGCATTACTGAGTAACATTAAAGTTAAATAAAGAAATGACAATCGAAATTATTTAAGAGATAACATAAATAACATACAAGTTGCAAGTGAAGTCGTCAAAATGCCGTTGGGTGCAGTGAAATTAGAAAATGTGGAGAATAAAGTGTTTCTAGTGACGGGAGGTGCTGCCGGTGTTGGTGCAGGAGTTGTGAGGAGACTTCTTAACGAAAATGCTCGAGTGAGTCTGAAATCAAAACAGATAGATAACGTATAAAGATTGAATTGCTTATAAGCAAAATGCATGATAAGTTTTATGGTGATGTCATGTTGTAAATCAGTTTTGTCACGATAAGCAAACATAACAGTAAACGTAAATTTTATTTACTACTAATCAACGAGGAGTCGTCGGTAATAAACTGATACTATTTGACGATATTTCCCATGGCACTCGTTCTTTACTCTTCAAGTTTAACCCTGCAAATCTTCTATTACAGTACGTGGTTTTCCTCGACATAGCTGAACGTGAAGGTTCAGTACTCGAGTCAGAAGTTCTTGGCAAGTTTGGTGCACTAAGAGCTAAGTTCATAAAATGCGACATCACAGACGAAGCCCAACTTTCTGCCGCGTTCAAGCAAGTGTTTGACAAATACCGCAGACTGGACGTCGTTGTGAATAACGCAGCGGTGATAAATGCCCAAGATAGTGACTATAAAAGAATTGTTGATGTTAATATGGTAAGCCATGTCTTGTCACGTATACCTAAGGGCTAAAACAGTGCTGAACTGATCGTCATCGGTGCTTGTTCTAGCGTTTAAACTTGTAGTTGTAACTCTCACGATGTTCTCTATACTTGTCAGCCCAGTTAAAGCAAAGTCACAGATAACAATTGACGTCATCTACAAATTCTCACAGCAATTTGCTTGCCTTATTGTGTCATTTTAACGTTACTTAATCTTTAAAGATAAATTGCACAACATATGTGATTGTTACTAGTAACTCATGAGACATATAGACATATAAACAACGTTAAAACCCAACATGAATTCGGTTTTAATAAGAACATCGTGACTATCCTAGCTTGCTTTAGGACTACGAAGTTTAAACCAAGTTTTCAATCTGATTAAGTTTTGCGTTTAACTATAAGTTTTCGTAAAGTTAGGCTGTTATTGGATTTCTAATTTGATTAGACTTCACGTAGGCATTACTCGGTTTAGTGTGTCAAAGAGAATATTCTCGTACATTCTCTAGCTTTGATCATTAATAAGTATTATGATATTAAAATGGTCAAGTCCTCCGATTTCAATTAAAACTTGTCAATGATATCAGTGTACTTTTGAATCTTTGTAATTGTATTTCTTGTTATATGATTTACATGTTTTAAGTAATATCAAAGTTTGGGTTATTTCTAAGTTTACTAAGCCATGTCTTCCTCAAAACCTTCTAAACAGTTGCTATAAAACTACATGACATTCTCTAAGACGTTATTAACATATATCTGTACATTTCAGACAGCAACCATCAGCAGTACATTGAAGGCATTAGAATTAATGGGGGTAGATAAAGGAGGGTCTGGGGGAGCAGTAGTGAATGTGTCGACCCTTGACGCCCTCAAACCTAAACCGTACTTGCCTGTCTACAATGCCACCAAAATAGCTGTATTGCAGTTCAGCAACTCTATTGGAGTAAGTAAATATACTTATACTTATTGACTAGCTGCCGACTGCTAAGCGACTTTGATCACTATCACAAAAATAAGCTAACTTTAAAGGCTATAAATTAAACTATATATTTATTTTAGAATTATGCTCTAGGGATATGGTATTATCCGGGTTAAAAGGCTATTGGGCTCTGTAACGATTTTTGTGAAAGAACGAAAAATTTGCAATTTAAATAATTATTAATGTTAACTTAAGCAAAGATTTGGTTACTAATGCTCGGATTTAATAATTAGGAACATACTAGTTTAAAGCATAAATATGCTGACTTAAAAACTAACAGAGAAGTATAAAAATTTGCTTACAAATTAGGAAAACTTTTAGTATAAAGTATTTTGTACTGCATAATTAACCAAATTTCTAGTAATGTTTCGGTTAGGGTTTTCAATTCAAAAGTTTATTCAGTTTTCATGAAGACAGATGGAGCAATTTGCTGCAAAGTAAATTTAAAAGAAAGAATATTTTTAAACCAAATCAGAGTAAAATTAAGCAGGCGCACCAGCCGCAATTTCATAAAAAGGCAAACTTTCAAATGCAGTATTTTTCTTGAAGACTTCTTTTACTTTATTCCATTTCGCGTAGATTGAATGCTCAGGGCTTAATCGAGCTGACGGTGAAAGAAGTCAGAATTTTGTAAATTAGTAGTAAAATAACGTACAAGAAAACAGATTCCATATTATAATAAACAATAGAGTAAAAATATTGGAAATGTTATTTAGTATAAGATAATGTATGACACGAAGAGTTCAAAGACGCAGCAGCTAGTGGGTTCGGGTTGATTTTGCAAACTGAGCTTTCCCAATGACTCTAACCCCCGTATTTATAAACGAGTAAAAGCTCATACTGAAGCAAAGCAATAGTCGCCAATATCTTTACGCAAGCAATCTAGTTAGGTTTCTCAAAGATAATTTAAACGTTACTTGTATATAAAATGAAATTAGATCTTAGTGACATTTCTAAGAACAAAGTAATTGCTAAGTAATGGCTTGTTTATAAATACGGGTGTAAGAGGCGACAACGAAAACGGGCTGACTACACTATCGTTAGGATAGCTGATTTAGCATCGAAATGAAACAACTTTTACGGATCTACTCGCGTTTATTTTACACATTACTTTTTAATATTTATCCTGACGATTGACAGTGCTTACGTCAGCCTACCTCGTAGCATAGCGGTCAGTGCAGTCGCCCGGATTGTGGAAGACCCAGGTTCGATTCCTGGCTGGGTCGGGTAGGTATTTAATTTTTTTACTGTATTTTATAAAATATTTAATTCAGCTTAAGTGTAGCAATTAGCACTTAAAATAAAAAGTAAAGAAGGTACTAGGTATGTTATATATGGAGATATGGTATGTTATATACAGGTCGACTTCTTTATCACCATCCAAACCTTCTGAGATGACTCCCGTGATGCAAACGAACAACTTTTACTATTGAACCAAATTCCTAACTCGAAAAAAGAAATCAGCTGTTCCATACACACAAAACATCAATATTCATTCGACGAATGTATGGAACAGCTGATATTTTTTTCGAGTTAGGGAGTTGGTCCAATAGAAAGAGTTGTTCGTTTGTATCACGGGAGTCATCTCAGAAGGTTTGGATGGTGATAAAAAAGTCGACCTGTATATATGGTTACCTAACTACGTAGTATTGTTTTAGCTAAGCTTGTTTTGTTTTGTTTGAGTCTTGTCACTTTATTCAACAGGTTACTAGGTTCAGAATTTCATTTCTGTATAAATAAATTACCGGGATTGTTGACGTTGCGTCGTAAGCAATGATATTAAAAACTATAATATCATTGGTCGTAAGTCAATCAAGTTTGAAATTAATAATGACTTATCATTTCTGTCGAACAAACAGGCTGAAACAAACTTCTTGAAGACCCAAGTAAGAGTCATCACTGTGTGCCTGGGGCCCACAGACACTGCGCTTCTACAAAAACGCAGTATTTCTGACTTTGACAAGGATTTTGAACAAAACCCAACGTCCAATGTCGACGTGCGGCAGAGGTAATTAAAAATGTGACGTAAGTGCCATTACCACGACTTTTTGGTCTTGGACACACACAAACTTTTGTCACAGGTATAAAACATTTTTTTTTCCCAAAAATTTATAGATATTACATTCGAAACTGAACCGCCTTCGCGGGCCCCCTCTGATTTTTTAATAGTTTAGGTATAACTTTTTTACTTTATTTGTTTTTTTACGAAAGTTTTTTATTTATTTACAACATAAATTAAAAAAGGAAATAGAAATAAAAGTATACACATAATTTTTACAAATAAAAAAGGGACTCCAAATCGCTGCCAAGCGGGAGAGTGCACAGGACGCTGGCGGCGTTGCCTCTTTGGATGACCAAACTATTTGTTTAACTTACCTATAATACACTTGTTGTTGGACTTTGCTTAGAATGATAATAATATATAGGTAATTGTAGAAAAATTATCACGTAACGTCAATGTTTGAAGTATGTCTGATAACAAAAAATTGAAAAAAAACATACAATAATGATTGAGTGTTGATTTTTGATGATGTCACAGTGGTTTGCGCGTTCGCGTTACGATTTGAATAAGAATTATTTAGAACACACATACGCACATACATACAAACAGAATTGTACAAATAAAGAAAATGTGTCCTAAAGATAACTCTATTAAGCCATTACACACAAACAATTGGTGGAGTGAGTAAATTACAAAAACTATGGCAGAAGATAGAATAGAAACTATCATATGATTCAGCAGCCGTTTCTAATTTTTCGTTTTGGTATGCGTTAGGAATAAAAAAATAATAACGATAATAAACAAATACCATTGGTATTAGTTTGTGGTATTAGAAATATGAGCTCGATGGCGCAGTGGTTAACGCGCCAGGTCTGCGAGTGCTGAGGTAAAGCAACTTTCGCAAAGGCCGGTCATCGGATAGGTGACAAAAAATTATCATCTCGAGCTTCTCCGTGCTTCGGAAGGCACGTTAAACCGTTGGTCCCGGCTGCATTAGCAGTCGTTAATAACCACCAATCCGCACTGGGCCTGCGTGGTGGTTTATGGCCCGTTCTCTCTATCCATCCATAGGGAAGGCTCGTGCCCCTGCAGTGGGGACATAAAATGAGCTGATGATGATGATGATGATGATGATTAGAAAGGAATAAGTCTTACATTTAATGGCAACTTAAAAATAGTGACAACACTGTAGCTTGTAAATCTCAAAGTTTATCATTGCGTTGTTTCTGGTTTTATGATCATCTTCTTTTTATGTCGTCTCCCTCCGGCCCTGTCAGAATAACAGCGCTCCTACGGTACTCGGCCATCTTTAAGTGTCGTGGGGGTATTATGTTGAGACAGGGTGTCCTTGTTGGCCTCACATACTGCTTTTTGTTTATATTTTCATTTAATTGTTTTTCTGGTTTTCCTTTTTAATCTTATTACTTTTTGCTTTGTTTTGACTGCATTGTATTTTGTGTGTGTGTGTCAATAAAAGCGTTTCTTCTTTCGACTTTTTCTTATGTTCCCACTACTGGGACATGAGCCTTTCCTATGGATGGAACCACCACATCATACCGTAAGGACCATGAACCACCACAAGGGTCCAGTGCAGATTGGTGGTTGTTCACGACTGCTAATGCAGCCGGGATCAACGGCTTTACGTGCCTTCCGAAGCACGGAGGAGCTTCGAGGTCATACATTTTTGCTTGCACATCTGAATACCAGCCATGCGAGACTTCAGCAATCGCAGACCAAGCGCATTGCGTCATCGAGCTTCATCATCATGCTCCATCATCATGATCCATCATCATGCTTCATCATCAAGTTTTTGGTGTTTGTTCTTGCTTACAGCCCTTAAATATATTTAACTAGCGGCCACCCGCAGTTTCACCCGGGTAGCTCCCGTTCCCGTGGGAATATCGAGATAAAAAGTCCTCCTATGTATTAATCCAGGTTATAAACTATCTGTGTGAATTTCATCCAAATCCATCCATCCGTTGCAGCGTGAAGAAGCAACAAATATACACAAATACACACAAACTTTCGCATTTATTATATTAGTGTGATAAAAAACATACATACCTACCTACATTTTTCATTTTACTTAAGTCGTAACAAAGATTTGCTCGGTGTGTATAAATATACAAATGACATACAGGGTATGTTTCGATATACACTGCGAGCACTGTAAGGTGTGACGTCAATTTAGTATACTGCGAAGCCGTTCCTTTATAATTAGCTATACTGGTTACTGTTTATAACGGAACGCAGTCCAGTATACTGTCATCCATGCTGTCATTCATGTCATTTCTGGACGCTGTTGATCACGTGATCAAAGCACTGAGAGCACCTTACCTTGAAAATGCCAGTGCTTACAGTACAAAAATGGCAACGATTTATGACGTCATATATTTCCCTAGAATACTGCGGCAGTATACTGTCAGTCCATAACGGAACAAATTTCTCACCAGTAAGAGCACTGGACAGTGCTCGCAGTGTATATCGGAACGTACCCACAAATGATATACCACTTTGTGTAACACAATACCGGTATTATGTTACAAAAAGTACTAAACATACATTAAGGACCACCGGCACCGAAATTAGAAAACGGAATTGAATTTGACGGAGGCGTGCATGTTTACATATGAAGGCATTTGGTTTATAAAATGCCAATATACCTACATGAATAAAAGATGAAAGAATTATTTTTGAAGCGTGAAAAACAATATTCAGTTGGCTTTTTTTTGTTTTTATATCGTACGGGGGGGTGCACTTGGCTTTCATCTCACCTAATGTTTAGTGATGGTAAGGCCGAAGGTGGAAGCGCACTTCACCCGGAATCCTCAACTACTGAGGCACTGGCTATCTTATCTCTAGCTGCCGGATCACAACAATGCTACATTGATGTTATGGTGATATATTTAAATAAGATGGTGATACTAGCTACCACCATTAGGCGGGCAGACAAGCCCTACCACCAACCAAACCGAGTACACAAACATGTACCCCCCGCTGGGAATTGAACCCGGGACCTCTAGGTCTAAATGGATAGCTTCTTTATGAGATGAGTACATGATTCTTAAAATATATTTGTTGAGGAATAAACAATTAGTTAAAATGTTAAAATATTTTTTTAACGCTAATTTTGTTGCGAACAAATTACAAAAACACAAATGTTGAAAAAATTTCCACGAGCAGGATTTGAACCTGCACCCTTCTGACATATCGGGTCAGGTGCTCTTCCAATTGAGCTATCGTGGTTCTAACCAGCCCGCCGAAGGGTGCAGGTTCAATTATGCTGAGACAGGGTCCTTGTTGGCCTCACACACTGCTTTTGTTTATACTCGTATTCTCATTTAATTGTTTTTTCTTGTTTTCCTTTCTTATTCTTATTAACGTTTGCTTTGTTTTGACTGTATTGTATTTTGTGTGTGTGTGTCAATAAATATTTTTCTTTCTTTCTTCTTTCTTTTCTTTCAAATCCTGCTCGTGGAAATTTTTTCAACATTTGTGTTTTTGTAAACAATTAAGTAGTTATTTTGTTTTTAAGCAACTTGATTTCACAGTATGTGGGCTAATTACTAGCTTCTGACTGATAAATAAACTATTCAAACAACTTTCCTGACGTTTGGAACCCTTTGGTTATCATCATCATCAGCCTTTTTCGACCCATTGCTGGGCAAAGGCCTCTCTTCTCTCCCATTCGCCTCTGTCTAGACCACGTTTAGTCTGAGTCACGTGAGACCCACAGTCTTGGGTAATATCGTCGACCCATTTCGTCGGTGAACGTCCCCTTTTCCTTAAAACAAATTTTCACAACCATCCTATGATTAGCCATTTTAAAAGTGACTTAACGTTATTGATCGGTATAGGAATGTAGTTTGTGTAACTTATTGCTTACCCTTTCAGAGTGGATTCAGCAGCCAGGGGAATAGTGCAAGTGATAAACAGCGGTTACAGCGCATCTACTTGGATGATAGCAGACGACAAGGAGCCCGTGGACATGAGCAAAAATATTTCCGATGGTTTCGAGACTATGAGTTATGGTATTAAATATTTTGACTGAAAGTAGCACGATATTTTCATTGATTTATTAACATAATATCTATACTTCTATACTAATATTATAAAGCTGAAGAGTTTGTTTGTTTGGTTGAACGCGCTAATCACAGGAACTACTGGTTCCAATTGAAAAAATATGTTTGTGTTGAATAGTCCATTTATTGAGAAAGGTTATAGGCTATATTACATCACGCTATGACTAATAGGAGCAGAGCAGCAATGAAAAATGTTGCAAAAACGGGAAAATAAAATAAGTTTTTAATAGATTGTTTGCTAGTTAACGCGGGTGAAACCGCGGGGCACAGCTAGTACAACCAATATAGGGAAACCGTACCTGTTGACTCTTATGATATGGCTTCATCATCAGCTCATTTATCTCCCCACTACTGGAGTACGAGCCTTCCCTATGGATGCAAATACCTCTTGGAGAACGGGGCATAAACCGCCACGCCAGCCCAGAATTGGTAGTTTGTTAACGACTGCTAATACAGCCGGGATCAACGGCTTTACCTGCCTTCCGAACTGCACTGCACGGAGAAGCTCTAGATTATAAATTAAAGGTCACCTATCCGATGATTGTCCTTTCCAAAAGTTGCTAGGTCGAGCGTGATGAGCACTGCACCATCGAGCTCCACTTGAAGTGACTTAGAGAAACACAATTCAAAGTCAAAGTCAAATATTTTTTATTCAAGTAAACTTTAGAAAAGTGCTTTTGAATCGTCTAAACATTTTTTACCTACTACCCATTCAGGACGTCCATTTTTTAGCGGTGCAGAAGAATGGGCGCAAGAAACTCCACAGCTTTAATATAAGTAACTACATTTACAAAATTATATGCCGTTACCAAGTTATACAAGTTTAAAATTACTTTTCAATATTTTAAATTAGAAATACCTGTTGGAGTGGTTGGAGCATTTTAAACCCATGCTGTTTTGTCTTCAATGTAATCCAATTAACACAGACAAACAGTCGAATCATCAGAATCAGCCCGTAATAGTCCACTGTTTGACATATGCTTCTCCCAATGCATGCCCCTAAGCCCCATCTCCAGCTCTTCCCTTCCAACTGCTACCAGTTACTTTGCGTATATCGACTCTCCACAGCTATTTGCTGGCGCGTTAACCACAGCGCCAACGAGCTCCTCACCCACCATCGACGAAGTCCACTATGACTGCATTGAGCCAGTGGACTGACCTTTGATCACGTGGGCAGGCTGGAGCCCAGTTGTGGGACGTAAGAAGCTGATGGTGATAGTGACACCGCTAGTCCTTTGCGTCTATTCCGAAATCTGAATATTTAAAAAGTTTTACATAGTTTTGTGAGGCACGAATTAAATTGCAGATGTATCGGAATAAACCTCATTAATAAAGCTTTAATTTTCACGAACAATTTTAATTGTTTGTGGCTTTAAATGGCCCCAATTATGGTTGTAATGTAGTGTCAGATCGCGTGAGGTTGGCACTTGGCACCCGAAATTGATTTTACGACGCATCGCTTATGTTCTCATTATGGAAATATTATTATGTCAGTTACATCTTAGGCAAATCTACTAAAGCATTATTAAAATATTACATTATTATTAGTAATTTATTTATAATAAATGGCAGTCAACAAAAACATGTACCGTGTACGACTACTAATGCAGCCGGGACCAACGGCTTTACGTGCCTTTCGAAGCACGGAAGAGCTCGAGATGATACATTTTTGGTCACCCATCCGATGACCGGCCTTTGCGAAAGTTGCTTAACCTCAGCACTCGCAGACCGGGCGCGTTAACCACCGCGCCATCGAGCTCCTCATTTATTTTTATTTATTTATTATTATTATAATTTAATTAAGACTTATTCGAAACCACCAAAATGTACCTATGTTAAAATACTGAGGTTCCAATGTAAACCCTGGAATATAATCCTGCCAGAAGTGCGGAGAGGAGATGGCAACCGCACTGCAGTATATAAATTTAATTTCTACACCGCAAGCGAGCGCGATGAATACGAGTGCGGTGCATACGGAGTGTTACGCTCGTAAAGTGTTGTTGTATTGCCGTATTGAAAGTTCAAGGTACCTACCGATACAGTTATTAGAGGAGTATGATCTATATAGGTAACACATAAGGACAAGTACAAGATCTTGATGGCGCAGTAGTTAACGCGTCTGGTCGGCGATTAAGGTTAAGCAAGATTCGCAAAAGCCGGTCATCAGATGGGTAACCAAAAATGTATCCTCTCGAGCTCCTCCGTACTTCGGAAGGCACCTAAATCGTTGGCGCCGTCCACATTATCAATCGCATGTTCTCCCTATCCATCCATAAGGAAGGTTCGTACCAGCAATGGGGACATAAAATGAGCTGGTGATGAAGGACAAGTACGGGCTGATGATGATGATAGAAGGAGTTGGTAGCTTAGTGCACAACGCTTGTGTTACGCGTAAATTATTCTTGTATCACCATATTGAAAGGATGGGTATTAAAGGGGGATATAAGGATTTATAGTAGTTTGTTGAAAAAGGCATAAATCTAGCAGTGGATGAGTAATGGTTGATGGTCATGTTAGGGTCCTAACTTGGACTTAATATAAATTAAAGCCGGACTGTAATTCATAGGCTTTACTCGTACGTTATTATTATAATTGACCGCAAACAAAGGGAGACGCGCGCTGTGCCTACGCTGGTCTCGGCCTCGCTGTGTGGTGGCAGCAGCCGTGCGTACTTCGCCGTCCGCGCCCGCGCGCCGTTCGCGCGCCGCATCCGACGACCGACGACTGGAGCCGATGCCTCCCAAAGGCGCCCGTGCTCCAACAGTCATGATGATGATAGGAGTGATCGGCGACGTGGTGCAAGCGGTGGGTAATGTCAGTAAAGTGTTGTTGTATTTCCATATCGAAAGTTAAAGGAGGATGAGTATCAGAGCAGGATATTAGTGTCTGTAGCAGTTAGTTGGAGAAAGCATAAGTAGACAGGTAAAGGCTCATGGTAATATCGGTCCCAAATCATCATTATGGTAGAGAAGTAAGTTACCGAGGTTTTAAGTGGGGACGCCTATTCTTACC
This sequence comes from Eudonia mercurella, assembly GCA_963082485.1. Lineage (NCBI taxonomy): Eukaryota > Metazoa > Arthropoda > Insecta > Lepidoptera > Crambidae > Eudonia > Eudonia mercurella. The sequence continues at coordinate 16,814,868 of OY720030.1, read as the reverse complement.
CATTGAGCTATTCGAAGCTGGATAGTTTAATATATACATAACTAGCGGCCGCCCGCGGTTTCACCCGCGTGGTTCCCGTTCCCGTGGGAATATCGAGATAAAAAGTATTCTATGTATTAATCCATGTTATAAACTATCTGTATGTCGAATTTCATCTAAATCCATCCATCCGTTGCAGCGTGAATAAGCAACTATTATACACACATACACACAAACTTACGCATTTATAATATTAGTGTGATAATAATAATAAGATACCCGGGGTTGTATGTATGTGTAGCGATTTCTTGGAGAAAACCTATGTAAATGTTCGAATAATTTTTAACGCAAACTTTGTTGCGAACAAATTACAAAGACACAAATGCTGAAAAAATTTCCACGAGCAGGATTTGAACCTGCACCCTTCTGACATTCCGGGTCAGGTGCTCTTCTAATTGAGCTATCGTGGTTCTAACCAGCCCGCCGAAATTATTCAACACTTTTTACTATGTCCTAAACCTATGTCCTGCCGTGGACAGGTATTGATGTTAAGAAGAGATTCGCGGCGTGATGCACCAAGCTTGTAATGACAAAGAAGAGATGGTACTAAGGTTTCAGTAAGTAGTACTCCCCTCCTACCGTCGTGATTATTAACGATGGGCAGTGGGAGGGGAGGAGTTTCTCACGTATGTTATGTTACTGTAAACAAAATACATGGGTAAACATATGTCACGAGGGGCCGTCATGTGCTCACGTGTGTGCATTTTCCCTAGTAAAAAATGTGGATGAAAATGGAGACGGATGGGCTTGAATTTAAGACTCGCCTCTGTGGTCTAGTGGTTTAGACCACCGGTTTAGACCTAGAGGTCCCGGGTTCGATTCCTAGCGGGCGGTACATGTTTGTGTACTTGGTTTGGTTTGGTGGTAGGGCTTGTTTGCCCGCCTGGGTAGCTACCACCGTCTTATCTAAATATGTCGCAATAACATCAATGTTTGTAGCATTGTTGTGTTCCGGCAGCTAGAGATAAGATAGCCAGTGCCTCAGTAGTTGAGGAATCTCGGTGAAGTGCGCTTCCACCTTCGGCCTTATCATCACTAAACATCAGGTGAGATGAGAGCCAAGTGAGAAGAAAAAAAGTATAAAGGCGCAATTCCTACTTTATGAAGTTTTTGGTTGCCCTGTCGAAATAGCCAGCTTTCTTTTTTAACGTTTGTTACACCTTGAGTATTTGAAGTTGAGACATACAATAGAAATAGATATAAAGGATTTATTCATTTCAGGCAACAAACCATGTTCAATATGGTAAAATACAAAGAGGCCCATCATAACTACTAACCTACAAATTAACATAATATATATACATTAAAACTACAATGTAACGACATAGCAACAAGGGCTTCTATGATTTATAAACTCTTCGAAAGGATTAACTACCCAATAGTTTGTTTGCACATAACATAATAAATATAGATTATACGACTTACAATAGAAATAGATAACACTCATAGTCAACGATTAAGTGGATTCAAATACTTGAGTAGTCTTATGACATAAGATTGCAGATGTATATACAATATGTAACAAAAACCCTGTCCGATCCGTAAAGGTGTTATTAGGTATCAAGATTTAGTACTATTTACGTAATTATTTTAAAGTAATATGTGAAAAAAAAATTACCCCGATATTTTTTTTTAAATGACAAAACTTACATGGCAATACTTTTGTCGGCACTTCGGCAGGTAGGACCATTGGCGGCGCCGCCGCCATTGATTGAAAGTGTGGTCACATTTATAAAATTAGCATATTATGGGGTAATTTGAGCAGATTCGGTACAAAAACCTTTACGGATCTGACAGGGCTTTTGTTACACACTGTATATATGATGCAATTTAAACGCTATGAATAGGTACACCGGTGTCACTGTGAAAAAGCCTTGGTCGTCAGAAGCAAATCTCTTAAAGTAAAGTGATCAAAAACTTGAGCACAGTACAAAATACGGAAGAAGTCGAGATTTATGTTTTTACAACGACGACAATGCTTTTTGAATTTTACTTTTTTGTAAGATATTATTAGAACCGCCTTCATGGTCTAATGGTTAAAACCACCGGTCATAGACCTAAAGACTTCGGGTTCGATCCCCTGACAAGATGATAGTCGTTTTGGTTGGTGGTAGGACTAGTTTTAATTACGCCTACAACCATCTTATTTAAACATACTATCATAATAACAGTGCTAATAGCATGTTTGTGTTTCGACGGTTAGAGATAAGATGACCAGATCCTCAGTTATTGAGGATTCCAAGTAACGTGCGCTTCCACCTTGGTCACAATCATCATCAGCTACATCAGGTGACATGAAGGCAAAGTGTTGAACGTTAAGGAATAAAAGCATCGCAACGCAAACGTGCTGCGCTTTCGAATTGAAATCCTAAATCTCAACATTTAACTCTAAACTTGCAATGCAGAACACTCGTTAAAAGTCCGTCCGTAAATCGGGTTGCTTCCCACAAAACGTTTGTTTGGCAAACATTTTTGCGTAACACAGTGGTCACTAAATTACCATCAAGTCCTCGGAACAGCGAGGTCCCTAATTAATAATTCACCACCGCTAAGCTGGCGCACATCTGATGCACAACAACCAGGGCTGCAGCCAGGGAAGGATTCCGATTTTATATTAACAGAAAATATTTACTTCAATAACATTTTGGAAAAGGTGTTGTAAAAAGTTATTTCATGAGATTCGAACCTGCGACGTTCTGGGTGCAAGAGGGGAGGGCTTAAATTCCGCTCGTGTTTTCAACTCTTTTCCAAATGTATGTATGTAAATATATATATATATATATATGAGCGGGTATACAGGACTTGCCTGGATGGCTACACTACCCTAATTTATATTTCTCCCATCAAGCCGCACCGTCCTGCATTACTATTTTCGTGTTCTAAGGAGATAAATTACTGGACATAGAATCAGTATAGGGACGACGAGTTACACCCATCGCTTACCAACCGTATGCTGTTTGCCAACTTAATCAAATAAAAACGAAAGTAGGTACGCAACGCGCGCAAACCCGCATTTGTTAAACTTGTTGATTGAGTCAATATCCATTAAATATAGTTGATTAATGGAATCAGGCGTTACTTTGAGGAAATCCATGTTACAAAAATTTTTATTGAAATAATATGTAGTGTTAATTCCGCTAACTCACTCGTTTATCCAGCTTAGATGCAGTACGCATGCACCGCCCTCCCGCCCGCAAAAAGTATGCACATGCTGAGGAAACAATGAAAACAAGCGAACATGCACACCACCACCGTTACCCGAAACGTGTTTCGCCCCTCCACGGGGCATCCTCAGAAGCTGTTGACTGGTCGAGAGCTGCGCACCGACTGTTACGGCTACGCAGCTCGGGAGCTCGGGCCGGGGCCCCTTATAAAGCGTCATCGTTTGACATTTGTGACGTACTACCCGCGACAATACGTAATAAAGGGGATGAAACTAAATTTGTTTGGTCATTCAACAGCGCATAACTGTCATTATTAAGTATGTTTCATTATTTCTAATTGCTCCAACACACACAACCAGTTACACAATTATTTATGGCGATGACGTGAATTCAATGGTTCCTTTACTGCTTACGATACATCTCTCTTACTTATCAGGCCATTGGGCGCGTCTTATCCACCACAGCGGACTCTGGTGGATATGAAGCGCCCTTTCTCCCTGCCCTAGATACGGCGCTGTCGGCAGCCGAACATTTGCCAAATCCGACCTTCACTGTTTAAGTATTCACCGCCATGTTCCGCCGAATCCAAATTAGAGCACTGATTCGGAGTAAACTGGAGATTTAAGTGCAAACGCTGAAAAGTTGAGAAGTCTTTGCTAGCTTTTAATACATAAATAATGTGCGATTTACTTAAACCGGGCAGGTTTTGAGTTTGCGAGTTAAGTCAAGTTGGTTCGCACCGAATTTCAAAGACGACTCTTTGGAGGTGTTACATGTTGCATTTTAAACACAACGCAAATCGTACCCACAGCAAATCAATCCTTACTAATTCTTATACATGAGCAGTTCGACCTGTGGCATTTTTTTTTTCCCAGGGGAAACTTGCAATCAAGTTCCCGTAGCTCTTGTGACGGTTACCTATTCTAAATCAGATTTTTTTTAGTACAAATTTCATTATCCCGAAAACGAATTTTTTGTTTTCCATATTTTCATTTTACCGAAAACACGATTGACATATTGCTGATAATCCGATTTTAATTTTTTTTTAATTCTATACGTTTGGAAATCTTACTCAACCTTTGATAAATATATTTAGTTTCCAGAAAAATGTTTCCTATATATAATAAAAAGACAAATATTATAAATAACAAATACTTACAATCCATCAAGTTTATAAACACGCTAACGCTTAACAGACTTTTGCAGGTATGACTAAAAGGTATGGTCATAAAGGTAAGGTCTAGGTATGTAAAAAAACGTCGCACGTACAAAAACGCCGTTTCTGGCGCTTCGCCGCCGGCCGCTAGTCAACCCATTTTTAAGAGCGGCCTCTCTGTCGGCTTCTTTGAATGAAACTACGGGCACGTGTAAGCGGTGAAGCCATTTCGGCCTCTCTGTTACGGCTCCTTTGAATTGAAACTACCGAAAGTGCTTTATTTTACTTTTTAATCGAAATGTCTTTTGGTCTTTTCAAGAAAAACCTTGAAAATTAGCGTATAAAATTTTAAGGTTTTTCATAAAAGTAATTTATATACGTTGTTGAATTTATCCTCAAAATATTTGCAGTTGATAAAATGTGACCTTATATTTGGATTGGTTGAGACTTGAGCACTAGAAATAGCTTTCATGGACACTATGTAAGCTATTTCTGGTGCTCAAGTCTGTAATAAATGTTCAAATAATTTTCAACGCAAATTTTGTTGCAGACAAATTACAAAAACACAAATGTTGAAAAAATTTCCACGAGCAGTCCATCGTATCGGTGTTTTCGACGTTTTGTGTATTGAACGACAAGGAGGGATTTTGAACCGTTTCTGTGACTGTGCCTACCTAAAATTAGAAGTTCAAAACTAAGTGTTCAACATTTGTGTTTCTGTAATAAATTTTAAAATAAAATTTGATTAAATGTTCAAATAATTTTTAAAACGCAAATTTTGTTGCGAACAAATTATAAAAACACAAATATTGAAAAAATCCTGCTCGTGGAAATTTTTTCAATATTTGTGTTTTTAAAATTTGATTATTTTGACAAGTCGTAACTGGTTCAATCAGAAATGTTTTTTTGTGGAATAAGATTGTGTAAGTAACACTAAATTATACATAAAGCACCTATTTGTTTGCCAAACTTATCTTTAGCAAATGGCGCTGATACACAAACTCGACGTCGACGGTAGGTAAACAAATTTTCGTTATTGGAAGAGCATCTTTCACCAGTGGGTAGGATGTCAAAAACAAGAACATAAACCCGGTAAATTATGTAGGTACTAGATTACATCGCGGCCCGGTCCAATTGGGGAAGCGGCCAGCACGAAAATTACATCAAATTACTTCATGGGAACCGTAAATTGGGTCCCTATGTTTCCAAAGTGTTTCGCAGATGAAAAATTAGGCTCATAAATTTTCAATATTTCATTTGTTTATAGAGTTTTCTTGGGAAACTCGCGCAAACTCGTTATTTTGGTAAATTGAACTTTTGTTTTTGTTAACAATGGCTAATGATACAATCCCCAACTCTAAACTATTTTAATAAAAATATTTTTTTATTTGTGGTTTAATATGTACTTAATATTTCTCGAGCTCGATGGCGCAGTGGTTAACGCACCCGTCCTGCAATTGCTAAGGTTAAGCAACTTTCACAAAGGCCAGTCATCAGATGGGTGATCAAAAATGTATCTTTATTTATCGAGCTCAGTGCTTCGGAAGGCACGTAAAGCCGTTGGTCCCGTATAAGTTAGCATTCGTTAACAACCACCACTCCGCACACGGCCTGCGTGGTGGTTTACGTCCCGTTCTTCCCTATCCATCCATATATAGGTTAAGCCCAGTGGGGACATAAAATGAGCCCAGTGAGGACATAAAATGAGCCCAGTGGGGACATAAAATGAGATGTAGTATTTTGTAAAATTCTCGGTAGCCGAGTGACAACACGCTTAGTTTGATATCTGGAGGTACTGGTTTCAATTCTCTATATGTATTGGATATTTCGTAGCATAGCCTGAGATTATGATATTTGGCATTTTCCGATATTTTTGACGCTGTAAGCGAGAAAAGAGCTGGACACTTGCTGAATTTCTTGCCGGTTCTGCTCAGTACACGATCTCCCGTTCAGAGTAGACTTACGAACCGACGGCATAATGACGTCCACAAAAGCTATGTGTAGCCTAAACTGAATAAATCATTTTGAATTTTGATTTGTGGTCACCAATCCGCGTTTGGCAAGCCATTACCCATCAATTACAGCGATAATGGAAGGCTTAGCCCAGCAGTGGATTAGCATCTAAGGTCAGTATGTAAGGTCACTTTTTATCAACTGCAAATATTTTGACAAAACATCTAATTATATCAGAGAAATAAGGAAAAAACTAGCCCTAATTTTTTTTTAATGCTAGGAGCATTAAAAAAAAATTAGGGCTAGTTTTTTTTGAACTTTTCCTGACACAAAAATTGTAATATTTTTAAGAGCGGCCTCTCTGTCGGTTTTTTGAATGAAACTAGGGGCACGTTCGGCTCCTTTGAATTAAAACTACCGAAAGTTATTTTTCTTTTTAATCGAAATGTCTTTTGGCGTTTTTCTTGAAAACTAGCGTATAAAATTTAAGGTTTTTTCATAAAAATTGTTTATGTATACGTTGTTGAATTTATCCTCAAAATATTTGCAGTTGATAAAATGTGACCCTATATAATCATAATTTACTTACTACGATTGTATGCCTAAGTTGTTCAAGATGGGCGCTAATAACATCAACACAGCTTTCCTATATTTAACTTTGTACTTTTGAATGGCACCTAATACAAATAATAACTTGTTATTGCTATAATTTAATGAACTAACACCAAACAACAGCCTCAGACAAGACTCAAACCTTAGAGCAGTCGCTCTTATTGCAATGTAATATGTAGGTATATCATTGTATTTTAGTGAATAAACTTTGTCAAAGTAAAATTTATAATTCTCCTTACTTTGACAACCAACAAAATATTTTATTGAATAAACCCTCGTTCGTGTATAGAGATCCGTAAAAAGGGGAAAATAATTTGCAGTAAAAAGAATATTATATGAGCTCCTAAGCTCATGTCCTTGTTGAAAAATAGTTCTTTCACTTTTACGGTGTGTTAAACGGAGATTCTTATTTTGTGTGCATTTGGATAATAAAAGTTATTAGAATATTGGTAGGAAATGGAAATACATTTCATTCGCTAATTTTGTTTATTACAGCATTACGTTAATGTTGTTCATTTCCTTATTTTCGTTTATTCATTTCATTCAATTATTTTACACATTTATTTCATTTTATTGATTTATTTGATCGACGATAATGTTAATGACGATAATGTCAGAGTCTCAGACCCCAGGGTCTGAGACTCTGAGCTATATGAGCTATAATAATGATGCTGTTTATTTATTACTCTGGAGTAATAAATAAACAGCATCATTATTAGTCTACAAACATATCACTGCTGGGCTCACATATTCCCACGTGAACATGGGGAGATATTATATTCCTAATGAGGCACCTGGCGTACCCAGAGACCCGGATTTTCGCTCCAAAAAATATCGTAAAGCTGATGACATACATATTTAGGGACGATGAACTAAAAAAAGATTACAATGCGTCAAAGCGGAAACACATCAGACCTTTTTATTGTAATCACATAGACCACATTAAAATCGCATAAATCTAGTGTTGCCGATAGGTCCTATTCCGATAGTCCATCGAAAACCCCGCAATGGTGCTATCGCATTGTGAGCTTACAATATATCGATAGTATTATTAATATACTAACGGATTTTAAGGACAACTATCCATCTAACAGTAATATTGATATATCGGCGTCACTATATAAATCGTGGGCAGCCATACGGCTTTGAAGGTTTATTTACAAAAGGTAGGTATATACCTACCTTGAGGGAGATATCTCCCTCAAGGTAGTGAAGTTATAACTTACCTACTTATAATCTCAGAGACATAGGAGCCAAAATACTATAGCAGAGAACTCGGTAGTAGCCTTTTTTAATCAACACCTTATGTGCGAGTAAACCGTAAAATGTTAGTTTAAATAAGATAAAACAATATGACAAAGATAAACTTGTCAAAGTAGTTTCAAACGATGGTATAATAAAATTAGTGATTTCAATAAATTCGATAAAAGATTTACGAAATTTTGACGCTTGTATTACAAATCGATCCAAATTAGAAGTCGAGATGCCTACAAAGACGGGCACGCCTGATCAAGTTAAGTCTTGTAATTACATGCAAATTAAAGGGTGTTTCTAAATAAACGATCGGGTTAAGGTAGGGAGTAATAAAAGAGAGACAAATGCAAGATTACGTAGTCGGTAATGAGACCGCTTGTGTCATATTAAAGACATGTAATTGAGAAAACGGAGGAGATGTATGTTCACGTCCATGCAACGTCTTCGCCACGTTATCGTCACGCACTCGCCACCCCTTCTTAACTACCTAACTAAAAATCGGAACCGAAAAGGCTTTCACTAAATCCGAACTGGTGGTAAATTTAGTAGTGTAAAATTTTCAACATCAGATAAAATATATTTTTAGCATCGTAAGAAAACAAACTGCTCTCCTAAGGCTATCGCGGCAACAGCAAACATTCTTCCATAACTTTGATAATAAATACTTGGTTGATATTGGCTAAAAAGTAAAAACTTTTCAGCGCATATGATCAGATATTAAATTGCCTACATCATAACAAATATTGTTTGTAATAAACCAACTTTCCCATTGAAATTCCTCAGCCATCGATTGAGATGTCAAAACTTTTTCAAAGTAATGACGTTTCCTTTCCATCCATCATTTCATTGGGAAGTTGAACAATAGGTATTAAGGCTAACTTTGAAAGTCCCCAGTTTAGAAGGTAATCTTCTAATTGACGTTGTAAATTTAAATTCATAATACAAGAAGTAGGCTTGCCCTGCTAAATTTACATTACTTACAAAGTAAAACGTAACTATTATGCTACAAGATAATTAATGAATCAGGCGTTATTTTGCGGAAAGCCATAGTACAAAAAAATGTAATTGATAATATGCAATGTTAATTTCGCTAACTCATGTTTATCCGGCTTGGATGCAGTACGCATGCACCGCCCTCCCGCCCGCAAAAAGTATGCACATTGCACATGCGGAAGAAACAATGGATGCCAGCGAACATGCACACTAACACCGATACGACAGGTGTTTCGCCCCTCCACGTGGCATCCTCAGGAGCTGTTGACTGGTCGAGAGCTGTGCACCGACTGCTACAGCTACTTTTTTTTGGAGAGAGATTGCTGATTGCCTTAGACTACATTTTCAGCTTCACGGGGCTTGTTTGGGGGCAGCGAGGAACGTAAAGGGTCCCTCAAGCCGTGTGAAACGAATCACCTTCGGAGGTTTTTTAGAGGGAACGGCATCGCGCACTAGTGCGCGTCCCCGTGCTCTACTAGATTCTCCGAAGGGTTCGGATCGGATCGGGGAGCGGAACCACCAGAGGGCGCCTCTAAAGGCTCGGACCTCGGCTCGGGTAGACCGGGCCGTGGATGAGGAGAGAAGCGCCCAGGTACATGTCTGCACCTGGTATAGAGCGCGTGTGAACTGGTTCTTCGTACCCTTGTTCTACGAGTACGGTGTCTTGGACCTAAGCTAGTGTGCATGTTTAGTGTATTCTGTAAATGTGTAGTGTCATTTAGAGGATCGGGCGGGGACTATAGCTACGCAGCTCCCGGCCGCTTTTATAAATCGCCATCGTTTGACATTTGTGACGTACCACACAGCTTTAATGGAGTGTCAACCTAACGCCGATCCAATCCGAACCCTTCGGAGAATCTAGTAGGGCACGGGGACACGCACTAGTGCGCGATGCCGTTCCCTCTAGAAAACCTCCGAAGGTGATTCGTTTCACACGGCTTGAGGAACCCTTTAAGTTTCTGGCTGCCCCCAAAAAGCCCGGTGAAGCTGAAAATGCCGTCTGACGCAATCAGCAAGCTCTCTCCAAAAAAAAAGTCTCCCTAAGTTATAACCGTCTGGGAATACCGCCGCGTCGCAGTATGCTGTGGTAAGCTAGTAAGTTAAGTGTTTACGCGAGCAAAGCCGCAGGCAGGCCGCTGGTTCCACATAAGATTGTAAAATCACTCACGTTTCCGTGAGTCACGCCACATTTGCATTTTATGTTAAATAACCCAGTAGTTTATGTGGTTCCATCGTCAATCGGTAATAAACTTTGTATGACATAAGTGTTCAAAGATAAGTATTAGTAAATTAATTGTTTATACCGCGTTTGTGATCTAGTTATTACTTACGAGAGATTTTTAAGACCCATAGTTTCCGTCTACGCTCCGGTAATAAACAACCAAAAAAAGGATTGTGTCACACTGGCAGTTATACAAAAAAAATTTACATCCTTTAATATAAAAAAAAACAACTGAATATTTGAATATAAGCTTGAAGAGAACAAGGAAGCTAGACATTCCAATTTACAACGCGCCGATGAGGAGACGACAGCTGGCGCGACGCGTTAAAGCGTTCAGCCGGCACCCTTGAAAGAGCTGGGAGATTGTAGCCCTAGGACACAAAATAAGGAGACCCACAAAAGGTAATCTTCACACAAACGTGCTAGACATAAAATAAAAAGACCCACAGAATGTAAGCTTCACATAAACCACCGTCTCACGGAATATCGGCGTGAAACAATGGCACTCGTTACTGTTGAGTTTCGTTTGGTGAGTGAAAATACCGGAGGCCCATCTCTCACCCCTCCCTTCCAATTCCTACTTCCTCCTCAACATCCAACTCCTTCCTCAAGGCCGGCAACGCATTTGCGATACTTTGGTTTGGCGGGTGTCCATGGGCGGCGGCGATTACTTTCCATCAGGTGACCCGCCTGCACGTTTGACTCCTTTTAATATATAAAAAACAGCTCGGAACACCCAAACAAAAACAAAAAAGTAAAAAATTATATATGTTAAAAAAAATGTGTGTGACGGCTATTGTTATTGTTTTAGCCCGAACAAAATATGTCCATAAAAAGAGCTCTCAGTTTATAATTCAAGGATTCATATACCCGTAACCCCTCTTGCCTGTCTAAACAAACCTTAATCAAAAGTTAAATTCAAATTCAAATTTTAATTTACAAATTTTGCTGTCGTAAATGTCGCTACACCATCGCATCGGTTCGTAAATCTACCGTCGACAGTAGAAACTCTCACAAGAACTTGTACAATGTCTCGGGAGACCTACGGCCAAGTATCTACTAAGAAAATTCGGCAAGAAACTCAGCAAGCGATTTACTCTCCTCTCTTTAGCAACGTCAATAACTAGGTATATATTAAGGATCTTCTAAAGCTGTATACGTAATTGAAATTATTAAGTTATGTTACAAGTGAAATCGTATTGTTTTATAAAGTTTACGCGAACACTACACATTGAAATGAAACAACTTTTACGGATCTACTCGCGTTTATTTTACACATTACTTTTTAATGTTTATCCTGACGTTTCGAACCTTTTGCAGGGTCCGTGGTCACAGGGAGACTGAGGTGTTGGTCGTCTCATAATTAGTTAGTAGCTTGTATACTACCATCATGATTATTATATCATAATTATCATAATTAGTTAGTTGGTCGTATGTGGGCTCTCTTACATCGGACAAACAAAGAGAAGTGTAGGAACCCGCGTTAAAGAACACCACGCGGGCCCAGTGCGGATTGGTGGTTGTTAACGACTGCTAATGCCGTCGGCAACAACGGTTTTACGTGCCTTACGAAGCACGGAGGCAGTAAAATATAAGTAATAATAAGAAGTGAAATAAATTATATAAAATTCATCATCATCATCAACATCATCACATCCAAAAGACGTCCACTGCTGGACAAAATTACATACGATAATATACCGCTCATGTGTCATGTACTGACTGAATCTATATTAATATTATAAAGCTGAAGAGTTTGTTTGTTTGGTTGAAGGCACTAATCTCAGGAACTACTGGTTCGAATTGAAAAATTATTTTTGTGTTGAATAGTCCATTTATTGAGGAAGGCTATAGGCTATATTACATCACGCTATGACTAATAAGAGTGGAGTTTAACGCGGGTGAAACCGGGGCACAGCTAGTGACTAATAAAACTGAACTTTTAAAACTTCCATCTGGATAACGCGTTACCGGTGTTTATGCGTATGAACTCGCGAGCAGGGTAACTAATTATTTTCTAAATATAAACAAAAACAAAAGTATCACAAAACTCCCTTGCAAATAGTCCCTCAAAGAAATCAGCATTTTATAATATTTTAATTGCCATAGAACTACTTTAACAATAATACTCCTCCCACCTTCATCCGACGGCTCCATTACGTAAGAGCCTTTGCCAGCTATTCTATAAGGGTCATACTACCTACAGCTCAAAGGTGGATATAAAACCACTCTCTGACAGAGCATTTTTCATATTCCGACCATTCCGTAGCAGAGTAGGCCCAACTTTATTCCCCCTCCTTTGGCACTCGCCATTGCCAGCGTGGAATAATTTTGAAAAGAGAACAGTAAATCTGAAGGAAACTTTGTTAGAATCCATTTTCGTTGCGTCTTTGTTTCGGATGATGTGTGTTAAAAAAGATTCCTTTTCATAAAATGTTTTTGTTTTGTTTAAATAATTTTAACGCAAATTTTGTTGCGAAACAAATTACAAAAACACAAATGTTGAAAAAATTTCCACGTGCCGGTATGTCAGAAGGGTGCAGGTTCAAATCCTGCTCGTGGAATTTTTTTCAACATTTGTGTTTTTGTAAAAAGATTCCTTTTCATTAGGTAAGGTTAATTTGCCGTTTCGTTGGCTGCGTGCGAGTACTTACAGTAAATTTAATTTGGACATTGGGTCAACCGTGAAATATGCCCGTGTACATGTAAGGTATCTTTCGTTTGAATTTGTATGGCTTCTCGACATTTTGGATAGACAAATGAATACACACTTTTAATCTTTTGCATTCCATATTCTATTATATTATCATCATCATCATCAGCTTATTCATGTCCCCACTGCTGGGGCACGAGCCTTCCTTATGGATGGATAGGGAGAATGGGCCATGAACCACCACGCGGGCCCAGTGCGGATTGGTGGGTATTATATTATACTTGTACATTAATTTTCCAAATTATTTTGTGTAGACAAACTACCTAATGTATAACAGATCCTACTGTTTATTTCCATATACTTTAATGTTTATGGGAGAATGCAACCCTTGATGAAGTATGATTTATTCTGGGGCTTTACGATGAGCCTTTAGAGTAATATTATTGCAATTTTGTTGCAGTTTTACAATGACACTGCTACAATACTGATTTAAGAGATTCCATCAATAATAATTCAGATTAAGGATCCGGAACAATTAACCTTTTTTACATAATGCACGCAATGCATTATAATAACACATTGTAAAAAAGTTTTATGAATGAAATTTCCGCCAAAACCTCTCAAGTCTTAGTAATGATTTGGGACTTTACAGAGTCCTCGCGCGGTCTTCTTGAGAGAATTAGAATAGTGACGTTGCACTGTTTTGTTTCGTAGGCCAACACTCATGCACGTTCACGAACACTTAACGGTTGATAGTTAATCCACCATTATTTCACATTAATATTCGACAAAACACAAATTTTAGAAAACAAAACAAAGCCGCAAACATTACTATTCACTTCCCGCCAATAAGTCTCATATAATCTTTAATCTACATACATACAAAGGTTTCTTCTTTATAATATTAGTATAGATGTATCTAATTCAGAGATTTTTATTCTGTTTTCAAATAAATACTGTCTTTTATTTATTTACAACATAAATTAAAAAAGGAAATAGAAATAAAAATATATACATATTTTTTACAAATAAAAAAGGAACTCCAAATCGCTGCCAAGCGGGAGAGTGCCCAGGACGCTGGCGGCGTTGCCTCTTCGGATGACCAAACTTTAACGTAACTTAACTTATCTTTAATCTTAACAATTTATTACTTTTACTTAAACAATAGGTGCCTTACAAGAACAAGCTCCGAATAGTTATTCCGTGTTTTGTTCCTGTCATGTAAACGTCATTTCAAATAACAGTAAAAGAAGCTTACTTTTGTTTATTTGTAAGACCCTAGGCAGGTATATTGAATGGACGCAGGATTGTCCCAGTTTTACATTTTAGCATAAAGCACCTACCGTAGATAAAAACCTGACATAAAAACTAACGAGCCGTGTACCCAAGGGGGGTAATTTTGTTTAATTACATTACGTAGACTTAGAAGTGAGATGGGGTATATTTTCTGTATAAGGTTACATTTTCCGATTACTGAGTGGCTGTATTACGAAACCGATGGATTACTTCGCATTTAAGCCGGCTAACAATCCTACGCAATAGCGTAGAGTAGGATCAGAGAGGTCAATCCGCAAAAACATTTAACTAAATAGCGATTCTAGCAACGACAAAATAAGGTTCAATTCAAATCGTAGATCGCATGCTAACAGACGCTTGCGACAGCGACGAACCGTCTTTTTCTATCGCGTAGTTCTTATCTGCTGTCGGCCTGATCATGTAGGTCCGCCGATGTATCTGTAGTGTTTTACCTAAAGTACAAAGTGAAACAGGTCTGGCAATAGATGGTATTGAGTACAGTGAACAGTAAAATTAAGTGATGTTTTCTAGATTTCAAAGTGAAGTTTCGAGAGTGCTTAGTAACTGCAGTCAAAGTCTGCAGACACTAATGGACGAAGGTTTCTCTATACGTTTAAAAAGTTGCAACATTTTCATACTATTTTTATATTACGAAATTTTATTTACTATTTTTGCTGTTGACTGTACGTGTGTAAGAACTAAGTCGCGTTTTTTATTCCACTACAAAGAAACACTTTACTTTCATCTCACTTAATGTTAAGTGACAATAAGAACGAAGACGGAAACGCACTTCACCCGGGATCTACAATCGCTGAGAAACGTATCTCTGTGTTGTCTATACGCAATAGGGTTTGACATCATTATCTATACATATAAAATGCTTTGTCCTGAATGACTGATGAATCAACGCACAGCCTAAACCGCTGATCGTAGAGACCTGAAATTTAGAGGGTGTGTTCTTTGTATGACGTAGGCATTCGATAAGAAAGGATTTCCGAAATTCTACCCCTAAGGGGGTGAAAAAAGGGGGGCAACCTGATTCCTTGGTCCGATCTATTGCAAATTTGGCATAAACATTTTTTAATAGAATTGATAGAAGACGTGTTTCGTATTTTATTGAAATTCATCCCCTAACGGGATTAAAAAGGGGTAGAAAGTTATTTTCGCGGTTATTTGCTTCGAAGTTGATATCAATACTTCTTAATGCTTTTAATTTAAATTACATTATATTTTGACACATATTTGAAAACTCAATCCGGTTTTGTTCAAAAAAGGTTGAATCAATATATTTATAAAGAAAAAGATTGATTTCGCCGATAAGCTCAACAATTTTTAGGAGAGAGTTTGCTGTTATCAGTAAACGGCCTTCACAGCGTCACCGGACTTTTTTGTGGGCGGCGAGAAACCTAAAGGGTTTCTCAAGCCACACTGCTTGATCACGATCAAAACAACGTCAGAAGGTTTCTAGAGGAAATGGCATCACGCAAGCGTGCTCCCGCACTCTACTAGATTCTCCGAGTAGTTTGGATAGGATTGGGATGGCCTTTACAGGGTTACAATAGTGGTGTACGTTATAAGCAGATGTGTGTCTAAATCAGAGTTTGTACCCTAACTATCCTAACTAATAGTAACCTAACTTAATATGCGAAAGTGAGTTTGTTTGTTATTTGTTACGCTTTCACGCGTACACTATTCAACCGATCATCATGAAATTTTTTACATATATTCCCAAGAGTATAATCAAAGACTTATTATTTATAAAAGTGAGCTTGTTTGTTTGTTTGTTTGTTTGTTTGTTTATTTGTGTGATACCCTTTCACGCGTAAACTATTTAACGATTTGTTTGTTTTGTTGTCATAGAAACTGTCAAAGCGGTACGAAGTCCGCCGGTTTAACTAGTACTAAATATTCTTAAAGAAAGCTAAATATAGCTGTGTGAACTTAGAACTTGTCCTAACACCTAAGATATATCCATCATACGTAGTGTACCTCCAATGTATTAAATTAAAATCTGACCAAACTTCATACACAATAATATACACCGTGTTTTGTTTCTGAAGAGCTTGAGAAAACATTCTGCAAGATTTTTCGAGAATAGTATTAAATTACGAACTTACTTAAAATAAGATAGCAAAATATGTCCAACAATTAATATATATAAGAATCAGAGCTCGAAAACCAGACACACTCTATACTCACGTAGAATGTGATCTAATTTGGTGTACGTACACTCTCATTTTGGGTGACTCTCTGATAAGGACGTGCCAACTTTTGTGCTACTTAAGTCTTTCAGCGTTGAGCCCCCGTAATGATGCTGGTTTCATGTGCTTACTGGTGTAGGGGGTTTCAGGGGGTTGTATGGGGTCGACATACACCGCCCATCTTGGAAGAACATACACAATTTAATGAAGTCAGTAAGTAAGTACTTTATTGTGTAAAGAAAAAGGTAACCGTAGCAGGTCTTATTGCTAACAAAGAGTATTTCTTAATCCTATTTTTTCAAGTGTATACACAAATATCTAACAGTCTCGTCTTCATAACAAATAACAAATAAATATATTGGGTCCTTACCTATGAAATTGACGTCTTTTTCTCACTATTACTTCTAAAAGTCAATACCGGTTGTTAATATTATTTTATTTTATTACACCTTTAATTAGGACTATGTTACTTAGGCTTCAGTAATAACAATGATTATTCATTTTGTGTCTTTATCGCCCAATTTTTTTTTATTGACTTCTTTTTTTGTTCGCGGAATTGACCTTTTGTTTCATTGTAGCTTTGAAGGGACTTGATTTTTTTTATTTTTAATGTCTGCTATATTTAGCTAGTGAAACAGACACACTACTTTACAATTTTTATAGCGTTAACATAAATAGATGCTAAGAAAATTAAAAAAAACGTTAGCATGAAAAATATAATTTTATAAAAAATCTTCATACAAAACGTCAATTTCATAAGTAAGGACCTAATATTAAAATTTATCTATGTATCATCTACTTATAATCTAGGTATTCTTGGATACTATAAAAACATTTTTCTTTTAGCCAATCTTTCACTAAAAACTTAAACTTTGGCAACTTGGGAGTTTTAATGAGCTGTGGTAATTTATTGTAAATTTTGATATACATCATAAAAGTATTATTATATACAAGTGTAAGATTAGCAAAAGGCTTATGTAGCTTGTTTCTATACACAGAACGAGGATTTATTGTTGTAACCTGACAATTTTCTTGAAACAAAAATCTATATTTATATACTTACAAATAAGCAAATATCGAAAATGTAGAGACAGGGCAGAGTAAGTAAATTATAGTCTCTAAAAAAGAGCTGACAAGAGTCCGTTTGCTTTAAACCAAATATGACTCGGGCCTGTCGCACTTTTTTGTAACACAAATGCTCTGTCTCTATGTACGGAAATACCTCAAATCATAACTCCGTATCGTAGGTTAGAATTAATATAATCATTATAAGCAGTGATAGCAGCTTCTTTACTTATAAGCTGACTGATGCGACTTAGCGCAAACACAAATTTATTTAATTTTGAGCAAACATTTGCGATTACGGCAAATACCCCTCATATCCTTGGGGGAGGCCTTTGTCTAGCAGTGGACGTCTTTTGGCTGAGAATCTGTTGGCTGAGAACATGTTGTTTCCAATCACAGTAATTAGTTAATGAAGTTACGTTAATTCACTTTATTTGTCGTTTTCTGTTT
The DNA here is from genome assembly GCA_963082485.1 of Eudonia mercurella. Lineage (NCBI taxonomy): Eukaryota > Metazoa > Arthropoda > Insecta > Lepidoptera > Crambidae > Eudonia > Eudonia mercurella. The sequence continues at coordinate 16,796,810 of OY720030.1, read as the reverse complement.
TACATGTTATCAATAACATAACCGTCTCTGTCAAATGGTTAGACCACTGGTCTCAGATTAGGAATTTGTTTTTATTATCGGTTTGATTGGTGATATGGCTTGTTTTATGCCCGCTTGGCTAGCTATCACCTTTTTATATAAGTCAAGTTAGTTAGTGATGTCTACTATAACCAGGAGCGTTGCTGTAAACCGACAGTTAGAGATAAGATAGCCAGATCTTTAGTAGCATAGGATATTGTTGAAACAAAATTGACTAATCGTTTCCTTTTTTTGTTTGGGAAGCAATAACCGCACCTTGAAAACAGTTTATTCACACTAAACTCCATTAAATTAATAAACCCTGCAACTAATCCTCGCCGTTAGATCCCTTTGTATCATTAGTGCAGTAATTTTAACACGTAGCAGGTAATGAACTGAAATCGATGACAATATAAAATTTCAAAATTACGTGATTATATACCGGAGATTGATGATGTTGGCACCAAATATCAACCACCTCTGTGGTCTTGTGGTTACTACTACCGGTTTATACCCAGAGGTCCTGAGTTCGATTCCCAGAGGTACATGTTTGTGTACTCGGTTTGGTTGGTGGTAGAGCTAGCTGGCTAGCTACCACCATGTTATCTAAATATTTCACCATAACATCAATGTTTGTAGCATTGTTGTGTTCCGGCAGCTAGAGGTAAGATCCAGGGTGAAGTGCGCTTCAATCATTGGCCTATCATTACTTAACATCAGATGAGATCAAGAAACTGTGCATATCCGCAAAATATTTAAAAAAAATTCTCTCTAGTCATCACGTTACACTCACAGCACCGGATTTGGTAACCGCATTCGGTTATCGCAACTATTAATGTCCAACAACGAATACAATAAATCTCTGTGGAAAGAAATACTACTGTTTGTTTGTACTGACCTGCACTAAGTCTCCGTGCATACCGCCAGCGGCCGTGATGGTAATGAGACAGACGTAGGGCACCAAGTCTTCCCGAGGCCGGTGCAGCTCCAATTCGTAGGTCCGCCCGATGTCGCCATAGTAAGTTCTGTTGCAACCTGTTGACAAAAATATATAACATTTAATGAAAAATAAAGCAGTTTAGTAAGAGAAAAAGGGTCCTTTTGAATTTTTGATAGACTTTGTTGATGGTTAGAGTATCAGCACAAAATAAGGAGACCCACAGAAAAGGTAAGTTTCATACAAACGCGCTCGAACAACGTTCACGAACTCACGAATCTCGGAACTTGGAACAGCTCGGAACAGTCCGAGCGCAGCTGTTGCAAAATTCGGCACCTCGTTTTGTAAATATTCAAAAAGGCTGAACCTTACCGGGACTGTCATAAGGTCAAAAATACGTATCGCCTGCGACAATTGAGACCGCAAATTAACAGAATGTAAACAAAATATATAATAATTTATTGGTTTTAGCTATCAAAATACGCAGCAATTAAATTACGAATATTGATGTTATCAATGTATTTGAGTGGTTTCCAAGGATATAGATTAAGTAAATTTGTTGTAATTTCAACAATGGTGCTTTCGAAAATAATTGTGATCCCGTCAAAATTATTAAATCGTGTATTTGAGATAGCAAATTCAAGACAAATACATAAATTTACGTAAGAATATCAAAATTTCAGATTCGTTAATCATATTTTATAGTCTTTCTTTATTTTGCGTTTTTGTTTGCGTGCTATCGATCTCAGACATTGATGTCCCGAGTTCGATTGCCAGCAAAGGTTGTTGGTTGTCTTATTGATTTGGATTCGATTGTTACAATCAACCAAATCTCATCATCTATCATCGATATTGTACTCTTGTGCTTAGTCCTCCAGGCTTGTTGCCTTAATCTTATTTAGGTCGGTCTGAATAGCAATAAGATTAATAACGTTAGTCATGTTTCGATTATAAGGGACAAAATAGCCAGTACCCATTAGTCAAGATGAAGAAAGATTTGTCTCACTCTAGTTTAATAGTCTCAAAACACACTATAGTCTGGACTTATCAATGCATTGAACCTCCTTAGAGGTCTCTCTTAAATATAATGTGAAAATAAACTCCAAGAATCAGAACAAAGCAAGCACCGAATACAACAGCTACCAAAAACATACCTGCCAAAAACTTTGCGTACAAATCTTTGTGAAATATCAGTAACTATCCCCTGAAATATTTGTTACGGTTCCAAACGACATGTGTTATTTAGACGAAGCGAAGTTGTACTCGAAAGCGGTGTAACTTCAACGGAACAGGGAACGTTGCTCGGAAAGTTCCGGTGACTAGAGCTTTCAACTTGATTGCCCAAACAATAAATACTGGCCTCAGACCTAAACAGCGCATTTTGGATGGATCACGGTATGCAGACACAAACAAGTTTATATTGTAAATCCAAAATTTGCCTAAATAGTTGTTTGAATAAGTTCTGTTAGGAGCTAGAACCTGGAATTGTAGCGTTTGATCAAATATTGGTAGACCGTACTGGCGGCCAACCTTTTGGAAATAACAATAAGTGAATTCAATATTTAAAATTAATAATAACTTAACATCCCAATTACGTCATCACAGCTCTCATCCGTGTTTTCCATTGTTTTCCACCATGTATTCCAACCGTTTACCAAAGTAAAGTCACTAATTAATGACATTTAAAGTAATTATAAATATAATATATAATTTTAACGTTACAAGCAATATTTAGCATATGTATCTCAGTAACACCATAAATATTTTATCAATGTGTCATTACCCTCCTACAAAATTAATTGCCTGCAATAAATCTCTTATAAAGATAAATCGACTATTGTGGGTACACGATTTTCTGCAAATAGATAATAATTTGAAATACATGTATGCCAAATAAAACTGGCAACGACTATGAAAGCAAATCTCTAAGCTGCAGCTATAAATTAGCACACGTAATGAGTGTGCGCCGAAACTGGTCCATTTATTTACTATGCAAGCTCAATTTATTCGTCAGCGCAGCCCTCCCGTTGCCATTATTTGCAACGCGCTCTCGTTACCGAATACCGCATGCCCCGTCGCGTCGGTTGCCCGGTCACGAGTCGACCGAACACGAGGGCGGAATTATCGTATTGTTCCAAACCGATGTCTGGTAATGAATCGTCGAAATAATTAGGCGGAAAGATTTATATGTAATTTTTTATTGTTGACTGTAAGTTCATATTTTTTAAGCCGGATAGTAAGCGTGTTAGTAATTTTTATTAAAATCAGAATTAAAGAATGTACATTAATATTTCAAATGTAATACAATTAATATTTGAAATTGCTAATATTTAAAGAATTGAAAAGTTTTCAACATTGTTTCCACGAGGATAAAAGGCATGTCTGTCATTTAAAATAGAACTGGGTAAAACAATTGTGTTTAACATATAAGGCGTTACAATTTATTTGTAAACTACAATTTATGTTTTTATAGCATATTTTATTAAAGGATCTGTTTAAACCCAATAAATAAATAAATTGTTCTCATTCTTCGAAAGTATTTTTTCCAATTATTGTATTAGTTATCCGTCTTTGAAAGTAGCTTTTCCAACCTTTAGTTTCATTTTCCCAACACCTTTAAACGTTCAATGAATTCCGCATCTATCGCATCCTCGTACTAATTTATCATTCAACCAAAGCACTACACTGGCTGATGTAATCCTACAGAAAACTAGTGCAACAGAGAATGTCGGAATAAGTGGACTACTGGAAATGTTGGCCGCAGATTTTCGTGAATGGCCGCCGTAAATTGTATTATTTGCATATTATAATAACTAATATTTAGTTAAGATTAACGGGACGGATAGTATTTTAGTTGTATTTTTGGTACAAATCCGTACAATCAATAACTACTCAGTTTAATAATAACCATCAGTATATTTTTCAACAGTCAACCGCCAATATTCGCAATGGATAAATAATTTTTTTTCCAATTGAATCGTAATCGAGGTGACATGAATAGATTAATTATAGTCCCTACCCAACCGTTCAATTCGGTACACCCGTAAATTAGATTGATGTGGATAAACATCGGTATCCCCATTGTGGCTCCTTGGAACAAAGACGTGAAAACTTTCAGAACACATATCGTTCTAAAAGCTCTCAGTTTGATTGCCGCGATATGATACTTCGTAGTGTTGGAGCAGTGATATCGCTTTGATATCACACTGCTACGGCGTAACGTGAGCTACGTGCCGTAGCAGTGTTTGTACATCAGGATGCGCCACTTGGCAGCGGAATGGACTTGCGGCTGATGCATTTTGGCCCTCTAGTGGCGTTCCGGAATTCCTTCGTTTTTCGTGAATTAGATACATCCAGTAGTTTTGTAGCGGAAATTTCGTCTCTTTTTGTCGTCACTGTTCGCTCGGTAGTAGTTTGCATAAATAATGACCTTTTTGTTATTCAAGCTGTACAAAGTATGTAATTTTGCTACAAATTTCACTTTGCTGAGAATGAAAGACAAAAGGAGTGATCATTTGATAATAATAAAGGCAACAATATTACTAATATCATTTGTAAATTATGTAATTTTTAACTATTGTGGGATGGTTGGGGTTCTAATAAAGCAAAATATAATAATTATAATGATACGATAATCAAAATGTTCAGCAGTCTGACCTATATTTACTATACTACATTTCTTAATAACCATCGTTCAGTTGTACATACACAAACGAAAGTTTACTCGAAACACAGAAACGCTAGATTTCATATGTATAAACAGAACCGTGCAATACATTCCGCAAATAGCCACTCAGCTCGCATTTTGGTCGAAAAGTTTCGTACCGTGAGTGTGTATCGAGTCGAAATGCTGTGTTTACCAGTCAACAGATTTCGACTGAAACACAATACCTCAGCGCAATATGTATGACGGGCACCTTTAGAGTGGGCGAAGCATTTTGAGACATTGTTACCTAGTGTAGCATTCTCTGAGCATTTTATTGAACATTTCTGCAGCAAACTCGCTTTGGCGTGTGCTTGAAAGATGCTACAAAAGAGAATTTTTCAAAAGATATTCGTGTCTCAGTAATAAATTTATCGGATCTTTCTCTGGACAACGCTGAATGAAACGCTCTCTTTCCTGTTTGTTACTTATTTATCAATTTTCATTGAACCATGTTCTAGTTTTTACCATTTTGAATCTACCTATTTCAGAGCTGAGAGAGCAAAAGGTAGTTATTTATTTATTTATATATTTTCAATTGAAATACCTCTTTACAGGTTGGTCCAACACACAGACCATTCGTACAACTAAAACTTGCTGTGTGAAACTTTCTGTGTCTAAAAATCTACAAAATTGATCTAGCTGGACCGACAGGTCAAGGCAATAGAAAGACTAAAGTCCAGCAGTCCAGCGATTTCATATCCACTGTTGTTGTAGGTAATATTTTGTTTCTTGCCAATACAATGCCAAACATTTTTTTACTGATAAAGAGATATGAATAGATGAAGATAGTCCATTCATCAGAGCTTGAGTGATTTCAGTTGCGCCTTCATCTAAACACTCTACCGTACTGAAATAAAAAACAACAAATTAAATCACGCAATTGCTGATCCCACTTTTATATTAAGGGGAAAAGGTTCAACCTTGGTGAGACGCTATATCGCGCTCACACGGTTTTACACCAGAACGTAAAGAAAACACTCGATATCCATTTTTACGGTCACGATCCCTATTCATCTTATCTTGGCGGGTTTATAGGGACCTGTAATGGTGTTTACCAAACGAGGTCCGTTACCCAGGCCTCGGGAGACGAGTATTCCTTTTTTTATTTATTTATTTGTAAAGTATCTTCATTTCCCACCCCCACTGTGTTTATTCTGTCCTATGGCTATGACAGTTTTATTCTTATAACAGAAATAAAGGTCTATTTTGGCGCGCTCACTCCCCTTACTGAGAATTATGTTGGATTTGTTAAACGGTATGATTGATACGCTGTGTGATACGACATTGGCTGACCCGACTTGAATATATTTGGTTGAAGCTATTGAACGATGCGAGTGTGGCGTTCGTCGGTTCATTCGTGGAAAACGGTTCCAATCAATCTATTGTGGAGTTCCAAATCGAATTCGGCTATATTTAATAAATGGGAAAATATTTTTCAATTCTGTTTGTACAATAAATGGTTTTATTTACAAGGACCGATGTGGCGAGAGAATGTGAGAGGTGACTCTTAGCTTTTTTATAATCATCTTTAGTAGTTTTGGAATGCCGAGTCACCTTTACTGTTTTTTGTGTATTGACTGTACGTTACGTGCTGTGTCAATAAATAGCTTGCCTTTCTTTCTTCCTGTCTCTTAGATATCTTTCTTTCTATGTAGTCCGATTGTGAACTGTAAACCCTAAACATATGCCCCTCTCCACAGGATTTTTGTCATCATCTGTCTATATTGTAAGGTCTCTTGAGACCTGTCTAGTTTCCTATTAAAAACAAAATGTTAATAATCGGGGCTTAACGCAAACACCAACTAACAATAAGCCCATGGCCTCGGCCAGTGCAACTCGGTAGAAACTTTGGGTACCTACCATATTGTAAGGGGTCCGTTACACCGTATTAAGCATTTTATGTTATCTTAAGTCCTCGCGCGCCATATGCACTACCGGTAGTGTATAAGGGGGCCCGCTAATTATACCTACGGCGCGAGACGGGTTAACCATCATCATTATCATTACTTTTATTATCATCATCATCATCATCATCATCATCATCATCATCATCATCATCATCATCTCAGCCAAAAAACGTCAGCTGTTAGACAAAAGCCTTTCCCAAACATCTCCGGAACGACCGATTTCGTGCTGCTCGCATCCAACGACTCTCGAATAAACCATTTATTTAAATTACAATTATTTCGTACCGTTGCTGATGTACGTACATAAAACACACAATTTATTGTACATCAGCAACGGAGCCGCTCGCGTTTGCCTATGCAAACTGACTGAAACGCGATGTGCGCACACACCAACGCTTTGTTTAGTGCGCTGCCTCAGCACGCGACTTTAACGAGTCAACACGACTCGCTCCGTGACTGCTGGGACTACGGCGTAGCGTACGTGCAACGTTTCATGCGCGTTTTAACCTGGCATAAGTCTTTAAATTATGTAATTTTAACCTGGCATTTAATAATTTTTGGCATATTAACCTGGCATAAGTTTTTAAATTATGTAATTTTAACCTGGCATTTAATAATTTTTGGCATATTAACCTGGCATAAGTTTAAATTATTTTATTTTACGGTTTACTTCATAGTTTAGGTTTGGGATGTCATTTGCTCTTACTTAGGGCAATTGTGCATTATGCATGTGACTTGCTATATGTATTGCTAAACGATTGCAACTCAACCGATGTTTATTAATATACCTAGGTAAAATTATCAAATTAATATTAATAATACATTATAATCTAAGCTTGTTTCATATAGCTACTTATTAGTCAATGGTGCAGTGGCTAGCGCGTTTATTTCACCAAGTTAAACAAGTTTGCACAACGCCGGGTCTTCTTATGGGTAAATAAATTATATATCGCCTGGTCCTCCGTGCTTTGGGAAGGACACTAAACTATTATAATATACAATTTGTGTCAGGTTAGTCTGAAGAGGAGGAGAGTCCCACATAACTTGGGGTCGCCCTAAGTCCAGGTGTATGCGCAAAGCATTTAAACCAAAAAATATTTTTTTGCTCTGTAGCCCGATTTCCCCTTTAAACCTCTTTCCTAATAATTCTAATAATTTAAATTCAATATGATCAAAAATATGAAAATGTAACAATTTGTAGAGGTCTACTCAGTTTTTTCTTAATTTTTTTCATTAATTCATGAGTTTGGAATCTTTACAACTACGGATTATCATAGTCATGTTCATTAAACTATGTGGTGCTTACGTTGACGTTTCGAACATAATACTAATAATACGAGTACCTAGGTATTACTAATGTTGGAGAGGTTAATTTTTACATGTTTGATCAAGGCTATTGATGAGTACGCTACTGTTTGCCGATCGTGGGTGAATGTATCGCAGAATAATTAATGGGAACTAACGAACCGCAAGGAATGTTAACGAGCCTGTGCTGTGAATGGATGAAAAGTGCTTTGTTTAATATTAGGCACAGTCACGAGCAATACAAAGTTACTCTTAATACAATGGAATAAGAGTCAAACTTGTCAAAAGTGTGTTCATGTTTAATGCTCGTGACTGTACAATTATTCTATGTACATAGAATAATTCTAATAAATATAATTAAGATGATACATTTTTGGTCACCTATCCGATGACCGGCCTTTGCGAAAGTTGCTTAACCTCAGCACTCGCAGACCGGGCGCGTTAACCACTGCGTCATCGAGCTCCTCGTCGAATTGTAGACTACTATCTTATAATTTAATATACCCAATTGCCATTTTAATTCCATAAATAGAACAGCCGGCTCCGCAACACGATGCACACAGCGTTGGATGCCCTTGGCCTAATAATACAGACCCAATGTAGCTAGGATCAATAACAGTGTCTACATTTCTATAGGAATTGACAGAATATCGTCTACGTTTTAATACTAAAGTAATTATAGCTTTTATATCATTGTGGCACTAGTGATTGACGCCATCACCCAAAGTTCGACATTAGTTATAGCATGGAATGTCATTAAATTTTTACTGAATGACAACTAGGAAGCAGGGGGTCGACCGCCTAACTCTCTCGCTTTCGATCGCTTTGAAGGCGAGGCGAGGAGGAGGCGTCATCTTGTCATTTCGAAAGCAATATGACAGCAATATCGAAAGCTATAGGCTATAGCTTTCGATATTATTCGATATTATATTTCGATATTATATCGCTTTGAAAGCGAGGCGAGGGCCTCGCCATCAAAGCGATCGAAAGCGAGAGTGTTACGCGGTTGGGGGGCAGGTTTTAACCGCCTCTGTGGTCTAGTGGTTAAGACCACCGGTTTAGACCCAGAGGTCCCGGGTTCGATTCCCAGCGGGGGGTAAATGTTTGTGTACTCGGTTTGGTTGGTGGTAGGACTTGTTTGTCCGCATGGCTAGCTACCATCATCTTATCTAAATATGTCGCCATAACATCAATGTTTGTAGCATTGTTGTGTTCCGGCAGCTAGAGATAAGATAGCCAGTGCAGTGCCTCACTAGTGAGGATCAGGGTGAAGTGCGCTTCCATCATTGGCCTTATAATCATTTAACACCAGGTGAGAATAAGGCACTGTGCTTGCCCGTAAAACATTAAAAAAAAAGGTGGTCTACATTAAATTGTTGCTTCAATTATTCCACCACTGTGCACTGGATGGGTTTGAGAAGGAGCGATATAAAAAGTAATAAAATGTAGGTTTCGGCAATTATACTTCTTAAATATGCTTGCCCAATGCGGGTTAGTGATCATAAACCTGAGCTATGTATCGAAAAATATGAAATACATTTGGCCCGACCAGGGGGTCGACCGCCTAACTCTCTCGCTTTCGATCACTTTGAAGGCGAGGCGAGGAGGAGGCGTCATCTTGTCATTTCGAAAGCAATTTGAAAGCAATATCGAAAGCTATAGGCTAAAGCTTTCGATATTATTCGATATTATATTTCGATATCATATTAGAAAGCGAGGCGAGGGCCTCGCTTTCAAAGCGATCGAAAGCGAGAGTGTTACGCGGTTGGGGGGCTGGTAGTTGAACCCAGAACGACAGGACAGGGTATGGGGTCGTGTATTTTACCACTCGCCCATCGAGGCGTATGTTACAAAAGAGTTAATGTATCTTCACTTTATGTATTTATAATATGAGGAAGCGAGAAAACACTTACGCATAGGATCCAGTTTTAAATAATAAAAAAAAGATTCCAGGAATTTGCTCTAAAGCTATATTGTTATTGGATTTTCTTCGACAAATTAATGTTACGTACAACGGAGTGTTACTGCGAGAGATAACTTACATTATTGCATTATTAAACTTCCAAGACGAACGCGATGGTGCAGCGGCTAGTGGGATGCGGGATCTTGGAAGTTAAGCACCTTACCCAATGGCGCGTCATCGGATGGGTGACCAAAGAAATATGTATCGAGCTCCTTCGTGCTTTGAAAGGTAGTTAAAGTCTTAATTGTTACTTAGTGGTTCTCGTAAAATAGCAGTCATAAAAACCCAACAAACCTCAAAAAAAAGAATAAATAAATAAATTAAATATTTAAGTTTGCAAAAACATCATTTACCAGTATATTTTTTACAATGTCATACAGTGCTAGTAAAAGTCAAAATCTGTCTAAGAAAAAACAAAGATAAACTATAGTTAATCTATATATTATCTATATATACTAGCTGACCCGGCAAACGTCGTTTTGCCATAAAAAATTTAAAAAAAATTTAGGGGTGGACTACCCCTAACATTTAGGGGGATGAAAAATAGATGTTGGCCGATTCTCATAGATACCGGATAACCCGGCAAACGTTGTTTTGCCATAAAAAATATAAAAAAAATTTAGGGGTGGACTACCCCTAACATTTAGGGGGATGAAAAATAGATGTTGGCCGATTCTCATAGATACCGGATGACCCGGCAAACGTTGTTATGCCATAAAAAATTAAAAAAAAATTTAGGGGTGGACTACCCCTAACATTTAGGGGGATGAAAAATAGATGTTGGCCGATTCTCATAGATACCGGATGACCCGGCAAACGTTGTTTTGCCATAAAAAATTTAAAAAAAATTTAGGGGTGGACTACCCCTAACATTTAGGGGGATGAAAAATAGATGTTGGCCGATTCTCATAGATACCGGATAAGCACAAAAAATTTCATCAAAATCGGTCAAGCCGTTTCGGAGGAGTATGGCAACGAAAACTGTGACGCGAGAATTTTATATATTAGATTATTAATACGTGAAGCAAAAACTTTGTACCCGTTTTTACGAAAATTGCGCGGACGGAGGAGTATGAAATTTCGAACACTTACAGTTTATATAAAGAAGGTTATCCGAATGTTAATATTTTTCTTAAACTATGCATAAAAATACATTAAATCAACAAAAACAACATTACACACACTGCCATGTATTTGACACACACGTATTGTTTGTCTCTAATGCGGCCGACATCTGTCAATGCCAATCCAAACTCACATTCTATCTTTTTAATTTTTCATTGCTTAGGATACAATCCGTGCAGCCTTAATAAAATTACGGTCGAATTTCGACCACTGGGCGACCACTAAGATAAAAATAAGACAAGTATGCAAGAGGGGCAGCTCAATGGGCAGCGTTCAGATGCGAAGGCATGAGCTCAGAAGTGGGGCGTTTAGAGACTGATCACCTTCACCAGTACATTTTTATGTCCCAGCAGGGGCATGAACCTTATATAGATGGAAACACCGCACAGCGAAACGAGCCATTAACCACAACGCGGGCCCAGTGACTCAGTGCGAATTGGCGGTGTTCGGTGCATTACATGTTAACGAACACCGTTGTTGACGTCACGTCACGAGCGCGTGCGTTTGTAAACCACATCATTAAATTAATAAATAATAATAATAATGTTAAAATGATCTTTATTATCTACAAAGGCATGATCACAAGTAAAATTTGTCCTGCCTCCAAAACTAGGCTAAAATTAGCGCATAATCAGTTATCGTCGCGATCGGGTGCATTCATTTATCAGTTATCATTATCATCAATGGTAATAGACTTTAGCAATAAAGACGTATATCTTAATTATCAATTATTTGTTTTTATGTTCTTAACCGGAACAGGCGGCGTTGTTAACGACTGCTAATGCAGCCGGGATCAACTTCTTTACGAACCTTTGGAAGCACCGAGGAATAAATATTAATAAACAGTTAAACTTACTGATAAACTGATAAATAATAATAAAATACTGATGATAAACTCATACATCTATACTAATATTATAAAGAGGAAAGCTTTGTATTTTTGTATGTATGTATGTATGATTGCAACGAATATACTCAAAAACTTCTGGACCGATTAAAAAAAATTTCATCATTACTTGTAGAATGCTACATTAGCGCCCAGTTACATAGGCTATATTTAAAAAAAAAACGACGGGTTGCACTCTGGGAGTGCCGGCAGAAGTGAAAACTTGAATATTAACGTTGTGCATTTTTGATATTTTGGAATGGTTAGGGAATAATTTGGCACGAATTGCTTTAATTATCAGTATAAAAGTACTCACATTTATGTGGTAGAATACAATATTTATTTATTGGGCTATCGTACACAAACATGACAATTTATATTACATTAAAAAGTTATATTAAGTTATATTAAAAATTTATAATACGCCGCGCCAGCTGTCTACTCTCCATCCGTCTTACGAATTTTCGATCAGGTCACGTGTCCTGACGGTCACGTGTCCTGACGCGAGTTTAACATTTTTTACCCATTCCAAAAAAAGTGCACAACGCCGCTAAAGAAGTTTTCACTTCAAAAAAAGCGGTACAAAGTCCGCCGGGTCAGCTAGTTATAAATAAAGGTAAATAAATGCGTTCCTAGGACTCTCTTGGACTAATATAATAACCTTTAAATATGCTATTAATCTACACGAGATGCAATCATCCAGACCCGATAAAGTTATGTGGAAAGCAGGAGGAATTTAATTTTTCATAGAAATCTCAAATCCGTACATACATAGATATGTATTCAGTTCTGTTAAAAAGTTGAATCGCCGCATAAATAAAAGGGCGACATATTTTTAATAACTTTAAAAGCGCTGGCTGCGGCACGCCAAATACGTAAATATTTCGTTTCGAAAAGTCAAGTCAAACAAATGCAATCCAGCTTTCATGAAGGCTTGATTTTTTAGTTTGTTTTGTAGAACTGTAGTTTATTTTGTTAAACCGCTTACACACAGAGTGAATTTTCTAAGTGCGCGTGGAAAGGCCAAATCTAAAACTATATGAAACAACGAAAAATACTCAAAAGAAGAGGCGCTCAATGGTGCAGTCTGCGATTGCTTAGGTTAAGCAATCTCCGCAGAGGCCAGTCATCGGATGGGTGACCAAAAATTTGTCATCTCGATCTACTCCATGCTTCGGGAGGCACGTAAAGCCGTTGGTCCCGGCTATATTAACAGTCGTTAACAACTATTTATCCACACCGTGTGGCAGGGAAGCCTCGTGCCCCAGCAGTGGGGACATACAATGATGACGATGACTCAAAGCAGTCTCGGGACTCATTTTAATCAGAATTATAGATTTAGCTTTTGTGTGGCCTACCTCCTAATCTTCCTAATCTTTACATATTATTATTTACACCCTCTAGAATCAGCCAAATATTTAATTGCAAAACCTCAGAAACTTTTGAACTACAAATAAGAGAACTTGTAGTTCCAAAGTTCCTGAGATTTTGCAGTCAGTAGATAAGTCTATGGTATTTCGCTTTTATATAATATTTATGTGTGCGTGTCTACATAAAAAATTTAGGTGTGAATATCTGCTAAGAGTGGATTTTAAAAATTCCCCAGGGACCAGGGGATAAGGGTGTTGCGGGCAGGCCGCCAGTAAAAAATAAATAAATGAATACCTGCTCAGACTCCGGCCACAAAATAAGGAGATCCAGAAAGTAAGCTCAATACATACCGCGCTCGAGCAACACACACACTAACCGCCTCTGTGGTCTAGTGGCTAAGACCACCGGTTTAGACCCAGAGGTCCCGGGTTCGATTCCCAGCGGAGGATACATGTTTGTGTACTTGGTATGGTTGGCGGTAGGACTTGTTTGTCCGCCTGACTAGCTACCACTATCTTATCTAATTATGTCGCCATAACATCAATGTTTGTAGCATTGTTGTGTTCCGGCAGCTAGAGATGAGATAGCCAATACCTCACTAGTTGAGGATCCCGGGTGAAATGCGCTTCCATCATTGGCTTTATCATCACTTAACATCAGGTGAGATCAAGGCACTGTGCTTACCCGTAAAATATATTTAAAAAAACACACACATAGACCCTTACACGGACACGCATCTCGGAACAGCTTGGAATAGTCCGAGCGCGGTTGCGAGATTCGTGTCCGTGAGAGGATGTCTCGTTAAGGCGAAGGCACACTAGTGCCGCTAATGGATTTAATTTGATAACTGCTAAACTGGATTTTTTTTCAAACATTGCGGACCTTCAGACATCAGGCAAACATCTATTATTTAATAATTGTGCACTACTTTTAGGTTTGTTTTTGTATTCATTCGCTAACACCAACAGTGGCCATTGTTTGTGAATAAACCACGCAACAAAAAGTAGTGCACAATTATTAAATAAATACTATGGATGCTTTCCTGTTGTCGGACGGTACGCAATGTTTAAAAAAAGATCTGGTCCGTTAGTAATTCTCAAATTATCAATTGGTGGCGCTAGTGTGCCTTACCCTTCGCCTGAAGCAGAAGATCTACGTTTTTGAGGGTAAACAAGTAGATGCGCTAGACTTTAAACCAAATGAACTCAAAACCCGACCACCTGCGGCTTATTAATACAATTATCACGTTGGTATCTTGACGTGTCCTAAGTGTAGCCGGACTTTTCTCGCAAAAAAGGGCAGATCAACAGAACCTCCGTGACGGCAGCCCATAAAAGCGGTCGCTGTAACCGGAATCGGCTAGGAGAGATAATATGTGTGCGTTGCTCGAACACGTTTGTGAAGCTGAAGCTTGCCTTCTGCAGTCTCCGTATTTATTTTGTGCCCCGGCTACCCTTTTCTGGTTATAATCGTAAACGTATCTAAGCACCTATATACACGTATCTGTGTACACGTCTGTGATACGTTCGAAAACGTAAATCGAAAAAAGATCTGTATCAAATTTAAATATGATTATGTAACTTTAAAGTAGGTATGTATATAGATATATTTATAATATTTACGTTTTTTTTTACTTTTTATTTTAAGTGCTAATTACTACACTTAAGCTGAATTAAATATTTTTATAAAATATAGTGAAAAAATTAAATGCCTACCCGACCCAGCCAGGAATTGAACGTGGGTCTTCCGCAATTCGGGCTGCTGCACTGACTGCTATGGTGACCACTGCCGCTGATGAACATTCAAAAATCAAAAGCAGTGAAAAAATTCAATGCTTACGTCAGCCTTCCCGGTAGCATAACGATCAGTACAGCCGCCCGGATTGCGGAAGACCCAAGTTCAATTCCTGACTGGGTCGGGTAGGCATTTCATTTTTTCAGTGTATTTTATAAAAATATTTAAATCATCATCATCTCAGCCAAAAGACGTCTACTGCTGGGCAAAGGCCTCCCCCAAGGATCTCCACAACGACCGGTTTTGTGCTGCTCGCATCCACTGGCTTCCCGCGACCTTCACCAGATCGTCGGTCCACCTTGTTGGAGGCCTGCCCACACTGCGCTTTCCGGTACGCGGTCGCCACTCGAGGACTGCTCCGCCCCAGCGGCCATCAGTCCTGCGAGCAATGTGCCCTGCCCACTGCCACTTGAGCTTAGCAATTCTTCGGGCTATGTCGGTTACCTTTGTTCTTCTGCGGATCTCCTCATTTCTGATTCGATCTCGCAGAGAAACCCCGAGCATAGTCCTCTCCATTGCTCTTTGAGTGACCTTGAGCCTTCTGATAAGGCCCATAGGGAGCGACCACGTCTCAGTCCCGTATGTCATCATGATTTGAATATTTATATTCTAGATCATTTATTGAATAAATTGAATAAGTAACTGAACTACGGAAGAAAGATTAGCATCGCACTGCCTAAGCCGATGGACCTAGAAGTTTATTTATAAATCTATCTACAACATAATATTTACAAAGACAAGTATTTAGCTGCCAGTTTCTGTTTCGTGACGTAAAAGGCAGCCTGCGCTTGAAGATTCGCGTGGCGACTTCAGCCCACGCCACTGTACTTTATAATACTTACTTGCTTGATAGACTTTGATCGCTTGAGTGAAAACGCATATCCCATGAAAGTTTAAAAAATAATAATCCTAGAACCCTATAGCAACGCCACCTACTGGGTCCAATTGTAAATCTAAACCATCCAGGGACACTTAAACACACACAATAAGGTGTTCAGGGACATACACACATATGGAAGAACTATTTAAGATGCTTGTTTTTGATAGGGATTAAGCAATAAATTAAAAAAACCGACCTAGTGCTAGTCGGACTCGCGCACGAAGGCTTCCGTACTTTATGACGTACTAAAAAAACTACTTACTAGATCTCGTTCGAACCAATTTTCGGTGGAAGTTTGCATGGTTAATGTACATCATATATTTTTTTTTAGTTTTATCATTCTCTTATTTTAGAAGTTACAGGGGGGGACACACGCTTTACCATTTTGGAAGTGTCTCTCGCGTAAACAGAAAAAAATGATATTAAAACCTCAATATAATTTTTGAAGACCTATCCATAGATACACCACGCGTATGGGTTTAATAAAAAAAAAAATTTAGAGTTTCAGTTCTAAGTATGGGGAACCCCCAAAATTTATTGTTTTTTTTCTATATTCGTGTAAAAATCTTAATGCGGTTCACAGAATACATCTACTTACCAAGTTTCAATAGTATAGTACTTATAGTTTCGAAAAAAAGTGGCTGTGACATACGGACGGACAGACAGACAGACAGACAGACAGACAGACATGACGAATCCATAAGGGTTCCGTTTTTTGCAATTTGGCTACGGAACCTTAAAAACCGCATCATAATTCGTCAAGTGGTTCCTGAGATTAGCCCGTCCTAACAAACAGACGCGTTCCGGGGACCTTATTTGATAAAGGGTAGTGCCACCAGTGTTCGACAGGAACCAATGATCGACATTTTTATGATATGGTTATATAAAATTTTACGCAGATTTTAAAAAAATTTACCCAGATTTTAAAGAATTTTACGCAAAATTAAAAAAAAAATCATACTAATTAATATTATAAAGCTGAAGAGTCCATCGTAAAATATGTAGGTCATGCATGACGACATGCATACACAGGGATCTTTGTTTTATATATATTTATCTTTATATATAAAAATCTTCTGTGCCTGTCTATGTTATTGAATTCGTCAAGTAGTTCCTAAGATTAGCCCGTTAACAAACAGACGCGTTCCGGGGACCTTATTTGATATTTTGTATAGATAATGTTGGAATAGGTAGGTACTAGGTAGACGTCGTGGTCGGGCGTGTAAAAAGAGAAAGAAATAGAGTCCATACAACACTTAATAAGTGACTGTGACTTTCTGGCTACGAAACTAATTGAACTCCTGGGATTGGTCTGTCAGAAACCAGAAAATGACCCTTCTTATTAATATCGTTTAGCGTTATTATAAGGTGGCTTTCTTAATTTAAGTTATTGCTACGTACCTATTGGCTTAATTATCACCCAATGCGGGTTAGCTATCACAAACCTGGGATATGCAACAAAAAATTGCGATAGACACATACCCGACTTGTAAATTAAACCTAGGACCTTTAGATGATACCGGGCGCTCCTACCACTCCGTCACACCCACACATAATTAACCGACGTATAAAATGAATACGTAAATTATCATATTTATTTGAGTTTTACGCATAATACTCAGACAATTTAAACACAGTATCTAATAAGTTTTGATAAATTATAATAACTATTTATAATCTCAGACAACCTTAATATCATTATCAAATAAGAAGCCGCTACATTTATGTTAAAGTGAAATGAAACTACACATTCGCTTACGGGCGCTAGCTGCATCATTCTGCAGCTTCAAATTTCTCTAAAAGCAAAGCTCATTTTCTGCAATCAAATTTCGGACCGAAAGGGGCTAACCCCCATGTGTGTTTAAATTTAGGTCGGGTTTTGTTCGCATCTCTGTCCATTTGTATAAAACTGTGTCAGTCCGCACACCCGCCCTTTGTTTCGCTGCTGCTCCATTTTGGAATTTTCCATTTAAATACCCACTCACCAGCTCTTAACGCCCTTTTCGTGTTATTACGGTCACAAGTATATTTCTAGAAAAGTATACATATTGTAATACGTGAATAAGTAAGCACACACGCGTGCCCATGCGTTTTATACATTAATTAAAATTTTGGAAATCATATCCGTCATATAGAGAACCGAAAGGTTTTTTGGTACCGCTGTTATTATAGAAGAATATGTAATCATTATGTTTTTTTTTTAATCGAAGAGTAGGCAAATGATTCCGCTCTACCTAGTGTTGAGCAGAAGCAGAGCGATTGATCAAGTTCTTTACTTACTCCAATAGCTCAGCGACGCGAAGTGTGTTTTAGTCTCCGATGCGAGAGCTGTCCACCTAACTAGATCCTGTGGGGTTTCGGACCAGTGTCGCCTGCATTATCGTTCACGAGCACATTGGTCTGGTGATGCTAATTTCTAGTTTGGCAATGATCAGAGTGAGCGGTCTTGGTTGAGCAGGTTAGCTCATTGAGGTTGGCCTCCATAACATCCCTCCAAAGGTAACGAAAGTAACCCACTGGCCTTCCTACCCAACTCTCTTTCTATTTTTACTTTTCAATTAGATGTTGTAAAAGTTTGCTGAATTTGGGTAGAATTCTCACTCGCAGTTTGCTAATATCAAGTTTTTTCTTTTCAAATGGCCAACCAAGCAGGACAGGCGCTAGTCTTCCAAAATTTCAATTTAACTTGTTGAGCAAACAACAAAAGTTCGAGCAACTTGTCGAAATTAACTCCTGGCTGAATTCCCCTCGTCAAAATGGATTTTTATGGTGATCGTTATTCTGCTCGGCAATTTTGTAAAGTTTTATACGTTGCTTTTTTCATTCATGAAACTGAGCAACTTTATTCGAGGGACGTGGGTCAAAACACAATAAAAATTGTAGACCTAACCAACGGTCAGCTGATTGCGCTATTTTTCATGGAGGATTGAAATTTTTGAACGTGTTTCAACCTGTTACTTAAAAGTGTTGTTAATTTTTTTTATTTAGTTTGAGAGTAGAATAATGAATTAAAACGTGGTTACTTTTATGTGTACTTTTAAACGTGCAGACAAGACTTCTATTAGGAAGTGGTCATCGCTGCCAGTGGCTTCTGGGAAGCTGCCTATGCAATGCCGACTTTGACAATTCTGTTAAAATGCTTATAAAAGGACCTCATGTTAAGCGTACGGTGGCTCCTTTGAAGAGAGTTTATATCACTTTTTACAGGTCTACTTTTCTTCTTCTTCTCTTCTATAAGGAACGAACGAACGCGAAGCACGCATCATTTATCATGGGCTGCTCATGCTATCCATGATATCTGAAACTACCAATTGAAGACTACACTCTAAACCTGCTTTATTTGGCCACAGTACTGTTTAAATAATTGACATTTATGGCCCTTGCCCTACAGTTGGATTCTATATTATCTTTTCTATTAATAATAATTCTATCAAAACTTCCTAGTTATGTAGGCTAAACGTATCATTTAATCCCCTGATAATTTCGGAAGATCCCGTTTTCCACATGTCTACGTCATAAGGAGAACCTCTGTGTAAAATTTCAACTTTCTAGGTCCAAGAGATTAGACTGGGCATTGATGAGGCAGTCAGTGAGTAAGTCAGGACTTTTCTTTTTATACTTATGTATTTTTGGATGCCTATCCTTAAAAGCTTCAATTAAATACTTACTTGAAGCTTGAATCAGAAATAGATGATCAGAAATCAGAAATGGATACATTTATATACAAATAACAAAGGCAAATAGTACGGCAGTATCATAAAACAACATTAACAAATGTATCTTATACTATGTACCTAAAATGTTTGAAGAACTACCTCACTATTTCTTCTTTCAAGAAGATTGATTACTTTGTATTACTAGTAATTGGTGTCGGTGTTATCGTGTTAGATCTTTGTACTTTATTATTACAAGCATATACATTTTTTAGAAACCTTCGAGGTGCTTATGAATTAATAATCTGTACTGAAACTTTTGAATATTCACTTCAGTATTACGAGTCTTTTAAGACTCATTAAATAACACTTAAATGATTAAGATGGTGTTAAAATAACAAAAGTTTGTGTGATTTGTTTAGCTTAGATAGATAGATATTGCAACGCCCCGCCGTAAAAAGATAATATGAGAATAATAACATAGATCAAGTACTAAGTTACAATTTTACAGTTTTATCGCTTTAACCGATCTCGTTCTAACAAGTTTAGTTCAAAAAACGTCGAACCGACTAATCGTAAAATATTTAGATTTTGAAGAAAGTGTAAATTTTTCTGTACATATTCAAGGTACCTAATAGAATAAAATTCAAAATTCAAAATCATTTATTCAGTTTAGGCTACAAATAGCTCTTATGAACGTCATTATGCCATCGGTTCGTACGTTTAACTGGGCGGGAGGACCTTGTACTGATAATAACTGGCAAGAAACTCAGCAAGTGTCAAGCTCTTTTATCCCTTACAGCGCGTCAAAAGTATTGGAAAATGCCTTATCATAAAAGGACACTTTCCATCACAAATAAATACAAAAAAATAAAGAACAATCACAACACACAAAAAACAACAAAATTTAAAAAATATATTTATCTAACTATACAAAAATTACATCATTACAATAGGCTTTCTGAATGTTGTATTGTCACCTTTTTAGTGACTCATGCGGAATCCAAGGTAATTATTAAGTTTTTACTATTTCAATTCTCGTATAATTTCTATTAGGCGTGTCTCGTTCGTATTGTGAGAGCCGACGCAAGCTTTAGCGAAATGTGTTGCCGCTTGGCGCTGTCCCGTGATGTCCGAAATTTAATTTACTTTAACAACTGCTTCGTAGAGATTTGTGAATTGTAGCAGCATTTACACGTAATGATGTAGTATTTTTCTAACTATGCAATCTTTGGATTTTCAGTGGTCTTGTTGCCAATTATGCTTTGTCCTAGTTTTGTTGGTATAATTATGTATAGAGGTTTAATTGAATCAAATATAGATATTTTAAGATCTGACTAAAAACTCTATAGTAATAAATAACTTGATGAATAGTTAAAAATAATATCTACCTATACTGGGTAACATCACTTAGATGCCATCTCAATAACAGTGTAATGCATGTATAATCAGCTGCAGTCTTCCTCATAACTTTAGTGATAGTCGTTATGAGAAAGACTAAATATTTATTATAATCTTTACAAACACGTGCTTTATTTTTAAAATCCCTTTGCATTAAATTTTCATATTTTCTATTTATAATCAGAACTATTTTTTTCTGAGAATTCCCCCTTCTGAGAATCTCTACTTGCTACTCGTAAATCGCATTCGTGTCCGTTCGAGCTGGCACAAGAGCGAGCGGTAATATGACGCCGTTCGTCCAAATAAAATTAACTCCAACAACTGCTTTGTACGGATTCCCCCATTCCGACTGCATTTCATATTAAGGTTTTATTGCTGTTTAAATTAGAATTTTGTTTGTCACCAGAAAATGTATTTCGAGGAACGAGTAGATGCAAAATGAAACGGGCGTTGGCTCTGTCTAAGTGAAGTACTTGAATTGCTGTCTGTGTGTGTGTGTGTGTGTGTGTGCTACCCATTAAAACCCACCATCCCGCAATAAGTCAGCTTGGCTCAATATGTCCAGGTGCTCCTGAAGGACTACCAGAACTCAGTGGGACAAGGTTGAGAACGGGGACCAGGCAGATTCCAACTTAACTCGGCTGAAGCTTAAGCTGGCTAGCTTCACTACTCACAACCCTGAATGAAAATACTACTATGTTTTATTAAATTTTTTGACAGTAATGTACTGGCACCAGTGACCCAGGAACCAGTAGCGACACAGGAAACCAGTGTTTGACACCAGTTTTCGGCGCCAACAAATAACATCATCATCATCATCATCAACAGCTCATATGTATCATTTGTATCAGCTTTATGTCCCCACTGCGGGGGCACGAGCCTTCCCTATGGATGGATAAGGAGAACAGGCCAACCACCACGCGGGCCCAGTGCGGGCAGTGGTTGTTAACGACTGCTAATGCAGCCGAGACCAACGGCTTCAAGTGCCTTCCACTAAACCACTGCGTTAACCACTGCGCCATCGAGCTCCTCAACAAATAACATAAAATTAATTAAAATAACATAGAATTAATTAAAACAACATAGAATTAATTAAAACAACATAGAATTAATTATAATTTTACTGGATGTCAGCTAGGAAGCAGCCTGGTCTGTAATAATTTTTTGCAAAGCCAAAAATCAGTTTCTGACCCTTCGGCACTAACTTACGAAAATTGCCAAAATTTAGGTTTTTAGTTAAAGATTGGCTAAAAGAAAAATGTTTTTATAGTATCCAAGATACCTAGATTATAAGTAGATAATATAAAGATTTTAAATATACATTTTTTGTTATTTGTTAAGAAGTCAAAACTGTCTTGACTGAAATAACTAGATATTTGTGTATATACTTGAAAACGTAGGATAAAGAGATACTCTTTACTTGATAGCAATAAGACCTGCATACTGTTACCTTTTTCTTTACACAATAAAGTACTTATAAAATGTTTAAATAATTTTTAACGCAAATTTTGTTGCGAACAAATTACAAAAACATAATTTTTTTCAACATTTGACTTTGGCTTTCAAAGTAAAAAGTGTTGAATAATTTCGGCGGGCTGGTTAGAACCACGATAGCTCAATTGGAAGAGCACCTGACCCGGTATGTCAGAAGCTGCTCGTGGAAATTTTTTCAACATTTGTGTTTTCAATAAAGTATTTACTTACTTACTAATGATTAAAGAAAAAAAGCTTCGATCACTGGTTCCTCTCTAACAACTGATACTACTACCCTTCGTACAAATGTACATACACTATTTATCTACAAAAGAGTCCAGACAACAGTACTCAAAACAAGTTCCCACAATAAACAGATGAACTCGCATCAAACTTCGCCTTCGGCACACCATTCGGTTCGGG
The DNA here is from genome assembly GCA_963082485.1 of Eudonia mercurella. Classification (NCBI taxonomy): domain Eukaryota; kingdom Metazoa; phylum Arthropoda; class Insecta; order Lepidoptera; family Crambidae; genus Eudonia; species Eudonia mercurella. The sequence goes on along the minus strand of OY720030.1, from coordinate 16,773,968 downwards.
GACTCCACAATACTTCGCACTTCGATACGCTTCACTTATAATTACACTTACACTTGGGTTGGACGTACAGAGTTGGAAATTAACTTTTCATCCCCCCACCTCGGAAAGAGTATTTTTGCTCTTCGATATCTGAGTGCAAAAGTCGTTTTTATCCGCTAGAGGATAAAGTAAATTGAATTTAGAACATCGTGTGCACTAAGTTTGTGAATTCAAAACATCATTAAACCTATTTACTTCTACCTCCATGGTGCCGAATTTATCAGTACGCAAGTCACTAACGCCATCATTACAGTACCTAACAAAAATATTACACTCAACTTAAGTAACTGTAGCAATGTTAATTAAATTTTTCTTAATTATACCTAAGTATTATTTGTTATAATTAAAAGATTATTCTGTAACACTTACCTATCATAATGTAGTAGTTAATACCTAAACTGAAATAAAAGTATCTTGTGATTGTAAATGTTTTTTTTTGCATTTAGTTATTTCCTCGCTAAGGTGGGATGAAAAGTTACGTGTTGCACTCGAGTGCAAAGATTTTTCACCTTGTGCTCTTTTGATTCCCTCGCTAACGCTCAGGATTCTAATGTTTGAATCACTCGCTGCGCTCGTGATTCAATTTTAGAATCCTTCGCTTGCTCGGTCATCAAAATTGAGCACGCGGTTAAAAAGCAACTTTGCACTCTTGTATAACAAATAACTATTGGTTACGCGAGCATGTCTGCATGAAACTACACTAATATTATGAAGAAGTAAAATATATATTAACACACTAATCTACATATATCGAAACAGCGGGTGTACTTTCCGAGTGGATCTATACTGTAAGTTATTATCAACGTATATATTTTTATTATATTTATGTCGTGCTATGCTGTAAGTTATTCTATAATTATTCATGGTACACCAACGCCACGACAAGCCCACTTTAAATATAAATCTTTTTTGTCCGTCATAAGGTTGTTTGGAAGAGATCACTCTTAGTGATAAGACCGCCTTTGTACGTGTACTTTTATGTAGTTTTTTTCGTCAAGTGTTTTTTTTTTTGGTGTAAGTACACTAAAGTACATTAATCTTATCTTATCTTATCTTATCTACTTATATGTATCTCTTATCTTATATGTATATCCAGAGCCGAGTGGCTTGCACGCCTGACTTGGGGCGGCGCTAACTCTGAGGTCCCGGTTTCGATTCCCGGTCGGGTCAATGTCGAAAACTAACTTTTCGATATTGCGTCGGATATGATCATATATAAATTTATATATCACTAAGAGTCTAACTTCTTCGAACTGTTATTCTGTTACAAATTAGAAGTTGTAAATGTATTCTTCGCAATGTCTTCACTCTGAGCCGTGAAATAAAATATTCAAATGTAATAACACCGTTTATCTGACATAACACGATAATACCTACATCAAATTCATTTTTCTTTGCATATTTTCTACTAAGATGAAAGTAAGAATTGGAGCACATAAAGCGGAATCTTTTTATAATCTTCGAATCCTTTTCTCTGTGCAAATTTACTTAAGCCTCGATAGGCGCCGCAAGAGCTTCGAGCCATGAACATCTGAACAGATAGGAAGTAGGTGTATCAAAAAATTCACAATGGAAAATGGATTGGTACGAAGTCATGCTACGGAAGGCATCATTTTCCGCTTTTTGGAGACAAGTGCGATAGTGGTGATTATAAGAGGCATGGTTTCCTCAGCAGTTATGTTTTGTTTTCTAAAATGTTTGTTATGTCTATTGTTATATTGAAATAACAGTGGATTATTAACTGTTAAGTAATCGTGAACGTGCATGAGTGTTGACAAAAGAAACAAAACAGTGCAACGTCACGTTTTAGATTCTCGCCAAAAGTCCGCGTGAGATCTCAGTAACGCCGCATCTTTACAAATATCCAAAGGGTTAGAGGGAATATCATTTACCAACAATCATTTATTAACCAACGAAGAAAATTGTTGTAACACGTAATTTAAATTTGACACTGGCTAAAATTAAATGTGCTTAAGACTCCAATTTTTCTTCGATTTTATTTGTGGATTGTTATAGATCTGTTGAAGTTATTTTAACTCATTGCTCACGATTGTTGCTTCGACAGAGCTAGCAAAACAGAAGTACCTTTGGTTTTTGGTTGTGAGTATAAATTTTGATAATCCGTCACATACCTAAACATGGTCACTTTAAATACTGAAACCATTATTACTCTTTGATTGCATTACCAAAGTGCTAAGTGAAGTAAACTCTTGAAGTTAAACGAAGAGGCTTTTCTCGTCGTAAACAAGTAAAATTAAAAATGAATTTGTAAAATTTTACTTCTCTGTAACACAGAAACGGCAACACGCGACGATTTCCCAGTAGTGTAAAACGCGTTACGTGTTTGTATGTCCACACGTTAACGTATTTATTTAAATAGTTATTGTAAAAAAAAGCAAAAGCAGTAACCTGTTTTTTATGAACGGAATAACGTTTTTTTTGTTCTCACCTGATAGTACGTAAGATCAACCCGAAGGTGGAAGGGAAGCAAATTTCCCTCGTAATCCTCAACAAGTCCTCTAACTATCTTTTATTTGATTAATGTTTTGATTTTATTATTCACCTAATGCATATGTAAGTAATGATAATTATACTTATTTTAAAATGCTTAGCCCTAATTTCTCGCCTGAATAACAGGATTTCCTAGTTCAGGCATGACAATTTGTATTTATTCTATTTAGTAAGAAACTGTATGTACATTTTGTTTTATTTTGTAAAAGATATTGAATAAATTATTATTATTATCTCATTTATTTATTTTCTTTCTTAGAACTAGATTTTTACAATATTTTAATATAAAAACAATAAAAAATTATAAAAATTTAATCCTAGAGTACCACCAGCAGCGGGGCTGGGCCCAAGCTACCGGTGGTCAGGGCTGCAGAGTGAGGAACCTTCTGACAATACGTGCCGTGTCAAGGAGTACGTACTGCCTTTTGCATATGACCATTATTATTATTATTAAAACAGCAGCACAAATGCTACTATCTTTGTTATTATGTCAACTGGCTTAAACAAGATAAAAGCAACTTAAAATTTGAAGCATTAATTTTTTATATTCCGTTCAATTCAAATCTATTCTACAACAAGCCTACCACCAAAAATATGTATTTGTGTATGTATATAATTATGTACCGGTAGTAAAATGTGTATGTAAAAGTAAAACTGTATACATGATTAAAAAATTCAAAATTCAAAATCATTTATTCAGTTTAGGTTAGAAGTAGCTCTTATGAATGTCACTATGCCATCGGTTCGTAAGTCTACTCTGGGCGGGAGATCTTGTACTGAGAAGAACCGGCAAGAAACTCAGCAAGTGTCCAGCTCTTTTCTCCCTTACAGCGTCGAAAATATTGGAAAATGCCCTACCATAGCAGGACACTTTCCATTACAATAAACACAAAAAATATAGAAGACAACCACAACATGTAAAAAAAAACACAAAATAAAAAATATACGTTAACAAATTTACATCAGGTAAAAGTTTCAATTTCCGCATACAGTCATACAGTACCACTACAGTACTCTCGTAAAAGTCAAACTATACTGATATATACCATATATATTACCATACCATGTATACATAGGTTCATTAATTAATCAGAGGATGTACAGCAAAGTCTGTCTCCAACTCGCTAACAGTTAAGCACTGATTCAAAGTATGAAAATGTTTACTTTGGAAGAAAGTTCTCTATAGCAATGCACCAGTTTCGAACAGTTCGTTCCATTTGTTTTCTGACCGTATCTTTATTGCAGCACTGCTGTCCGAGGAACAAACAAGAATAAAAGTTGTAAAAAACAATTGGCACGTAATTGGATCTAGTTTTTTTTATGAGAGCTGTCAAGAATTTATTATTCTAAGGGCCGATTTTTCAATTGACGGAAAAACCTTATTCATTTGATAAAGTATTAGATAACCATTTTTAAAATGTGACTTTTAATTTTAAAAAAGCTATTATGACTTTAACTTTCACTTTATCGCATCACTGGATAGGTAGGTACGTCATATTTTATAATAATATATATTTTTTTATAATTTTGTTATTTTAGTTGTGAATATTTTTTTGTGATATAAATTTTTCTTGACATCCTTATTTAAATGATAAGCTGCTTCGTAAAATGATTATTTCACCAACGAAACAGTGAACTTACTTAGACACTCGGCGCATGTTTTGTTGCGAAGTAGCGAAGTTAATCCTTTAAATAAGTTAGAATCCTTCATTCAATTTCGTATCAGCTTGTCTGACGTAGGTAATTGGAAAAGTAATGTTTTATGGGATCCGTCAGGTCTACGCGCGAGTAACAATATGGAGAGACCAAACTTTTGCGCGTTAAAATGTGCTCGTAATCTCATTTTTATGAAAATCTTTACGTTTGCCGACGCGGGGCATCGCAGTCTTTTTAGTATTACGTCTCGGTATTTTTGCTGGAACGAATGCTGCAGTTGAATTATTTATGCGGAATGCGCGGATTTTGTTAGCGTTTTGTTCTACTGTAGGTACTGTGTGATATTACGGGTAGTGTCTATTACTTTGAAATAAATGCTTAAGACGAAGGGTAAGGCACACTAGCGCAGCTAATGGATTTAATTTAATAACTGCTAAACTGGATTTTTTTTCAAACATTGCGGACCTTCCGACACTTGGCAAACATCTATTATTAAATAATTGTGCACTACTTTTAGGTTTGTTTTTGTATTCATTCGCTAACACCAACAGTGGCCATTGTTTGTGAATAAATGCGATAGCCCGTTTTGTGAAGAAACCACGCAATAAAAAGTAGTGCACAATTATTAAATAAATACTATGGATGCTTTCCTGTTATCGGACGGTACGCAATGTTTAAAAAAAGATCGGTCCGTTAGTAATTGTCAAATTGTCAATTGGTGGCGCTAGTGTGCCATACCCTTAGCCTTAAGTAAATGATAACCTACAAAATTAATCATCATCATCAGCTCATTTATGTCCCCACTGCTGGGGCACGAGCCTTCCCTATGGATGGATAGGGAGAACGGGCCATGAACCACCACGCGGGCCCAGTGCGGATTGGTGGTTGTTAACGACTGCTAATGCAGCCGGGACCAACGGCTTAACGTGCCTTCCGAAGCACGGAGGAGCTCGAGATGATAAATTTTTGGTCACCCATCCGATGACCGGCCTTTGCGAAAGTTGCTTAACCTCAGCACTCGCAGACCGAGCGCGTTAACCACTGCGCCATCGAGCTCACACACAAAATTAATATGAAACATTATTTACGAGTTGGTACATCATCCTCCACTGTTGGTACATACTTTAAGTAAAAATAGTAAACATATCTTCATCTTCATCATAAATCCAATCCATCAAAATCCACTTCAATGGTAACGGTCTTAATAATGCTGGCAACATTACCTATCTTTGATATTTGTAAAATTAAAAAACGTACACGTTTAAAAATATGTATGTTGTAAAAGCACTTTTAATAATTGAAACACAGCAAACAGTATTTTACATCGTAGGTACACGTTCAATAATTCAATGATTAAACTGAACGAATCTGTTTTAATAATAATATATTAAAATACAAAATTCTATGAGGAAACTGCAATTATGGAACATTAAGTTTAATTGGTTTGTAATCAACCAACCGTCGGATATAATTGAAACGTGTTAATTGGATAGAACATTATTTGTGAATTGTTCAATTTTATGACGCAGTGGTTAATGCGGTCTGCGATTGCTGAAGTTCGCAAAGGCTGATCATCGGATAGGTGACCAAAAATGTAGCATCTCTTCCGTACTTCGGAAGGTACGTTACCGTTGGTCTTGGCTGCATTTGCAATCGTTAGCAACCACCAATCCGCACTGGGTCCGCGTGGTGGTTAATGGCCTGTTCTCCCTATCCATTTATAAAGAAGGCTCGTGCCACAGTATTGGGGACATAAAATGAGTTGGTGATGATGTGATATGATTCAGTTTAGTAGTTTCATTTTTACAAAGAAGTAGATCACTATATTAAATCGAAAAAGAGTTTATATTGCTTAAACACGCTGCACATGATAGAACAATTGGAAAAACAGATTTCAAGGCAGCTTTTTTTGCGTGGTGCTAGCCAACGAAAGCTATTAATTACAACGTAAGTGAATTAGTTCGGCTGGGAATCTTAATAGATTCTCAAGCCTAGGTCTACCTTTCTTTTTACCTCTGCGTCCGGGGAGACGCAGTTGCCCAGTTCTACCTAGTTATCTGCTAAGAGTACTGGTAACCTTCGAGATTTTCTAGGGATAGTATAGAATAGTAAGCTTTTTTCTTCTAATTTTTCGTTTTCATGTCCTTGTGTAAAGTAACAAAGGGCCCAGTGGGCGTGCTTCGCGTTTCACATTAACTTCTACTAGCTATTACATACTTTTCGCAATCGGTATCCGCACAGCAAAGTCTACTTGTACTTAGATATTTTTTTTTACTTGTGCTCCACCCGATTTTTGCGTAGCCAAGTCCTTTTAATAGATGTTTTTCTGACTTGTACTTTTTTTTAAAGGAGGCTAACGAGCAGGCGGGTCACCTGATGGAAAGTAATCGCCGCCGCCCATGGGGTGTCCATCCATGGCAAAACCAAAGTAATCGCAGATGCGTTGCCGGCCTTGAGGAAGGAGTTGGATCTTGAGGAGGAAGTAGGAATTGGGAGGGGGGAGGGGTGAGAGATGGGCCTCCGGTACTTTCACTCACCAGACGAAACATAACAGCAACGAGTGCCATTGTTTCACGCCGATATTCTGTGAGAGGGTGGTATTACGCCGGGCGAGCCGGCCTATTTCATGCTGCAATGCAGCGTGGCTCTACCACTCAGACAGTCTCACTTATTTAGCACCACCCAGGGGTCACGTGTAGGGTCTCAAGGGTAAACCTATGGACGCGATGCGATGTATATGCTTTATCTGCGATGTAATTAATTATCTGTTTTAATGTCTTTGTAAAAAGTGTCAAAGGGCACGATGAGTGATTCCTATTAACTTCTGCCACTTTACACTATTCGAAATGCGTCACCCAATTTCTGCGTAGCAAATTCCTTTTAATAGATGATTTTTCTGATTTGTACTTTATCTGCGATACAATTGTCCATATCCATTCATCCAGTCCGTTGTTCCATGTCCTCGTGAAAAGTGTCAAAATGCGCAGTGGGCGCCTCCTCTTGTTTTATATTAACTTCTTTCACTTGACATTTTTCGCAATGCTCCACCCAATAGGTATCCGAACAACAATGTCTATAAATAGATCCTTTTTTCACTTGTACTTTATCTGCGTTCAATTGTTTCCATGTCCTTGTAAAAAGTGTCAAAAAACCCGGTGGGCGAATCTTCTTGTTTCATGTAAACTTCTATCAGTTGACAATATTCGTATTTACAAAGTGCCCGTATACCGGCCAATCCAGGTCACAGGTTCAAATCCGCGAGAGTAATCCGATTGTAAAGGATCTGAAGGACGCTTTGTAGCCAGCCCGTCGCGTGTCCGCCGCTAATTCGATTACGATAGCCAACGATGACCTAATGGGTCACCTACGGTGTGTACGTAAAGTGTGAAATGCCTTGAGCGCAGTCAAACGGTCAATGGCTTTACGTTTATTGATTGTTTCCTAGCTTTATAGGTAGGATTTTATCCGTCTCTGTGGTCTAGTGGTTAAGACCACCGGTTTAGATTCCAGCGGGGGATATGGGTACATATTTGTGTTCTCGGATTAGTTGGTGGTAGGGCTTGTTTGTCCGCCTGGCTAGCTACCACCACTTTATCTAAATATGTCGCCATAACATCAATGGTTGTGGCAGAAAGAGATAAAATAGCCAGTGCCTTAGTAGTTGAGAATTCCGGGTAAAGTGCGCTTCCACCTTCGGCCTTATCATCACTTAACATCAGGTAAGATGAAGGCTTACCCGTATGTATAAAAAAAGGATTTTCTATGAAAGTTTTAGATACAAATCAATAGAGATATTTATTGTATTATCTGTTACAGATTGGGTAAAAGTTTTCACAACACTAAAGGCAAGTGGTGATGATGAAAGCGCGTTTCACCCGGAATCTTTAACCACCGTGGAACTGGCTATTTTGGCAGAATACAATAATACTACTAACTATGCGACTGATTCTTATATGATGGTAGGAGTACCTACCAGACAGATTTAGTGCAAGACCTAACAGCAAGTTAGCCGTCCACATTCTTCGCCTGATTCGAACACAGATCCTCTGAATGTGAGTTAGGTGGTCTTATTACTACCGCTAGATGGTTAGAGATTCAAGGTTCTTCATCTATCGAAAAAAGCTCTCCCTATAGTAGAAGGACTCTTCTTAGACTGTCTTCAAAATTTTCATTCTTCTTGGGCTACAATTGGCTACAATGGGCGGCAGGCTCCGCCAGAATACCAGCGTTGTTGCGATACGCCTCGTTCGCAACAACACAAGCTGAGGCGGGGTCCTGATTGATGTATTATTTGGTTTATGTTTTATGTACTTGTGTGGTCAATAAATTTCTCTCTCTCTCTCTCTCTCTCTCTCTCAATTGACCTCTAATAGAAATCAGTACGCTATGCCACTATTGAAACTATTTCACGGCGGTTAAACTAAGAAGACTAACAATAAACTAAGCAAGGGAGTTTTATTCCTTCCTTCCTTTAAAAAGCCAGAAATATCGAAACGTGCTCGAATGATACTCTCCATGAGAATTTTGAAGTTGGTATATTTCATTGGCAATTTAAAACGGACGTCAAGAATAGTAAACATATAAGTCAAAACTGGATATAGTATCATGTTCAATGTAACTATATTGGCCTCCTGCCCGGCCTTTGGAATAAGAAACGTTGCTGTCCAGGTCACGTAACTGCCTAGTATGCAAGTTTTCCTTTTCATATCTTTTACGGGGCACGTCCTAATGATATTGGTGGTTTGACGGTGTTTGCACACTATGTTATGAACAATGTCCGGAATAGTAATGGAACAAAATGTTTTGAACTAGCTTAAGTAATGGCGGATAGGTTATTTCCGAACTTGAATTGAATTACGAGTAGGTATTTTATTTAATTATAAACAGTTGTGGTGTAATTAAATGTCGGTTTTTACAAATATACGGGTAGTGTATTGAATTCAGATATGTATAAATACTCATTTTTGGTTAAATATATTCATGCATAGAAATTGTATGGAAACTATGAATCCATCTTTTGATTGTATATTGATACTCTTTAGGTTACAAAAATTGTTTAGAACAAATCGAATGTATCCCAGTTGTTTTTGTCGCTCTCAACATATTCATTGAATAGATCCAAGATATTTTCAAGCTTTTAATAGCTTTGACAAAAATAATACAAAAACTTAGGAAACAAATTAAGATAAATATATCTATAATTAACAAAATAACATTGTTATTATATAAATTTATAATACTTAAACCAGTGAGTCATTTAAAGGCTGACGATCATGCTATCATCATAACACATATCACAAAAAATTAGACTTACCATCTAAACATCTAGCTTCAAAGGAGCACCATAAGCCACCCACCCTAATTCATAGAATTCAATTACTTTGAACGTTTCGTTTCCACCATCGTCAAGTGTTTCTTTTCCAAAGCTTTCATGGATTGTGCCTCAGAAAATAATAGAGCAACAAAAATAGACCTTGAATCGTAAAAACACTTCCCTGGGGCTCTTTAATAGGCCGCGTTGGGTCGTAAAGTGTAAAGCTGCCGGCAGTGTTCCTGTTTTCCGACTCACGCTGCCGTGGCTGCTCGTAAAGTGCTCATAACATAATCGTGGAGAATGAAACATTTTAAACAGATCTACAGGAACACGTTTATTTTACATGTTATTCTAAATGTAAAGTGAAACGTCGTGATGTAATGATAATAATAATATGTCAAATAAACGCGAGTAGGTCTGCCTGCAAATGTTATACATTGCACAGAGAGAATTCTGTTAGGATAAGAACACACAATTTGTACGTAGAACATTTAAAAGAGTTACGTAAGTATTTGTAATTTACTGTGAGTTGAAAAGGTAAAAAATAAACTTATGAAACTTGTCATTAATTAAAGGTATATTCAGGTAGATAACATAATAATATAAAGGCACAATATTTACACCCGTTTGCACTAAACTGATGAATCGCCTAAGTCTTGGCTTAACTACTACCCGGTCAAGTTAGCTCGGTACCTGACTCGAAAACGTCGCTTACACTCAGGTGCCGACTTAACTTGACCGGGTAGTAGTTAGGCAAAGACTTAGGCGATTTATAAGTTTAGTGCAAACGGATGTTAGTCTTTTAGTTACAGGTTGACAACGGTTTATGTTTAGTGAAATAATTATTGATTTTTTAGAGACGCTTGCTCCGTGCAATAGAGTTGTAATAGCAAAAACCTGAATATCCAAAAAAGGTATATTTGCTTTACCCACAAAGAAATACAAAAAACGTTTTTTTTTAAAATAATTAAGTGTTTTAACTTTTAAAAGGTTAAGGTTTTAAAAAGGTTTTGTATTCGGAACAGCTACATTATAACCAGCCAAAGCATAAACAATAACGAACAGTGATTACAAACCTGTAACTACCAGATTTCTGCCGATAATCCATTTTGCACATCAAGAAGAAATATTAAATCATTACCAAGTCCTGGGCGTAAGTCAAAATGAGAGTAATCGCTCGCTCGCACAACGGGCTGGCTGAAAGCCAACGCTGCAACTAAGAGCTATTATTCTTTAATACCTTTATCGTCAAACTTAATACGTGAAACGACCCGACCTTCTACAGTTGAACTGAGTTTTATGGCCTTCGGTGCAAGCGATAGTGAACCGTGTCAGGGGAAGTGGAGTAGACAAGAATTCTTTAGAGCAGCAATGTCATCAAGTTTCTAGTGTTTTATAAATATTTTTATGATGTAAGATTTTATTCATACTTATCGCTTGTAAAGTAGATGTAGAACCTGTAGAAGTGGACTATATTTAAAAGGAAACATAAAAACGAAGTACTGTTTGAATAAATAAATTCAATATATAATATATGTATACTCCACGCAAGACCGACGGTCTTACGTGGAGTATTGCTCGCACCTCTGGGACGGTTCCGCAAAGTACCTTCTCTATGCCTTGGACAGATTGCGGCGGCGCGCTATACGCATTATCAGCAATGCAGAGGTCACTAATGCTCTCGAGCCCCTCCTATTGGGTAGAGATATTAAAGCGTCACTCAGCGTCGTCTACCGCTTATACCACGGCGAGTGCTCTGAAGAACTCTTTGACCTTATTCCACCTTCTCCCTTCCTGCATAGGAGTACGCGTGCTGCTCTCCGGAGTCACTGCTGTACTGTCTCGAACATTCCATCGCGCACAAAGAAATTTGGTGACTCGTTTCTTTGTCGCACTTCCAAAAGATGGAATAGTCTACCAGCACACGTTTTCCCTCCTTCCTATGATATGGGGTCCTTTAAACGAGGCGTGAAGAGGCACCTTGTGGGCCGGCAGGGTGAGGGTGACTGATGCTGCGTTGTTTTCACGCTGCACCAGTTGTCCTTGCGTCTGGACTCCGTTTCCACCTAACATCAAGTGAAGTAGAGCTATTAATAAAAAAAAATGTGTGTCCCCCCACCTGTAACTTCTCAAATAAGAGATTGATAAAACTAAAAATAATATATGATGTACATTACCATGCAAACTTTCATCGAAAATTGGTTTAAACGAGATCTAGTAAGTAGTTTTTTTTTTAATACGTCATATTGTACAGAACCCTTCGTGCGCGAGTCCGACTCGCACTTGGCCGGTTTTTTTATTTTTTTGAGAGGACTCAACACAATCTAATACACTATGAAATTAAGCAATACAAACTCGATTGGCGTCCGAAGAGCCTCGATCAGCAACGTTTTACTGAAGCGATTAAGCGAGGCGTGAGTTTTCGCGGGTCGGGGCTAAGTTCGTGACGTTATCTAGGCCAGTTGGCTGACCCAATCAGGCATGCCTGGCGATTAGCACAACAAACGTTGTGTTTGTTTTGGCAAACTTGGTAATGAAGAAGTTTGCGAGGCGTTTGTAATTTGGACTTGGGGGTCTTAGATACGTAAGAGATTTTCAATGTTGTTCTGTTAAGTTTGAGTTAATCAAACAATTAGCAGAGAGCCTTCTAAATGCACAGTTTAAGACAAAAAGAATTAGTTCAATGTCGATGATCAAAATTATAATACCAATACTTATAAAAACATTGATGCATTAGTGTTTGTTACATACTATTTTGCGATGTATGACAAAAAAATAAATGAAAGAATTATAATTATCAAAGCTTAGTGTCTGTGCTCTCTCTTTTGTTATAAATATTAGCAGATTTTGATTTTAGTAAATATAAAAAAAGAAAATAATTAAAATAATCAAATATGTGGCCGAGCGCTTTGCCTCTCGGTCATCGAGGCGTCTCCATTATAAATTATTATTATTATTATTATCTCCTTTATTTATTTCCTTTCTTAAAACTAGCTTTTTACAATATTTTAGTATAAAAACAATAAAACATTATAAAAACCTAATCCTAGAGTACCACCAGCAGCGGGGCAGGGCCCAAGCTACCGGTGGTCAGGGCTGCAGAGTGAGGAACCTCCTGACAATACGTGCCGTGTCAAGCAGTACTGCTTTCTGAATCTGACCCTTCATCCAACCATCAAGCGAGAGCCCCTTAAGGTGTTGGTCGAGGCTCTTCGCTATCAGAGCGTTCGCTGAAACGACTATCGGAACAATGATCGTAGAATTATTATTATATCAGCGTTAGCTGTACCACTTCTGAGCAATGGCCTCTCCACACCTTTTCCACACCTTCCGGCAACATCACGCCATTTCTTCATGAACCCATCAAGGTCATCCCGCCATCATAGTCTACCTGGTCGCCTTTTTAATTTAAATACATACCTACTACATTTAGCTGATGTTTTATTAATCCAAAGTACCAAAGTAGGGCGTGACGACAAGCACCGTTCAACGCCTCCAGATATCGCTCGCGGGTCGGCTGAACAAAGTTAGACGTTATCGAGCTCACGCGAAGCTAGTTTCGAACGAAGCCAATCAGGCGAAAATAGCGATCGGTAAGTCGCACTGGAGCCCTACCATGGTTTCACGAAGAATACTCAACAGCGACATCATTAGCAACAGCGTTTTATACTGTTTTCTAAATCAAATAATGGTCGACGCATCGGCCGCCGAACAAGGAGATTTCGATGCGAGAAATCTTTAATAATATTACATTTTGGTTTTATTATTAACTAGCGGCCGCCCGCAGTTTTACCCGCCTGGTTCCCGTTCCCGTGGGAATATGGATAAAAAGTGAAAATCCTATGTGTTAATCCAGGTTATAAACTATCTGTATGCCGAATTTCATCCAAATCCATCCATCCGTTGAAGAAGCAACAAATATACACACATATACACAAACTTTCGCATTTATAATATAAGTGTGATTTATTGAGTACCGTAGTATTGAGTCGAATTTTTAATACTACTAATACGAGAAGACTGTCTGAAATACAATGAATTATAAAATGTTTTTGTTCATATAATTTTTAACGCAAATTTTGTTGCGAACAAATTACAAAAACACAAAATGTTGAAAAAATTTCCACGAGTGGGATTTGAACCTGCACCCTTCTGACATACCGGGTCAGGTGCTCTCCCAATTGAGCTATCGTGATTCTAACCAGCCCGTTGAAATTATTTAACACTATTTACTTTTGCTTTGAAAGCCAAAGGCACCCATTCAATGTCAACAACTACCGTCATTAACATCCGATCATAATATTTTCACAAATATTAAAGATCAGTTAAGAAATAGGCAACTATTTATAAAATGTTTTACATAATTTGTATCCTATCACACAATGGATTAGTGTATAACGTATAACTTATACGTTTTGGCGGCAGACATTTGATATTTGTTGGTAAGTAAAATTGATAAATTAATTTACTATAGCGCATTTCATGGCTAGATCGGGTGGGCGTTTCATTTTCTTCACTGTATTTTATAAATATTTAATTCAGCTTCAGTGCAGCAATTAGCACTTAAAATAAAAAAAGTAAAATTTACTATAGCGTTGTGTTATCAAATTTGTGGTATTTCATCTGCAAATATGAATCTGCATAGCCATGTTGCAATAACCTTTGGATAGATGGCACTGTGCCGCAATAAGCACTCAAAAATTAAAAAGCAGTGACAAAATTCAGCGCTTACGTCAGCCTTCCCGGTAGCATAGCGGTCAGTGCAGCCGCCCGGATTGCGGAAGACCTAGGTTCGATTCCTGGCTGGGCCGGGTGGGCGTTTAATTTTTTCACTGTATTTTATAAATATTTTATAAGCATTTCATAATGTTATGCATAATATTAAAATTAATTTACGCTACTCGCTAGAGACGGTGTGTAGCGAGTACGTAAACCGATAGTAAGGCTGCAAATCCGATAAATGCTGAACTAACATGTTAGCCGAATGATATTGATACGAGATAGTTGGGTGGTTTAAATTAATATAATAACAGCGTATATTGGAACACTGCTTTTGTAGTTAGAAGGATTATTTAGGAAGTAGCTGAAATTATATTCATAATATTGAGCTCTTTTAGTATGGTGTTAAGGTATTGAAAGAAAAGACTTTTTTAATGGAAAATCTATGTTTTTATTTTCTTTCTTAGATTGGGTGCCCAATTTCAGTCAAGATTGGTTCACATTGTCTTTCACGGAAATCTTTTCGGTTACACAATCACGTACGCTGGTGGCTAACGAACAAAAGGTACCGTTCGTTGTCGAGTGGCAATTGCCTTTGTAATGGAAAACAAATGAATGTAACGAACAGTTCTATAACTTCGTATAAAAATGGAACTAATTAATTCTTTTAACTTGTGATTGATACTTTTGTAAACTTTTATTTTGTTCTTTCAATGTTTATTAAATCAAAACTGAAAAAGCACTCACAGCTTTTTTTTTTTACGGCTAAGCGCTTGACTTTCATCTCACCTAATTTTAAGCGATAATAAGGCCGAAGGAATAAGCGCACTTCTAGCATAGAGTATTTACTCATGTGCTTCTGGCTTAGAGCGTTGGTTTAATGCTCTAAGGCAGTCTAAGGCTTCTGGCTTTTAGAATGTCAGAATGTCAACTGTCAGAATACAGCAATGCTAATAACAATGATGTTGACTTCTTGGCGGGAAAGTGAAGAGTCATGTCTGCGGTTTTGTTTTATTTTCTAAAATTTCTGTTATGTATGTCGAATATTAATGTGAAATAATGGTGGATTATTAACCGTTATGTATTCGTGAGTGTGCATGAGTGTTAGCAAATGAAACAAAACAGTGCAACGTCCCTTTTCATTCATTATCATCATACAGGAAGGAAATATTGTTTATTTATGTATTACTTGTAAGAAAAATTACTTTGACACTGGCTAAATGTGCTAATCGCACGATGCCATCAACCAAAAAAAAAAAAAACAGTAATGTTAGAGCATCATACTTAGATAAGATGATAGTAGCAAGACAATCGGGCTTTAAACAAGCTATACCACCAACCAAATCGAGCACAATCGTGTATCCCCCCAATACTAGACCTCAGAGGCGTTAAACTTTTGCGTTAGTCCGAGCGTAAAAAATTGTAAGAGCCCTTGGCCCAGAACTGATACTAAGATAATGTAGAAAACAACTAATATTTTCCAATAAATTGGTAGTATAACTTTCCTGAGGCTGAATACGGTAGATAGTTGGAGTTGATAGTTAATGAAGACTTATAAATAATAAACGTTATCATCGATGAATTTGTTGTTGAAATATTGAACCTAATAATTTACCAGTGGTCGCCCAGTGGTCGAAATTCGACCGTAATTTTTATTAAGGCTGCACGGATTGTATCCTAAGCAATGAAAAATTTAAAAAGATAGAATGTGAGTTTGGATTGGCATTGACAGATGTCGGCCGCACTAAAGACAAACAATACGTGTGTGTCAAATACATGGTAGTGAGTGTAATGTTGTTTTTGTTGATGTTGTATTTTTTATGCATAATTTAAAAAAAAAATTAACATTCGGATAACCTTCTCTATATTAACTATAAGTGTGCGAAATTTCATACTCCTCCGTCCGCGCAATTTTCATAAAAACGGGTACAAAGTTTTTGCTTCACGTATTAATATATAGATATTGTAGTTTTTGCTTTAATCAATAATGTAGTAGATATAGGATCCGGAACAAAAGTGCATCTCGGTCCTGTTTGCTCATATATACCTATACATAAAAATGTCGAATAACAAGATCTGAAAAAATATTGGATAGCATCAAAAACTTCAGCTTACTGTGAACCTTAAATCCTCACCGTAAAGGTTAATTAAGGTTGCACAATATTTGTACTTAATATTTACTGTCATCGCCACAAATGGCTCCGTGGCCCTAAATAAATGAAATACTTTATTAAAAAAAAACATTTCGTAGAAATTACCTTATCTCAATATTAAAAAATCTTAAATAGTAAACACATCAAGTAGTTAGGAAGGCCTACCGTTTTTCAAGCGCTCATCACGAATTAGTAGATTATTGATCTAAGGTTTCTCTTGGCTTTGTTTATGACGATTACGATGATGTTACTTTAGCTTGAAATACTGTGTGTCAAATGGACGTTATGCATAAGCAACCGTTTAAGTTAGTAAAAGATTTCTTTTCGCATTAAAAAACCCTGGACAGCTTAACATTTTATACCTGGTATTAAACTCAAAACGAATTACTTGAGCGTCCCTACCGCTCAGAGTTGAGCTGGCAACTAAGAAACTAATAATTAGATTTCATTTCAAGCTCAAGTCGCAGGAGTGCTTAATTGGTCCCATACTTTTTTATGGATTTCTTTAACGGCAATTAAGATTCGTGCAATAAGATTTTCTTGTACGGTTGTAACAATCCATATTTTTAAAGCTAACAATGTAGGTATGTATGTTAGTTAAGTAAGGTATATATAAGTTGAAAAGCAAACCTCAATTATTTAAGATATTAAATTTTAATTCTTTTAATAATACCTTTTTAATGAAGTCCTAAAAATGACCCTGCAATGCCCTTGCAGGGTCATTTTTAGGACTTGATACTGTTTTGTGTTATAACGCGCCCGGTCTGCGAGTGCTGAGGTTAAGCAACTTTCGCAAAGGCCGGTCATCAGATGAGTGACCAAAAATGTATCATCTCGAGCTCCTCCGTGCTTCGGAAGGCACGTTAAGCCGTTGGTCCCGGTTGCATTAGTAGTCGTTAACAACCACCAATGCGCAATGGGCCCGTTCTCCCTATCCATCCATAGGAAAGGCTCGTGCCCCAGCAGTGGGGACATAAAATGAGCTGATGATGATGATGACTGTTTTGTAAGGTCTTTGTACGACGTGATGCAATAAATATCTATGACTATGACTAATGTTTCATTTTATGTGATACGCTTTGTTATCGACATTCATAAGAAACCGAGCCATATTGACTTGAACATAATAGAATGACCTTTCTCAATGTGGGAGACAGTTCATCCAACTGATCTACCAAGGCATTGGTCTCTCTGTCGATTTTTTAACTGACATAGTATTATCGGTATGTGTTAGAACATCTGAAGAAATATTTGAAAATCAGTTAAAATGGAGCAAGTAAGATGAAGATTAAACTATCAAACTAAAAAGCCACACACCATTCCTTCTATATGTTATTTTTAGTATAGGCATCGTGATACCCATGCCACGTGTGGTAGGACAACAAATTTATAAAGAAAAACTAACCTAATACCTGACATACTAATATAGAGTACTAACTAAAAACCACAACGTAATAAAGGCTTTGAAATGTAGGTATTTATCACGTCCAATAACCACGATTTGAAATTGCACGGAATTAAAGCATGGTAAATGGTTGCATTTTAATTAGACATGAACAATAACACACACTATAATGTGGCAGGCGTACATATAACCGCTTCTGTAGTCTTCTTGACACGAAGGCCCCGGGATCAATTTCCAGATAGGGTAAATAAGTACTTACTTAATTTACTTACTTAAGTAAATTAAGTCATCGTCATTATCATCATCATCGGCTCATTTTATGTCCCCACTGCTAGGGCACGAGCATTCCCTATGGATGGATAGGGAGAACGGGCTTTAATGTTAAAGACTGATAATGCAGCCGGGACCAACGGCTTTACGTGCCTTCTGAAGCACGGAGGAGCTCGAGATGATACATTTTTGGTCACCCATCGTCCGTTGATCGGCCTTTGCGAATATTGCTTAACCTCAGCACTCGCAGACCGGGCGCGTTAACCACTGCACCATCGAAATCCTTCGAGTATATTAAGTAGATTAAGTAAACATCCTATATATAGCCCCACTGCTGGGCAAAGGTCTCCATCATTAAATCAAGTCATCGCTACAATGGATGGGTATCGGCTTTATCACCACGCTTGCCAAATGCGAGAGGGTAACAAAACATATTTTTTTACAAAATTTACCTACTTCGTCATTAAAAATTCCTAAAAATGTTGAACCCAAAAATCTCGTCGTCAATTTCTAGAGAGTGTTTTCTCACACACAATTTTGTTACCACTATTTCTCTCTCCATTTTATCTCTACCATTCATTTTACAAAATTCCTTAAAATGTATCATCGAAATTTTGAAGCCACGAAGAACACGTCGTGCTCAAAACCGTAGCTCATCTTGTAAATTCAATTCACTCAAACTAACTAGCATCTGCACCACCACGCGTCTACGAGTATACTAACGCGCTTATGTTCAAGCGATAATAATATTCAATAAGTTGCCTGATGAGTTAAAACAATTACCGTTTACCTAATATGTTTAAAAATAAATTAACAGCTTGCGTATTAGAGCATTGTTTCTACAGTTAAAGAATATTGAGATCATAAGTTGACATAAAAAACTTCTTGATGGACACACTATTAATGTGTAGTAATTATTATTGTATATTAATGTATTAATTTTCGTAAAAAAATTTGTAAATGGACTTTTAGTGTGATATTTTTGACATTTATTTGTATTATGATTTTTTTTTCTGCTTCTAACTAATTAATTAACCTTATTGACATGTTTAAGTTCGACATTTTAAATTAACATTTGGATGCTGTTTCGTAATGGCAAAACATGTGCGCATTGTAAATTTTATACCACCCGTAAATTACCATGTTTTTTGGCAAATAAATGATTATCTTATCTTATCTTATTTTATCTTTTCTAAAGATACATTTCGCAGTGAAACCTAGGGTTGCCGTGAGCTGTGTTTTCATGGTATTTAGTGCTGTATTTACGGTTGTTCCATATAAGTTTGAAACTTCAACAATGTATCTATTTAGCTGCTGTGCAATTTAACTTTGTCAACTGACTTGGGTAGATGCTCCATTTCGGCAATTAATTTAATCGCGTCCTTACTTGTGAATATACTGAGACTAACGAACAAGCGGCTATGTTGTAGCGGAACAATGTTCCATTAGTTATCCGTCTCGAAGGACCAATTGTATATCTGTATAGGTATACCTTTTGAATACATCAAACTGATCAGAATATTGTCTAATATATCTATATCAGTAAACGTGTCAGTGTATCGAAACGCTTTCTTTTGAACTGTTTCTAACCTTTATCATCCCACTACTGGATAAAGGCCTCCTCCAAATCTTTATTTTCGTCTTGGACTTTCGCAGTCTTTCTTTTATATTAAACTAGTGGCCCTCTCGCGACTTCGATGGACCCCTATTGCAGCGCCACTTACCGAGTCCCATTGGGATTTTAAACCATCCAGGAACCCATTCAAATATACACACAAAATTTCTTCCAAATCGGTCCAGCAGTTTAAGAGGTGTTTGGTGACAAACACACGAAGAATTATATACATATGTATAAAAAGATAAATGCCCTTCTCGCGACTTGGTTCGCTTCACTGAACACCCGTATTCTGTCGAAAACTTTTTTTCTATACTAACATTGTCCTGCCTGACAATTACGAACACAATAAAAAAATAAATCAGCCAAATCGATCGAGCCCTTCTCAAATATATAAAAGTTTACCTTTAGCGTACTTATTTATAACTTTAGGACTAAATAATAAAAAAAAAACTTATTTCTATCAATTTGGCACAATGTTATTGAAATAAATTTATTGTATCTGTTTTTCACGCGACAAAAACAAGGTAGAAAAGTAGAAACTCCACACAATTAGTATTTACAGTTACTTCAGCAACTAGCTACGTTGAGAATAGACAGCATCCACTGCCTTATTGAATCTCGAACCTTGAATTACAGCTCTATTGTGTTACAACGGCAGAATTTGATAGCTCGTCTCCAGACGTGCCATTAACCCTTATTATCTTGCAAGGTGTTATTAAATTTGAACGGCTAAAGCGCAATGTGGTTCGGCGCGAGAAACGCCTAATGGTTTGAGTGAGGGGGCTAATAAGATCACGTAGTTCGTTAATTTTGCCCCGCTTGCCACACTAATTTACCAAAAGGTGAGCTCAACTTTAAATGAAATAATAAACTTTCGAGCCCTTTCGTGATTTCATACCTTTCGCATACCAGCTGCAAAAACAGGGTTACAAATGTTCCCAACAGTAGCTACTTTTTTTCTCTAGTTTTTAGTATCTTTAATAAATAATTTATCCTTGAGAAGATTTTTTTAATTATTATTCATCATCATCATCATCGTCATCAGCTCATTTTGTGTCCCCAATGCTGGGGCACGAGCCTTCCCTATGGATGAATAGGGAGAACGGGCCATAAACCACCACGCGGGCCCAGTGCAGATTGGTGGTTGTTAACGACTGTTAATGCAGCCGGGACCAACCAAGCTAGAGATGATAAATTTTAGGTCACCCATCCGATGACCGGCCTTTGCGAAAGTTGCTAAAGCTCAGCACTCGCAGATCGGGCGCATTAACCGCTGCGCCTACGATCTCCTCCAAATACTAATTACTATAAATACATATCTATTACATATATCGTTCTCAAACCTCTATACTTGCTCAAAAGTCATGGTATTTATAGAGTAAATTCGTAGTACAGTAGTTACGTACTACAAAAAGCGCCTGTTGCCTGCGCCCGAGACGAGCCGACCGATTGACGAGGACGCCCGACCGATGAATGCCGAGCGCTGACAGCCTACCGACGACAGCTGATGCTAAATCAATTTTTGCTTTGTGAATCGCTTATCGCTTTGCTTTATTGTTTGTTAAGTTATTGTTATGTATATTACACCTGTTTACTGAAGAACGGAGTTTAATTGGAATTAACCCCCAAAACCGTGAGTCTACAACCACAAAGTCTAACGTCAAACATTGAATGCCATAGGCCATAATGTTCAAAATTACCCATTTTACAGGCATACCCAATCTACGAGGCAAATAAAAAACCCGTTTGGCCGTAGCTACAACAAATCGAAGTCATGAAAAACATGGGGTATCCAATAAAGAGTGGAGACATTAAACTCAATTACCTGGCTGTCCGTCCGTACACAGCTGCGTAAGCGAAAAATATAGCTAAACAACGCAGATACTACAAAGAGTTTCCCCCATTTCCACAATAAACACACGGCTTGCCAGCGAAGCCCACGGCGGATTGAATCCACCATTATTAAGTTTTAATGACGACCACCACAGCCTCAACCCTGGGGGCGATAAACAAAGGATAATGGACGCTACGTAGCTCGTAATAAGATAAATAACTGCGCCAGCAATCTGGCGTTCAGCTGGAATGTAATCTCGGGCGGTGGGATTAAATATGAATGATGTTGAAACGAATTGAAGAAGATGATGTAATGTCGAAAAGACATTGTTATATTGAGGACATGATGAGTTGATTCTTTAATTAATTGGGAAATATAGAAAATTGATCTTCTGGTTTTATGTAAGTAGTTAATCAACAGTGACATAACGCTAATTAAATCACTGATACATCTTATAAAGTAGCGAATGTAAAAAGAATGGACTACAACACAAACAAGATAATAATGGCAGCTAAAGACAAAAAAACAACGAATGTGTGACCAAATCTACAGCTTCAGTAAACACGTCAAGCCGTTTGTACTGGGACCAACGCATCATGTGTTCAGCCTGTAAACTTCTACTGCTGAGCTGAGACCTTCCCACAAAAAAAATTGGTTGTCTGTAAAGTCGGTTTACTGACGATAGTTGAACGTGACAACGTCTTAAGAAGGTGTCGGGAGGTGTTGGGGGTGTCGGGGGGTGTTGGGGGTACGTACCGCGGTGGCGATGACGGCCACGGGCTTGCACAGCAGTCTGCAGCAGCCCGTCGAACAGGTAGGTGGGAGAAGTTGGGGGTGTCGGGAGGTGTTGGGGGTGTCGGGGGGTGTTGGGGGTACGTACCGCGGTGGCGATGCCGGCCACGGGCTTGCACAGCAGCCTGCAGCAGCCCGTCGAACAGGTAGGCGGGAGGTGTTGGGGGTGTCGGGAGGTGTTGGGGGTGTCGGGGGGTGTTGGGGGTACGTACCGCGGTGGCGATGCCGGCCACGGGCTTGCACAGCAGCCTGCAGCAGCCCGTCGAACAGGTAGGCGGGAGGAGTTGGGGGTGTCGGGAGGTGTTGGGGGTGTCGGGGGATGTTGGGGGTACGTACCGCGGTGGCGATGCCGGCCACGGGCTTGCACAGCAGCACGGCTAAATTTCTACTCAGCCGATTGTGCTTCTTTGTCGCTCGTTCCGCGCTCTCGCTTGCACTTCAAGCCTTACATGGAACGCCTCAGAGCGAGGTAACACCGAACTTTTTCGTGCGTGCAGCCGGCTCCTTTGAATTATAAGACGTTGTCACGTCAAAAATAACTTAGGAAGAACGTGCCATAGCTGACCAGGTTCTAGTCCAATGCGAGTCGGTGGATTATAAGGAAAGCCGCTAGCTAGATGCAAGCGTCTAGTGAAGTGACGTTACTGTTCAATCGATGGAGAGGAAGAGATAAAGCGTGGTAACGAAAATATGTGAATTGAAAAAAAATGCTATAGATTTTACCGTTTCTACGTTTATCCAGCCGGCTCGGAGTTGATCCCGTTCAGGGTTTTAACCGTTTGCCGCACTGCACCAGATGCGACATTTTTAGACCGTGCAATCTCGTTGGGGAAAACAGGGAGGCCCATAAAATCTTTGGGATCAAAATACGATTCATTCTTTTGGAAAGCTTAGATGTAAAACAGTTACATGAGATCTAGTAATGGTATACGTTTGAATATGCTTCGATGTTATATTCATTACCTATACACCATTTTCTACACATATACAATATTTTTGTTTATATACCTACTCATTGCTCCAAGAAATATTTTTTCCAAAAATGCATAATAATATAATCTTAGCCTTGCACGATTTTTCAGAAAGCTGGAAAATTATTATAGCTCTAATTCACGATACCTAATGGTTATATAACTTTTATTTATTTATTGTTTTTGTTTATGGACGACAACATAATATAAAATATTTTTACAATACAACGTTTTACTATACACTTAGTTAGCAATATAGAATTTGATTTGATTTGATTTGTAATGTTGTACGAAATAAGAAAAGTCTTTTTTTTTCTGTAAGAATCTGCCGTCTTATTAATAACAATATTTTTTGTTATATATAAGGTTTTTAAATAGTATATTGCAATGGAGTCTTGTTTTATACACTTACAGTTAGTTCCAATTCACGTATTTAATATAATAATACAAACAAAACATGATTTACACAAATGGAAACCAAATCAGATTAATGACATCATTATCAGTAATGGGTTTAGGGAAAATTGAATCCATTATTGGGAACTGTAATAAACCATTGATAGAACATAGAAATACAAAAGCTTGATTCCATCACCTGCAATTGTGTCAGTACAGAGATAATTAAATAACACCGGCATCGAAAAAGTAATTGAAACAAACAACGAAAACATTGACAATACGAATTGAATTGCATTGGGTGTTGCTGATAACAATACACGAGGTGACCGTTTCGATAACGAGTAGATATTTATAAAAACAAAGTTTTGAAAACAGGGATATATTAAAAATGAAAGAAACTTGCGCATGTTTGGGAGCAAGCACGTAACTGATGGGAGAAGTTAAAATTAGTTTGTACTTTACCCCTATTGACAGCAGTGCAATTTCAGTAAAGTAGAGCGGCTTCATTGACGATAGTTCTTGTATATACACTTCATGTAGCTGATATGTATTTGCAGCTTCTTTGTAAAGTACTTTTAAGTATATTTGTTAAACCATATTCGTTGTAGGTACTATAAAACTTATAAGTTCACAACGTATTTGTCATTGTCTTAAAGATATTGGCCATTACCCATTTTCTGTAACTTTCTGTTTTAGACATTTGCCAGTTGAACTAGGTTGCAAAACTCGTGTTTTCGCTTACTCAAGCACATTTAAATGTTTAATTTCTCCCTAGACAAGACGCCTCTTAGACCTATTACAGTTCTACATTAAAGTTTTAACACCATCAAGTGATAAATATATCGCACAAAAATTACACTAACGAAATAAAAAATATCTCGAATTATTCATTAAATTAGCTTCATCATCATCATCAGCGTATAGTCTACTGCTGGACATAGGCATCCCCAATTATTACCATATAGTGCTCTCTTCTCTTCACAATAATGTTATGATATGATAAAAATCATAATGATGTGGGGTTATACATGTTAATATAAGCACAATAGTCATGAAGAACGAAACACGACGATCTTGTAGCAAATGTAAGCCCGAAATGGGTGCAGAATCGAATTTGGGCAAAGTTCGTGTCGTCGCATCTCCAAACACAATTACCCGCCGCTATTCCCGCGCCGTGCCGCGAACGACATTTATTTGGGACCCCTGAGGCCAAAGCAAAGATCGCGAATGGGTTTTTAAGAATTAACTTTGTATTATTCTGTTGACCTGCCACTGTATGTATTGTGCCAGATTAAATTAACCCAATTTGAAAAGAGTGTTGTAAAAATTTCCACGAGAGAATTTCGAACCCTCACCTCATGCATTTGAAAAAACTTTTTTCAAATTGTAATTTGTTCGCAACAAAATTTGCGTCAAATTATATCTAACCATAATATAAAATTTACCCTCCAGCTGGACTTAGTTCATTGATGGGCATGGAAAAGGTTAACTATCAGAGTGTCTATCTATCTATACATATCTATACTTAATATTATAAAAAGGAAACCTTTGTATTTTTGTATGTATGTATGTATGTATGTACCTATGTATGCAACGAATAAACTCAAAAACTACTGGAACGATTTAAAAAATTCTTTCACGATTAGAATGCTACATTAGCGCTGAGTAACATAGGCTACATTAAAAAAATATATACTAAATGAAATACTAAAAACGACAATTTATTTTCCAATACAAAATGATTTGTTTGTTTTGTGGTCATAGAAACCATTGATATATATTTAACTCAATGTTGGAAACTGTCAAAGCGGTACGAAGTCTGCCGGGTCAGTTAGTCATTATAAAACAAAACTAAGAATACCCAAAACCTTATCATTTGAATAATACTGAGAATGATTATTTACATATAATTTAACGCAAATATTGTTGCGAACAAATTACAATTTGAAAAAAGACAAAGTGTTGAAAAAAAAATTTAGGGGTACGGGTCAAGTCCCACTCGTGGAATTTATTCAACACTTTGTCTTTTTTCAACACTGAGAATATTCTACTAAAAATGTTAGGTAGATAAGATTTAAATACATGCCTTGATTTAACTTAACCCATTTTCCTATTTTGGCACCAGTTCTTTTTCCGCACTAGTCGACGCTAAGGCTTATCTTACGTAAATTAAGGGAGGTAGGTAATGTTTACGTATGTATATTTCAATCTGATACGCTATGTGCTTCATTTAAATTACAATATTTATTCCTAGTTTATTCCTGTTCCTAGGTTATTCCTAGAATGCCGTCTACGTTACCGACAGAAAACAGAATATCGTCGCTGGCACTGATATTAATGTCCGCACTTGATTTTAATCCATTATAAAATAAGTAAACTGGTAAAAGATCTCGTTTATCACAGCAGTCTAGAATTTCAGGAATTAAACTGACGATATTCCGAAGCATAAAGACACCAGATAAATCATTGAAATAGCGCCCGCCATCTGTGAGCATTTTCAATAAAAAGGCCAAGGGGCTATTTTTCCTGGGGCAATTCGCTTCGTATCGAATGGAGGTCAGATCGGATCGGTCAGGTGTAATAGTAACGAAGCCTTTAAGAACGATGTTGATGTAATAAATGAACGGATTGTAGGATAAAGCTTTTAGCCGTTCCGTAATAACTTGGTGTGAAATAATAATGTTTATTCGTTTATAACTTCAATATGTTTATTTACATATAGCTTTACGCAAATATTGTTGCGAACAAATAACAATTTGAAAAAAGACATAGTGTTGAAAAATTTCCGTAATGATGTAGTTGTCGGCATTGAATAGGGCTCCTTTGGCTTATAAGGCTTAAAAAGTATGTAGATGGTGTTGATTAATTTCGGCGAGTTGGATTGAGCCAAGATAGTATAGTTGGCAGTGCACCTGGCGCGGCATGACATGGGATGCGGGTTCGAATCCCGCTCGTGGAATTTATTCAAAACTTTGTCTTTTTTCATTATGTTGTTTATTTAAGAAATGAGTCGATTAATATGTTAACCTTCTGTCATCATATTAACGTTGGATTCTCTGACCTATATATATCCTTGACCTATATTTAGCACGGTATTGAAATAAGTAATTTCTATGTTTTCATTGTTAAAATAGAAGCTATATTTAAAATGCCCTAAAAATAAGAAATCAGATAAGGTTATTCGCGTAAGAAATACAGGTACAATGAGATTGTATCACAATAGCGCCGGAATGGAAAGAATCCAAATAAACATTATTCCATTCACTCCGATCCATTAATCTCGGCACAGTAGGGCTCACAACAAGCTTTTCAGCTTTTGTTAGATTGGGCAAATAAATGTGGTATGATCTTAAAACAAATTATTCATGATATACGAGTAATCTTAAAGAACTTGGAGATGTTATTGAACACCGTAGAATACCTAGATATTAATTTATTTTACTTGGTAGGTATCTTTATAAAACTCTTGTTGATGTTGTAGTTTCGTATTTGTAAAATTTTCAAGATCTTAATTTTTAGGATTTTAAAAATTTCTAAATGACATACACAATGCACCTAAATCTGAAATCTGTAAATCATACAATAAAATGTACTCACGTGTACAATGTCTCGGTTCATCGGAGGAGTCCCCACAATCGTTGCTGCCATCGCAGAATCTGTTTATCGGTATGCATTTTTTACTAGCACACATGTAATCGGAGATTCGGCACCTCGTGTCGTTCCCGTGCATGACTGGTAGTAGCTCTGGTTCGGGTATAGCGTTAGATAAGCCATCCCTCTGATAGATTTCAATTGGTTTTCTTTTGGGAGCATCGGTGACTACGTCACAATCAGTCAGATGGAGAAATGCGGCGACGACGAGACAGATGTCAGCGAAGACATTGCCGTAATCTGTGAAAGAAAGAGCTTGTTTAGATCGAACTGAAGTTAGGAGTCTCCTCGTCGGAGTAATGTGTATTGGCTGAGCAGAGTTTGCTTAATTTGGAATGTTTTTAAATATTTAAAACAAAAAATAAATTATTGACTCGCAACGTTGAAAACTTTTTTCTTTAGCTTAGTAAAAGTGAGAAATTGTGAACTCTCTGAACTCTATGGTGTATCGTTATAACAAGATGTTATGGAAGAGCGGGATCTCCTTAAACGAGTGCAATGGTTCTTTAAAAGAACAAATAATTTATGTGACTCTTAAGGTACCAAATAAAGATTTTTAATTTACTAACATAGAGTTATCTTATCTTGTATGTTACAATGAAAGTCAGGTATTAGTGAAATAGTAATAGTTTTAACAGTTTACGAGTGTATAATATATTAATGCATTCATAGAAAATAATGTCAAACCAAACACGTAGACGTAGAGGTAATATACATAAAAGTCTCTTATCTATTATATTTCAAGACTGTTTAATTCCTTTCAAATTGAAAATTCTAACGGCTATCTGCAATTTATCAAACTTTCAATGGATACGTATTATAAGATAGTATATTTATATTCTATGTTTACTTGAAACGTAATGGAAGCCACGGCAAATATCTGCGGTGGCTCCGATAAAGAAGTTGATTAGAAAATAAAGCAAACAGCACACGATCTTGTTTAACTTTAATTTCTCTTTGTTTAGCGCCGCTGTTTGATCTTTTTTTTTCTTTTTTTATCTTAGGTGAATCAACAGTAACAAAACAAGAGTAGCTATGCAGTTATACATCAGAAAACCAATGACAGATTCATTCTAATAGACTTAAAAAAGCAGGGAAATTATTGAGCTAACAGAATAAACTTGTTTGCATAGCTAGGATCTAAACTGCGATCGAACCGCTTACAAACATAGTAGCTGTGACAGTAACAAGGACATTTCACAACAAAAATATCATAGGTAGCAATATATTTAATATTAATAAGTTTCAAGAAACCACAAATCGTTATATTGCCTCAATATAGGGTTAAAATATGAAATATTGTTTTTATATGTCTGAAGAGCAAAAAGGTTGTTTACTTATTAAAATCTTTTTTATTCCGTATTTTCTTTGCTGCTGGGTTCCCAGTTTCTATTTTTTGCAATGCTATTTCCAATCGCTAATATGATGACTTTCTGATTCTTCTGATTCTTTTGATTAGTAAGTAGCAAATATTAAAAATATATAAGAATATTTGCTACATTCTTGCTTTTAATATTAATGTAAATATTTTGTTTTTAACTGTATTTTCAACAGTATTTTTAAACACCATAATTTTAATTAAAAGTACTTTTTTGCACTACCTATAGTTGTGCAATTTAAATTCAATGTGATATCTCTCATTTTCGCGTTATTATTTTCAAAAAACAGTTTTATTACTTTTTTTCAGTATACACTAGAGTTAGTATAATTATTTAATTACATATACATTTGTCGTTACGTAAGTATCTGTTTTAGAAAACTATTTAAAGTTAAATAAAACAAGACATTTATGATGTAAAATGGAGCATTATATTCAGCGGCAGCTTTCATCTCGACTCACAAGAACTAACAAACTTTTTACTCCCCTCATCCTATAACTGAATGGAGACGAGGTGAAACTGTCATCAATCTTGCTTGGTCCTGTCTCAATGACACTTTTCATGCTTTCCATCTTCCTTTTGAAAGGAGAGAGAGAGCAGCTAATAATAAATTTATAACGGGAAATTTGTAAAGCGCACATAGGTAGGCACATCAATACTTACAAGTAGGTACGTTTCCTTCCTTATTCCATTTAGGATGGCATCCGCTCTTCATTTATTTTTGTTTCAAAACAAAAATAATAAACGGACGTTAATGTTTTCGAGAAGTTTTTTCTCGAAAACAAGTAGGGAAACATAGACATTGTAAATCAGAAAAGCACGAGTTTTTTAATATTGTAATTATTTTTGAACCCACAATTTTATTGCAATAGTGTTTATAAAAATCCCTCAAGAGGAATTCAAACGCGTACCATCTGATATACTTTTTATAGACTTAAGTATTCCAACCACCACTTTGTATTCTCCTAAGCCTCAAACGTATAAGTTACAGCCGTCTAACACTACTAGTCCATTCATCTAGCGACACCTGCCGAACAATAGCACGCAGATAGGACTTGTCAAATAAGGCCTTGTTTACGAACCCTCGTCAGCGTACCTTGATCTCGGGCCGATAAGTCACCCCTGCCCACTCTTCACGCCCGGAGGGAAATCTATTCATGTGAAGACAGCTGCTTATCAATACTAAAGGAAACGCGACTACACAACTGTTATACGAACTACATTTCTAAGAAGTTTGAGTTGGGCCCACTAGGTCAATGTCTGTTTAAGGCAGCGGTTCCCAACTGGTGGTCCGCGGACCACAGATGATCCGAGAGAGCATCGGTAATGGTCCGCGGGAGTCGCGGGACAGAACATAATTAAATCCACAAAATAATTTTTAATATTTGCGCCGTTTGGGGTTGAAACTTTGGGACCAAGGGGACCGGCAGCTCGAAAGCTTTTTCAAGAAATTTCCGCTCGCCTTATAGAGACCACTGGTGACCCTCGAGCTGGTGCGTATTTTGGCCAACGTTTGAGTTTGGTCATCCAAAGAGGCAACGCCGCCAGCGTCCTGGGCACTCTTCCGCTTGGCAGCGATTTGGAGTCCCTTTTTTATTTGTATAAATTATGTGTATATTTTTATTCTATTTCCTTATTTAATTTATGTTGTGAATAAATAAAAGATATTTTTCTTAACAAAAAAAAGGCAATACAGTGTTATATTTTAATTCCTGCACTATCACCTACGCTATCTATTTGCTAATTGCAAGGTCCCAGGGTGGAACATGAAATGTTTCGCATTAGCATTTCTGGTAGCATAAAGTGTGTGAAGATAAACTGTCACTACTGAACTTACGCTACAAATACTTAAGTTTTCAATAAAGCTAAACTTTCTTTTTAAATACAGTTTATGTGGTCTCTGCTAACAAATAAATTAGGAGAAAGGTCCATGGTCGGAGAAAGGTTGGGAACCACTGGTTTAAGGGAATGATCTGTTATCGAGGTTATGTATGGTGATGCTATTAATAACTTTCTAATTCAGGAGTAGACACAGTTTGGTTTGCGTAAGGTATTAAAAATTTGTTATTTATCTTCGCTTTATTCAGTAGTAAATAGATTTCTATTTACATTGGATGAGTTTAATCGAAGGTTGCAAGACTGGACCGGATTTAATTCGAAGATAAGGCAAAGGTAATTATTTGATTACAAAAACATTTTGAATGAATAAGATAAGAACTTAGCAGAATTTCACCTCCAATCCAACTTAAGAGATCTACAACGACTTGTACAACAACATTTGCGTAACAGCAATCAAATTTAAAAACTTTACCTATTTTGCGTAAAAAAATTATGAGATAAAGCTTAGCTACGTACCTATATAATTTTTTTTTAATGTTTTTTAAAATAGCAATAAATAATTAACTGTATGTTCTTATTATAATCTTTGCCGTAGTTAAGAACTTATTGGTATTTTTAAAACCTTTATCACCACTTACCATGAGACGAGACTAACGCTAATAGCTCTTGCTTCTAAATATCCATTACTCTCAGTGTGTTCATCAGTTTCAAAGTCAATCAAAGGGAAAGAAAACACAGTGCCCTATTGAGCTGGAGTGTTGATTGTGTGCTCCGGCCTGAGGTATTCACCTATTCAGGCACGTTTTCATTCCGTCGAGTGTGTTGTAGCGAGAGGCAGGTGAGTGTGCCTTTTGATCGACAATACCGGATAAATCTAGATAAATTTGGTTTGGCAGACACTACTACGGTATCCTTTCACTGTATTGTTTATTCGTTGTCTATACATGAACATGAATAGCTTTTCTCACTTCGGTTAGTGAGTGAATGTCGAATTGATCGTTTGTTGTTTCAATCGGAATTACCTTTTCTCACTGTGGTTGGTGATTTCATAACGACTTGATCGTTTTTTGTTTCAATTAAAATAAGCTTTAGATTGCTTGAGTTAAAATATTCGTAACTTTTGCTTGGCTAAGAATTCTAACTTTTGACGTTTCTAACGTCATCGGTTTTCTCAACTGTAGAATAAAAGTTGTTACCTTTTGCTTAAGTTAAAGCTTTTCATCATCATCATCATCATCAGCTCAGTTTGTCCCCACTGTTGGGGCACGAGCTTTCCCTATGGATGGATAGGGAGAACGGGCCATAAACCACCACGCGGGCCCAGTGCGGATTGGTGGTTGTTAACGACTGCTAATGCAGCCGGGACCAACGGCTTAACGTGCCTTCCGAACCACGGAGAAGCTCGAGATGATAAATTTTTGGTCACCCATCCGATGACCGGCCTTTGCGAAAGTTGCTTAACCTCAGACCGGGCGCGTTAACCACTGCGCCATCGAGCTCCTCATTATCATCAAAAGCTTTTACTCGTTTATAAATACGGGTGTGCATCTCGACTGTTCCGTTTGTATAAAGCTTACATTCTGCAGTCTCCTTATTTTGTGGCCGGATCGTTACATTCATATTATTATGTCATGCCCGTAAACGGATACCGCGAGCGAGCGGAGGCAAGGCCGCTCCTGCCTACCTACTTTTATAATTAATCGTTTTACTTTATTCCCTTTTTCTATGTGGGTGTTATTTAAACGGTTAGCAAAGTATTCGTATTATTGTTACCAAAAAAATGCTAGTTGGGCAGCAACTTATGGTCAGCAAATATTTCTAAATCAGTCTGCAACTTGTATCATTATGAACAGCTGTCTTATGCCGCCCCCCCCTGCCGTGACTGGTCCTTGCTACGCTGCGCTTCGCTCGGGAAAAAAATGTTTTAACTTAACCTAACCAACAGTAAGGATTTCTTATACTGACCGATTGTATAATTCTGCTGACCAAATAATAATTTTGTTGACCAAATATTTATTTTGTAATACAAATAAATTATTTCCTTTTTATATCAATAGCCAGTGTTCATAAATGGCTCTTTCTCAGTACTTCTGTGACCTTGTTACTATTTTACTTATAATACAACGTGTAACAAAAAGGTATGGTCAAAATCAAAAGATCCAAAGAGTATCCTATCTGGAACTTGTATGTGTTGTTATTAAGACATAATTATTAATTTTTATTTGTCATGCAATGGTTAATGAAATATTTATATTTGTGAAGTGATGCGCGTCAGGTGCGCATACGCAATCA
The DNA here is from genome assembly GCA_963082485.1 of Eudonia mercurella. NCBI lineage: Eukaryota > Metazoa > Arthropoda > Insecta > Lepidoptera > Crambidae > Eudonia > Eudonia mercurella. The sequence continues at coordinate 16,741,126 of OY720030.1, read as the reverse complement.
GCAGTCGTCATAAATGTTAGAACACAGAGGTTACTAAACCACTAGGCCTGCCTGTGACTTGTTTATTTTGATGTGACGTCACAAATTCATAATAGAAATATTTAATTAAAAATAGCATATTAAATTAAAGTTAATAGTTATGTCTTAGTAACTTTGTATACAAGATCTAGATTGGATACACTTTGGATCTTTTAATTTTGACCACACCTTTCTGTTACACGTTGTATATACCTCATAGGTATGAAAAATTTGTATAGGACGCCCTCAGACTAGGTGGAGCGACGATCTTCGCAAAGTGGCTGGCAAGAGCTGGTTGACAGTAGCCGCAGATATTGCTCGGTGGCGTGCACTTGGAGAGGCCTATGTCCAGCAGTGGACTAGTGTTATCTGATGATGAGGTTTTTTTTATTAAGTTGTTCAAATGGAAGAAAATGCCCTTCAATGATAGAGAAAGCATTCTAATGATGTAATACTCGTATACAAGACAAAAAAACAGAAAAAACACCCATGCAGAGTTTCTTGCCGGTCTTTTCTGCACAAGTTAGGAAGGGCGATAAATCGTAAGTGATCACATTGTAACCTAAGATAAATTGTAAAGAGTTGTGTAAGCTTCCCCCAGTCGTTTTAATTATAGCCATTTTTGTAACACAAACATCAATAACAAAACGTTTAACCCAGTAAAAGTTTTGTGACTTCGTAGTATTTTTGCTGGATACAAAATTGAACAGCAGTTGATTTTTTTCCGTTCCAACAACGGTTCAGACATTGCGAACAACTCCAGAGCTGTTTGCGTGTACGAAATAATTATAAACGCCTTACAGCGCTAACCTACATTTGCGGTCCCAATATGGCACACTTTGTAATTATCCAATGGGACACAGAGGGGCATTGTGGTAAGTTTCACGTAATACTTCTCATATTGCAGACATTAATAGCACTTGTTTGTTACAAAGACTTTTCACTGGCTTAAAGTGTAGTGGTATTAGCACTAACACCTGCAGATCTAGGAATCAGTTTTTTTTTTATTTATTTTTATTTAGAGTATCTTGAGTGTGTCATGCTCTCTTTACTGTCTCTGCGGCGGTGGCGTGTGCGTCGGGTCGTTACGTTCCCTAAAATATGGTTGAGCGAAGCGATGGCTGATTCATATGTCATACTCGTGAACGAGTGCCGCCTGAGGAGGCTGGTCTGCTCCCGAATACTTATCTTATTTTTAGTATTATTTACTATAATTTGACTTTGTTTTTCTTAAAAAATTTTTGACTTTTACGATAGTACTGTAGTGGTACTGTATGACATTGTGGAAGATGTAACTTTTACCTGATGTAAATTTGTTAACGTATATTTTTTATTTTGTGTTTTTTTTTACATGTTGTGGTTGTCTTCTATATTTTTTGTGTTTATTGTAATGGAAAGTGTCCTGCTATGATAGGGCATTTTCCAATATTTTTGACGCTGTAAGGGAGAAAAGAGCTGGACACTTGCTGAGTTTCTTGCCGGTTATTCTCAGTACAAGATCTCCCGCCCAGAGTAGACTTACAAACCGATGGCATAGTGACAATCATAAGAAGTACTTGTAGCCTAAACTGAATAAATGATTTTGAATTTTGAATTTTGAATTTTGAGTTACCAACGAGGCACATTTTGAAGTCCGTATGGCTAGTTATCACCATTTGTTACCAAAACATATATCATCATCATCATCATCATCATCATCAGTTCATTTGTATGTCCCCGCTGCTGGGTCACGAGCCTTCCCTATGGATGGATAGGGAGTACGGGCCATAAACCACCACGCGGGCCCAGAGCGGATTGGTGGTTGTTAACGACTGCTAATGCAGCCGGGACCAACGAGTCAGGTAGTTAGTTAGTTAAATAAGAAATTAGCACTAATTTGTTACAAAGGCAGTCATATTCACTTACTCTATAGTGTAGTGTAGTTAAGGTACAAAACCTAGGCTTCTTTCGTTTTATTGTACAATCAATCATTACCATATAAACAATGGAACTTTAATACAATGGAATAAGAGTCAAAAGTATATAAATTTTAATGCTCGTGACTGTACAAGTAGCGTTTCAACACGGTAGTGACGCGAAAGGAACGTAAAATTCACTGTACATTTCCCTTTGTTGAAATCACAAGCTAAACGTTGGGCGTCCTACCAATGTTGCATTCTTCAGAATGTCGTACAATGTGGGTGCAGGTTGGGACCGCCGACCCGCATGCCTCTCCGCAAACGGTTTGCGCATACAAACACTGTGACGTGAAAGTTGCGAATTCATGAAATGCTTAATTATGCTACATAAAAGCTGTGTAAGTAAAGAACAGTACAGTTAAAAGTGATAGAAACAATGATTTTATTAATACCATGTCAATAGCATTACTGACTTCTTGGCGAGTAAGTGAAGTCATGTTTGCAGTTATGTTTTTTTTTCTAAAATTTGTGTTCAGTCGAGTATTAACGTGAAATAATGGTGGATTTATTACCCTTTAAGTGTTCGTGAGTGTGCATAAGTGATGCACATCTTTACTGAGGTACTCGAGGGGTTGGGGGGTATATCATTTCTCACTTCTCATTTCTATTATCATTCATCATCATCATACATGAAAGAAATTAATATTGTTTATTTAAGTATTGTAAGAGTTTTTCATTGGCTAAATGCTTGTGCAAAGCCATTAAAAAAAACCTATTGTGTTGTGGTATTGTTTGAGTAGAAAACCATGCCAAAAAAGGCACGAACACAGTGAGATATGGAAGCATTTTTCTATACCATCAGACAGGATGTGGTCACTATGGCGTGTCATTATAACAATAAAAAGCTTATTACCTAAAGTCAACTGTCAACATGAGTTAAGCAGTCTACAATGGAGTAAAATAAACAGTATTGTTGAGATTTTACAGTACTTTGAGAAGCAACGAAGACACTAAACAAAGCAGATGTTACTCTTTCGTTTTCTTTTATAATAAATTATGATATTTAAGTAGTAAATTGTCTTTGAAATTTTTAATAAATGTTGATTTTACTCAATTGTCCCGTTTTATTATATATAAATAAAATAATCGTAATGCATTCGTTATCGTATTCGCTATTACGATGCATTCATCATTCGTATCGGTATCGTAATAGTCATATCGTTGCATCCCTACTAGTAACCTTATATAGTAGTGTAAACACAATGTACAAAATTGCTTTTTAAAAAACTTTAGCCCCATGTTACGAGTTGGATTTAACAGGTTGGCTCACATTACCGCCCATTACCCAAATTACATGCTAATCTGATGAGCTCGATGGCGCAGTGGTTAACGCTCCCGGTCTGCGAGTGCTGAGGTTAAGCAACTTTCGCAAAGGCCGGTCATAGGATGGGTGAATAAAAACGTATCTTCTCGAGCTCCTCCGTGCTTCGGAAGGCCTGTAAAGCCGTTGGTCCCGGCTGCATTAGCAGTCGTTAACCACCACCAATCCGCACTGGGCCCGCGTGGTGGTTTATGGCCCGTTCTCCCTATCCATCCATAGGGAAGGCTCGTGCCAGCAGTGGGGACATAAAATGAGCTGATGATGATGATGATCTGTAGGTTAGGGTTCACATCAGTAGTATAATAGAGCTAGCTAATTTAACCACAATTCTTCGCATTAAACCCGAAATGTTCAAATACCGACGACGACGCTTAAAATATATTTTTACAATCCAGAGGTGAGGTTAAGTTTTTTAAAAATACCCGACAACTCACAATATGAAGAATTTATTAACAAAAATAACAGTTAGCAAAAAGAACAAATTAAGTAACCTATCTGAATCTAGAAAGCCGAGGCTATGCCTATTTAGTGCTACAATACGTCCGTCACGTCCAACCGTCTGCCGCCAAGAGAGCGCTGCTGAGCGCTGCGTTTGTATTTATGTGGCACGCCCGCTCGGCCCCGGCTGAGGCTCGGGGGTAGGGTGAACTGGCAAGAATATATTATGCTAGCCAGGGGGACTAAATATAACAAGTCCTTCTCTTGATACAACCGAGATGTACTTCTACTAAAAATCGAAGCTGAGGTCACTAATAGTACCATACTAAAAATAAGTTATTCACTTGACCCAACCGAGATGTACTTCTAATAAAAATCGAAGCTGAGGTCACTAATAGCATAGCAGTACAAAGAAATTGATCACACCATACTGGTAAACCTTACCTATTTAATAGTAAAAACAAAATGTGCGAAAATGCAGATTAAAGGGTGCTTTAAAAAGTGTAGCTGCCGTAAACGAGTTGAATTTAACAGGTTGGCTCGCATTACCGCCCATTAACCTAATTGGATGCTAATTTAAGTCCATTCAGTGAATTACGCGAAGTTGCCGCGCTCTACTCGCAACATTATATACTCACATACACGTGTTGGTCCGCTTTGTAAACTAACTAAAAAGTTATATTGTAAACTAAAATTACACAGTTCTGCATAAGTTTATTAAACAGTGCATAGGTACATTGGATATGAATAAAGGAATTGCGATGTGTGTTTTGAAGATGTGTGTAGGATGCCTTCCGGCTACCTTGAGCGACCATAGCGTTACGTCGATGATATATTTTTATACTAAATATATCATCGACGTAGCTCTTCCCAAATGTGATGTGCTGTACTTCCCCCCCCCACCCCTATAGTTTCCCCTGTTGAATCGGATTCCGAAAGTTGGATTTGTGATCACATTGAAAAATTTCGAAATTAACTTTGCCTACCCTGGGAATCGAACCCAGAACTACAAAACATGGCGCCTCGGTCAGAAATCCTGCAAGCAAGAAGAAGTATCATAATAAATATAAATTATATTATAATAACAATAATTGAAATTATTCTGATTACTTTTATCGCTTCGTGAAAATAATAATGTTGTTACATAAAGTTCCATATTACTGTTATTTCACGGAAACACTTAAAAGTTTGATGGAATCAAAAGTGGTTAATGACGAACTAGATGATTGAAAGGAATAAAGCAAATCTTTATTAAAGGCTGGCACGCGATCTCGTACTAAAAGCCACTGGCTACAGAAGTTTCTAAGACTTTTATGCTACCCAAAGAAGTTTTTCTTTTTTCTATATTTGATTTCCCAAGAGTTAGTAAAATATGCATTTCATTCGTTACTCTTCTGGTATCAAATTACTCTTAATAAGCAACGTAATATTGCTTGTCATATGAATTTTAAATTCTCAATTCGGATAAATCAACGAGCGGATATGTATTGTTTTCTAAAGTTTACGCGAACACTACACATTTAAATGAAACAACTTTTACGGATCTACTCGCGTTTATTTTACTTTATACATTATTTAATGTTTATCCTGACGTTTCGAAACCTTTGCAGGGTCCGTGGTCACAGGGAGTCCCAAGAGCGGATATGAACCCGCACTGACAGGACTGACGTGATACTTGCAATTTCTCATATTGTTATTGCGTAATGAACTACTACTAGGTAAAGCTATCTTTGCGCATAGGGGCTAGGGCCGACCCTGAATTATGTGAGAATCTTCTCCTATTCACTCGTCCAGCTACTCCTAAATAGCTATGCTAAATGCTCGTCGAGGGGAGGGGAGGTAAACACACTAAAAAACCTAGTAACATCCCTTTTCTGCCATGGGGATAGCTCGGGATCACAAATGGCAAGCGCAGAGTTCCAAGATCATTTAGCATCTAGCATCTACTCATTAATAAATAAGCCTGTTTGACGACATTAAAATTATTAATTAACTTTAATTTAGCAAGGGGAGATTTAAATAAACTGAAGGCAAAATGTCAAGGCTTAATATCCTTATGACATTTTCATTAATTACATCAAAGGGAACTAATATTAGCTGACGACCTTCATCAAAGCTATTACCTAAAGGTGTAATAAAGTTTAAAGGTAAACCAGAAAACGGTCCAAAATTGCCAAATAATTCTATGTCTTCATTTATTTATCGAGGTCGCACAAAGGTCGTGTTGAAATCTACCAGTTCAATAATGGCTACATTGATAAAGTAATACTACAAAAACAAGCTTAATACTGCGATCGAGCAACGCACTTAAAGACCCATCCTCTCAGGGCACGAATCTCGGAACAGCTCGGAATAGTCCGAGCGCTGCTGTTGCGAGATTTCCTGTCCGTGAAAAGTTGTTTATTTGTCCGTTGCTCTAACGCATTTGTATGAAGCTTACTTTGTGGCAATGTGGTTCTTCTTGGGTCTTCTTATTTTGTGGCAATACGTCAATCAATCTCTGCGAGATCGAATCAGAAATGAGGAGATCCGCAAAAGAAGCAAGGTAACCGACATAGCCTGAGTTGCTAAGCTCAAGTGGCAGTGGGCAGGGCACATTGCTCGCAGGACTGATGGCCGCTGGGGCGGAACAATCCTCGAGTGGTGACCGCGTACCGGAAAGCGCAGTGTGGGCAGGCCTCCAACAAGGTGGACCGACTCCAACAAGCAGCACAAAACCGGTAGTTGTGGAGATCCTTGGGGGAGGCCTTTGTCCAGCAGTGGACGTCTTTTGGCTGAGATGATGATGATGATGATGACGTCAATCAATTCCAAGAGAGGCAAGCAGAGGCTGTAGATTATGTTGGATATTTTGAAACCTTTTTTCTCAATAAAAAATTTACATCTCAATTTTTTTTTGTTTACTCAGCGGAAACCTGATACTGCGGGTCTGTCCGGACCTAAGCTGACCTAGGTCCACTCGCCGGGGATACCCGGTAAAACCCCTGGTGATTGCCTTTAGCCTGAAGGGCTGCGAAGCCTACAGGACCTATTTTAAAACAATTATAGTTTAGCCAAATACCGAACATTCTTGTTAGGGTTGAATCTATTTGAGGGATTTCGCTACGAACGATGTTAGAATTTTATCCTTCTTCCTCAATGGGAAAAGAAATAGGAATCTTATTAATAACTTGTCAATATCAGCAAGACGCAAGACATCTCGGAAATGTCAATTGCACGAGACATCTGTCGGCGGGACGGACGGTCGTGGACGGTCGTGCCCCAGTTCGGGCGGATATCGATATTTCAACTGAATTAAGTTAACTCTTGGTGGCATTACGGTTATAGCTTCTAATTATATAAAGTACTAGCCGTCACCCGCCCGCTTCGCTGTGCGAAAATAATGGATCAATGAATGCTAAATAAAACAATTATTAGGTATACCAACATCATATATCATTTCCACAATCTCATGTTCTTACTACATACAAATTTTCATCAAGATCGGTCAAGGACATACAGATAGACAGACATACAGACAGACAGACAGACAGACAGACAAAAAATCAAAAATCGTAGAATTGGTGTGAGTCATAAAACGAATATTTATCCCAAAATTTGTATTAAATATTAAATAACGGCCGAAGGCTATGGTTTCGTTATTTTGATACGTCATGTAGGGTGGAGTTGCCTAAATCAGACCGGCTCGTAATTTGTACCACTTCAAAATCTACCAAACCGTAATGTTTAGTTTTGAATTGGCAACACTAAAAAGCAGTGCTACCAACATGACGCAATAGCCACCATTTTGGATTCGATGACACAACATAGTGAAGTGTAGTAAACAAAAATAATTATTACGGCGTTTTGATCTTATTTTATGGATGTTTGCCTAAAGATTTCTTGTAGCAACGGTAAGTACACTGCAGCTATTCTAATTTTTTTTTTAAAGTAAGCATATTAGTGTATTTTTTTGAAAATATAGTTTGATGTTTAGCACTTCGAGGTTATGATGCCGGCTCGCATAAAAATATAACTTAGTGTTGCCTAATTTGTACCAGGTAGGGTAATCCTAAAATGTACCGGTACAATTTAGCTGTATGGTGGTTCTTTAACTCGATTGTTAACTATATTAAAATATTTTCAGATGTCTGGAGAGGGTAAAAAATATTATAAATGTACGCAAGATGATTTAGAAAAAGCCTTAGGTTGTTTGAAAAAGAAATCTTTGGGAATTAATGAGTGTTCACGCATGTTCAATGTACCTAAACCCACTTTAAAGAGACATTTATCAAATTCAAACAAATATGCGATGAACATATTATTTCCAAGGGCAGGCCAACTGTTTTGCACAATGAAGTTGAACAAGAGCTTGTGTCGCATTTATTAAACATGGAAAAGCATATGTTTGGACTCACAAAGTAGTTAGAAAGCTTGCTTTTGACATTGCGGAAGAAATGGCATTCCAAACACTTTTTCAAAAACGACTACAAAGGCTAGGAAAAAATTTATTATAAAGATAATATTTTTTATAAAGATGTATAACGATAAGGCTGATTTCAGTTTATAACAGGCACTTGAATCTCATTAAGATCGTAAAGTACAATTTAGGATACCTTTGGTACAATTGAGGAAACCGGTTTCTTAAATTGTACTTTTTCCGACTTTTTTTAAAACTTTTACTATCGTTACATTTTTATATATCCTCATTTTCTAGTAATAAAAAATGAACACTAATAGAACAACCGTTTTATTTCTAGTAATATAATCCTCATAAGTTATATAGTTTTTGAGACAGCTTGTAAAGTTTGTTAACTGGTACAATATAGGCAACCTTACCCTATACATGGTAGCCACCATACAGGGGCGCCTCCAACCGATGGCTTAGTGACATTTATAAAAGCTTTTATTGTAGCCTAAATTAAATATAACATTTAGAATTTTATTTCTATTTTATCCTTACCGCTCGGCCACGAGTCGAGCCGATCGGCGGCAACGCGACTAGCGAGTTCTCTCGTCATTGCGCAGTCGAAATGCTCAACGCACTGCGGTTAATTGGCATCACACGACATGTCCCCGTCTCGCGCTGTAGGTATAATTAGCGGGCCATCTTACGTACGACCGTGCGTATATATGCGCGCGAGGGTTTAAGAATTCGCACGTCAAGTCACGCCGCGTTGGCGCGAATCATCATCATCATCATCATCATTAGTCTATACACGTCCACTGCTGGACATCATCATCATCATCATCATCATCATCATCATCATCATCATCATCAGCTCATTTTATTTCCCCACTGCTGCGGCACGAGCCTTCCCTATGAATGGATAGGGAGAACGGGCCATAAACCACCACGCGGGCCCAGTGCGGATTGGTGGTTGTTAACGACTGTTAATGCAGCCGGAGGACGGAGGAGCTCGAGATGATACATTTTCGGTCACCCATCCGATGACCGACCTTTGCGAAAGTTGCTTAACCTCAGTACTCGCCGACCGGGCGCGTTAACCATTGTGCCATAGAGCTCCTGCTGGAAATAGGCTAAATCCACTGAGCACGATCCGCGGCTACTCTCATCCAGCTCTTGCCAGCCACCTTGCGAAGATCGTCATTATAACCGGTTGATTATTTTCCTGAATTGCCTTCTCCCACATTTACATACAAATAAAATAACACCATGTTAGTATCAACTCCTGAGTAATACGGAGCATAGAAACAACACGGGCTAATATAACGTAGCAGGAGTATACTACGTCGACCAAATAGCATGACATTTGAATAATCCCCACGCTACGGGCTATAGCGGAATTACAAAATATATTGCATCTACGAAATTATACGACACATACTTAACATTTTACGTGTTGTAGGTATATTATGACAATATTTTGATCATGTTAATCATAATAATCATGTAATTCAATCATTGTTACTAACTAACTTTTAAAGAATACTTCGTTATAAAAATATTTAATAAATGCTATGTTGCTTACTCAACAATAGTTGAATATGTTGCATGAGTACATAATGAGATAATACTGTTGTTTTGGACTAATTAGTAACTGAATTATTACCATGTTTTATTGTTTATACATGTGCGTGTATTACTACGGGTGGTTATCATATATAATAGAATAGACATAGAATAGATTTATTTGTTGCCTGAAATAAATAAATCTATTCTAGGTGTTCGCGCCAGAAACGCGACAGTGCACTCATTCAAATAAAAGATTGCGCCGCACAAGCCGAAGGCGGGGCTAGTGTGCTAACGGACCGCGCGACCTTCACTCAGCTGCATAGACGTGCAGCGTTGGTCATTAAGTTCTCACCGATCGGCCAGCCCGTGACGTCGCGTTATACCATCAGCTCTCCGCTCCAGAACCTTCTAGAACTACTCGTTAATTGCCTACCGGCCGGTAAAAGTGCGCGTGCGCGTGCGCGTGTGTGTGTGCGCGCGAAATAAGCGACTTCTATCAGCATCAACTCCATCTCCGCGACGGTCGTGTCGTGGCCACGCCGTCAACGTCAGCTCGCCAAGTAAGTCTCATATATCCCATATCATCATCATCCATCCCTCCTCAGCTCCCTATTCCTTCTTAATCCATCAGCACATACACTAGGTATGTGCCTTACAAATAAACAAAGAACAAGCTCCTATAGTTATTCCGTGTTTAATTCCAAGAGTATATATGCGTGTGTATTGACACACACGCATACACTTTTAAAAAATTTCAAAAATGGAAGAGGAGCGGTCAAAATCTGTAATTGCCAATCCAAACTAACATTCTATCTTTTTTTAATTTCTCATTGCTTAGGATACAATCCGTGCAGCCTTAATAAAATTTCGACCACTGGGCGACCACTAGTCAGAATAGAAGAGGCAAAACACGGAATAACTATTCGAAGCTTATTCTTTGTTTATTTGTAAGACCCTATATAGGGCCTATATATTTTCTATTATATCTGATATCCACCCGTAGTAACTTTAGTATATCTGTGACCAGCCCCCGATTACTATAACAAAAACCGTAACGACATCGTAGCGTCGTAGCCGTCGAAACCATTTTTAACGAAGCTCCAACCAACCGTATTCAGATCTGCCGTAAACAGTTGGTTGAAACAAGATTAAAATTGGATGTGAGTTTAAAAAAGGTTTCAACAACTAAGTCGCAGTCGCTACGATGTCGTTACGGCTTTTGTTGTAGGAATCAGGGTATCATGCACCAGTGCCGAAATATCGGATATTAAATAATTAGAAAGAAAAAAAGTAATTATCCCAAAAAGGTAAGCATGATAAAATATTTATAAAATATAGTGAAAAATTAGATGCCTATCCGACCCAGCCAGGAAACGAACCTGGGTCTTCCGCAATCCGGGCGGCTGCACTGACCATTATGTTACCGGGAAAGCTAGGCTAAGCTGCTTACGTCAGCACTGAATTTTTAAACTGCTTTTTAATTTTTGAATCCTTTTAGCGGCACAGTACCATCCATCCAACGGCTATTGCAACCGATGGTTATGCAGATTCATCTTTACAGATCAAATATTCATTCAAAAAAGTAACGATGATAGTTTAACAAATTGTAATGGTTGTTGCCTATAATATTGTATAATTTGTGTACAGTAACTAAAAAAGATAAAATAATTCTTTTGTATTCCAAATTGTAGAGGTGAAATTTGTGGGTACAGATTGACATGAGAACAATCTATAAAATAAACTTAAAATTCATTCTCCCGCTTCTCTGTCAGGTACTCCTTCAAAGTGATGTTGGACAGCCACGATGCGAAAGTAAACGCTTTTTAGGGTTCCGTACCCAAAGGGTAAAACGGGACCCTATTACTAAGACTCCGCGCCCGTCCGTCCGTCTGTCTGTCTGTCTGTCCGTCTGTCACTACGCTTTATCTCATGAACCGTGATAGTTAGACAGTTGAAATTTATTTCTGTTGCCGCTATAACAACAAATACTAAAAAAACAAAATAAAATAAATATTTAAGGGGGCTCCCATACAACAAATGGGATGGAGAAAGGTTGGGAACCACTGGTCTAACTCAACCGCTTGAGGTAGTCATACATGTAGTATTCACCTCCTCCCACCCGGGTTTCTATAGGTGGGTTGACCTACCGGCAGGGCGCAAAAAAACATATGAAATTGACGTTTTTTTCTCACTTATCAATAGGTGTATTACTTCTAAAAGTCAATACCGGTTTTTAATATTATTATACACCTTTAATTAGGACTATGTTAATTAGGCATCAGAAATAACATATTTATTTTGTGTCTTTATGGCTCAATTTTTTTTTTAAATTGACTTCTTTTTTGTTTCGCGGAATGGACTTTTTGTTTCATTGTAGCTTTGAAGGGACTTGATTTTTTTCTTTTTAATATCTGCTATATTTAGCTAGTGAAACAAACACACTACTTACCCTTATTTTTTTATAGTGTTAACATAAATAGATGTTAAGAAAATTTAAAAAAAGTTAGTATGAAAAATAGAATTTTATAAAAAAATATTCATACAAAACGTCAATTTCATAGATAAGGACCTAATATAAAAAGTACAAAATATGCGCCCTGTCGGACATCGCCATTGGAATATTATATTCTAAATCACAAATCATTATCATCATCATCACCAGCCTATAAGCGTCCCACTGCTGGGCACAGACCTCCCACAAGATCAGTAGCACGTGGGGATATTGGGCCATAACCCACCACGCTGGCCCAATGCGGGTTAGTGGGTTAATCACAAATAAGTTATTAATATTTGAAAAAATCTTAAGAATGCATATTAATTACATAGCAACAAAATACGAGAACTTTTTTCGTAATTATTTATTCACGCTTACAAACACAGATCGTGTGAAGACCTGCGTTAAATCAAAGTTAGTCCAAGTTACTGTTAAGTTCATAAAGATCGAACGGTAGGTTGTGTACAGAGAAAAATACCTCTTATTAGGACCGTGGAAGATTAGCTATCAGTGTGCGAGGACCTCCATATATCCTCCATATATCTAGTTCATTTCATCCGGGTGTTATCTAACATGTCTGCTACAAATAGGGTGCGCAAACTTTCTTATCTTTGAATTATTTTAAAAGCAAAGTTAAGTCACCTTTATTATTTGTGTTTGAAAGTAAGAGCGTACTTAAAGGAGTTTCTAAGTTGAGCTTTTCGCGTGTATCTAATCAAAGGTCGAATTCTTCCAAGGTTCGAAAGCCACGTTTTCTTATTTGTGTTTGGATGTTTCGCATTAGGTCAGAATGGCGGGTTATGGCCCTGAGCCCTACAGTTGCACGTTTACCAGCGGACTATAGTGATTTTTAGAAACACTTTATTTTCCTTATATTCCATGAATATTTCTAACAACTGTGAAGCTATAAGTTACCTTAACTTAAATAATAAGTAATAAATTGAACCGTTTATTTGACCCCAATAAATGGGGTAAAACAATCGGCTAAATCAAAGCTTTTAAAGCTTTAAACTTTAGCCTCGTACGTTTAGGCAAACGAGCAGGCGGGTCACCTGATGAAAAGTAATCGCCGCCGCCCATGGACACCCGCAATACCAAAGTAATCGCAGATGCGTTACCAGCCTTGAGGAAGGAGTTCGATCTTGAGCAGGAAGTAGGACTTGGGAGGGGGGAGGGTTGAGAGATGGGCCTCCGGTACTTGCACTCACCAGACGAAACACAACAGCAACGAGTGCCATTGTTTCACGCCGATATTCTGTGAGAGGGTGGTATTACACCTTTTTCAACATTTTTTTAGCTGGCACACACACTAACACAATTAATTGACCACCGCAGAATATCAGCGTTGCAAGTGATGTTCATGCTGCAGCTGCAACAGTAATGAGTGAACAAATTTATTTTCGTTTTTACTTTTTATATATTTTTATTTATTGTATTTTTGGTGAAATTGAATGGATATTTTGGATTTGATTTGATTTAAATCCCAACATGTTTCTATTTGTAAGTACAGGCACGAAACTCTACACAAGCGGAGTATTTATTTTTAGATGATATTTTAATATTTTTATAAATACAAGTCTAAACATTTTTACCCTCTTATTACAAAACAGTGTTTAAAGTTAAATAATGTCTAAATACGTGTTTGAAATAGTGTGTCTCTGTCTAAAAGTATTAGCTAAAAAGTGACAGCATCTGTTTTAAGCAGTGTCTTACTTTAGCCCATCGTTTTGTAGTAAAGCAGAAAATGTTTTATGCCAACAAAAAAAAATCTCATTAGTTTGTCTTACGGAACCAGCTCTCTTGGGCACCCTAATCAGGCAAAAGGTCCCACTGGACGTTCACATAGAACCTTTAGCGTTTGCTTCCTGAAGTTAAGGATGTTCCTTTTAATGGGAGGGATCGTCCGCCTAACGACAATGTTCCACCGATAGAATTTGCTCGAATGTGGGATCCGAATAGGTTACTTTTGCCCTTAAGTTTTAGCAGTAAAAAAGGTTTATATGTTAGAAATTCAAGGACAAGTTTCACCACTTTTTATTATGCTTCAGATAGCCAACCCAAACTTTTTTCGGCGATTAAGGCAGCGTTTTCACTTGTGCTTAGCTTGTGCTTAAGAGCTAAGCGGTGTGCAAGAGAAAATCAGCCAATAGAATTACTTCATTTTAAGCCGCCTGATCGATGCCAAGAGTATGAAGCGATCCTATTGGCAGATCTTTCTCTCGTGAACCGCTTAGCTAATAAGGGTCCTGTTAACAAAGTAGTAATGTTTTTTTAGGGATGATTATAATAATTTAGTACTTATAGCATAGCCCTTGCCGAGTTTCTTGTTGTGCACGAACAGGATCGTCCCAAAGGTGTTTGTACTGTAAATAGTCTTAGTTTTCTTCACCCAAAGAATGGATGATGTAAAAACATTGAGTGGTGATTGTTGTAGCTATGGGTAAACGCCGGAGAGAACAAGATGGATGGATTGGATGAAGGAGACAAATGGAAAGGGTCGCCTGAAATGATTGAACACGTTCGCACAAGGACAGCATGAAAATCAATTATTGAAAATATTTATACAATTTATTATACCTTCATTGTTTTGAGTGACGGTTCTAAAGGTATGGTAACAGGTAACCTGAAATAAAATAAGATTTGATTGCACAGTAAACCGATAATGTGATACTGTCAGCGATAATAATCGAAACTACATCACAATATTGTTAAATGTATAGAGTTTGTGTATGTTTTTGTCAAACACGAGTTTGTGTTACCTAAATGATAGGTGTATAAGCTACAAAATTTAGCTCTTATGTCACTATCAGGTCAACAGGGCGGGAGACCTTATATGAGAACAACCGGCAAGAAACTCAGAAAGGTCATTTCTTCTCTCCTTT
The DNA here is from genome assembly GCA_963082485.1 of Eudonia mercurella. Taxonomy (NCBI): domain Eukaryota; kingdom Metazoa; phylum Arthropoda; class Insecta; order Lepidoptera; family Crambidae; genus Eudonia; species Eudonia mercurella. Next base: position 16,726,059 of record OY720030.1, on the reverse strand, counting down.
ATTTTACAGCCTCAAAATACTGGAAAATGCCTTGACATAAATAACCACTTTCCATTACGAATAAACCCACAAATGATAAATGACTAGGTACCTACAACATGTAAAAAAAATGTGTTTCAATCATTTCGATACTGATCGTAACAGACTATTGTAGAATCCTCTTAAGAAGTACAAAACTTAAGATTGAAGTATAGATGTTGCTTTTATGATCACTCGGTCATAAAAGCAACGTTTATCTTTACATACTCGTAGTATAAATAAAAGTCTCGGAAACGTGTCTGTTTGTCTGTTAGGTCGGGCTTATCTCAGGAACCACAGAACGGATTTTGATGCGGTGTTTTCTAATAGATAAAGCGTCTTTCGAGTGTGGTACGGTTACGTACACAAAACAACAAAAGCAAAGTCGGGCCGGCTCGCTAGTCTAATATTAAAAAAGTGCAATATTTTAATTATTTTTTTGTAGCGCAGTCGCCAGTCCGCATATCAACCTATTCAAAACAGTCAAATTTCTTCAATAAATTTGCAACCATATGACAAAGATATAACGTCTATTGAGGTAATTTTACAGTTTGTGATAGTCTATGTGCTGGCGTGTGTGTACAATGGTGGTGCTATCATAAAGCACGCAAGCTAAGTCCCGACAGACTCCCCACTTGTAATCGGAAAGCTCGATAAAAATACAAACTTTGTCAATTTCGAGGTGTGAATCAGTCCCGCCCGGAGTTTCAGCACAAAATTATTTTAGAAATTGGACCGGGAACGTTCGTTATGGCCGTTGTAAACAAACTTCGATCGCCCGATTGTTTGTGGGAGATATTCTTGCGTATCGAACTTTCGTCGTTTGTTTTTGATATAAAGTTGTCTCGAAAGGGACTCTCATGTTCTTGTAAGGGCCGATACCAGTTTATTGTAGGAGTAGCAAGTAACCGTCTTATTATAAACCTTTAAAGTTCAACATTCTTAAAGTCCGTTAAGGCGAGTTTCAGCGGCATAAACGTTTTTTCGTCTATATTTTACTTAAAATCGGAGAGTTTAATCGAATTATTATATTGCTTCGAAAAATATTGAACTTTGAATTTCGCACAAAAGCCCACTCTTCCAACAAATTCAATTCGTGTCTATAACAATTACTTAAACACTAGTGATTTGTTGACACTAAAGATTTCCTCTGTCGAGTCATAAACTGTTCTGCACACTGGTTGTGAGTACTACGGAACTACCCTCATAACGAGGGCGACGCTTAATAGGCCGTTACGTTATGCACTAACCGTTCCTGTTATGGACAGTTAACTGATGTTACGAGACGGATTTGAGATAGTGATGATGACGTCACTGTAACAGGTAGCGATTGCGACATCTCGCCGCGTGAATTAAAGCTCCTGGTTGACCGAGCTTTGCTCGGTATTTTTTAGGGATAAAACGACGTTTTCTAAAAATGAAACCTAGCTCAATCGATTTATCGCCCTTGAAACCCTCTGCATACAAAATTTCATGAAAATCGTTGGAGCCGTTTCCGAGATTCAGATTATATACATACATACATATACAAGAATTGCTCGTTTAAAGTTATCAGATTTAATTTCATGTCATTTAATTAAATCGGAAAAATTAACGGTACAGTGAATGTCATTCATTAAATGTAATGTTAAACATTAAATGTCAGAAAATATCTTTATATATTTAAACTAAATAAAAAATCTAAATATTCTATTCTATCATGAGCATTGCGCATTCATTAACAACACAAAAAATACCACATTTCTAAATTTATGAAGCAACAATAATAATCGATTTCTGACTTACTCTAAAAATATAGAATCAACTTTTTGATAAACGGGATTGTTTGTTAATTTACGTATTTTAAAAGCTTTATCAAAAATGTAATAATGTATCGAATATTCAAATACAACAGAAAACGTGGTACCTACCTAATATTCCCGTATGGCAAGAATAATACTATTTTTAAACACATTAGGTTAAAGAGAAACAATTGATGATGTTAAACTATGAAGATAACACAAAGCTAAAATCTACGCATACGGAGTCGCGGGCAATGCTAGTCATGGATAAGGGTTCAAAAAGGTTCCATCAACGAGATCGGTTAGCCGACGAAATTGCTATTCAATGACAGGCAAAATAGGATTACTTGATCCTTAAATCCTACCAAGAGAGCTTCAAGTTTGCGCACTATGTGCCGCTAAGAAATTGCTGAGTAATCCATGGTTTTCAGTTTCCTAAAACTATTCTGGAGTCATTAAGCCCCAGTGATTCTTCTCGAGGATCTCAATGAAGCAACGGATAGCGCTTTTGGGGACCAATCTTACAAAATGGGTGACCATTATGATATTTATATGTTGATTCCAAATGAAAAGTTCCTTCGTCGGCGTCTTACCATCAGCTAATAGAATGAGCATATGGGTTACCTTCTAGAAAGCAATCACCGCCAATCACTAATGGACACTACAGAAGCTGCAGCTGCGTTGCTGGCCTTTGAGGAAAGTCTTGGCTCGTTTTTTGAAGATCCTTAAGTCATAACTGTCCGGGAATATCACGGCTGTAAGCTAGTTCCAGAGAACTGTCTATGTCCGTGGTAGAAGGTTCCACAAAAAAACGCATAGTAATAGAGCGCCACCCGTCACGCCACCTGGAAGGACCGTCTATCGCGAAAAGTACATTGAAAGAGACAGATGGGATTAAACCGAACTATTTTGTGTGGGATTATTTCGTACTTCCAGGCAAGGCTGGAGTCATTTCGTTGCAAATATTCCTTCAACTAGTGTTAATAAAGTTTACTGGTAGGTATGTGACGCCATACGGTCGGTGTTGGCTATCGTAAACAACCTTTACAATGGTCGAGATGTTTAATAGGTCGTATATTGACGTAGTAGCTGCCCCCGTTATGGTCAGTTAACTGCAACTGCGTTAGAAACTGACCCATTGATGTACAGTCAACCACACGTCAGATGTAACAGGTCTAGTGTATGCGGAGCTTTTTAAAGAAGGCTCTTCATAGTTACAGCTGAGTGCAGCTTATACTGGCTTGTCTGATATGTAGTTGACTGTACTGTTGAATTAAGGTACGAACAAAATATTAATAGAAGATTTTTTATATTTATCATACCACTATTAACCGCCTCTTTGATCTGGTTGTTAGATCACTACTAACATCAGGTGCTATGGAAGGAAAGGCTGCTCGTGTTGTTAAAAATCTCTTATCGTGAACATGTTTTATTAAATAGAATGACGTGATAGTTCCACTTAGTTTGAAATTAAGATCCATTGTTCTTTATAATGCTCTACACATTTATCGCAATCCCAACTGTTTTATCAAAACACAAGACTCAAATTCACTAATTAAAACTGTTTAACGAAAATCAAAAGGCAGGTAGAACAAGTGTAAGATGAGCCGTAAACTGGAACCATCCAGGGAGTTCCAATGAAAGTGACAAGAAATTTGTGTAGAATCCTACCCAGGCGAGCTTAATTCGATGACGCCCCAGAGGATTGCTAACAGCAAGGTCGAAAAGGAAAAGAGCGTTCGAAATGCCTTTAGATTTCGGTAATGACAAAGAAATAATTTTAAGTATCCTCTTGAACATTGACTTCGCATTTGATTTGATTAAATCATATATATTTTTCTTCAAGTGCCTCTTGTTATTGTTTCATTGGGGGCTGTATTACAAAAAGCAAATTGTAAATATAAATAGTGAATAATTAAAATGTTTTCATTGTTGGTGAATCGAGTAATATTGATAATAATAGTTTCTTTTTTAAATGATATAGTTACGTATCTCTCTTTTTTGTTCTCTTTTGTTAATTACGGCTAAAAAGTTTATTTTCGCAGAAGAGTTTACACAATCACTTACAAAGAAAACATATATTGTAAACTAACATTTAACTGCCTTATTTTGCCTCGTGAATTGTGGAATGCTCATGTGATTGAGATAAATTACAATTGATTAGCAGAAAAAAACATTAGTGAAGACTGGTATTTATAAAAGCTTTTATTTTTAAGATCTCGGCAGATTTTTGCATAACAACCGATTTAGATGATTTCCACCAGATGGCAAGCTCCTCTACTCAGTATGTGATACTCATAGGTTAAACTAGAACTTACGCGATCAGAAGAGCACTTTAGAAGCTTAGCGAAAGTGGCAAGAAATTAGGTCGAACTTAAAGTTGGGGACGAGTTTATCCATCGGAACCCACGGAATGTTTCGGTGCAGAAACGACGACGTTTCGGACAACGCTACTTATTACTGAGACGTTTTTGGAACGACTTCAATTTTTGTTTTTTTATTACCACGTTTTTTAGTTACAGCGCTAATGCATCTGTGGGGCCAAGTGGCAAAGCGCTTGGCCCGATTAACGGAGGTTCTGGGTTCAACCCCAGGTTGGGCAATTTATGGTTCGGACTTTTTGGCGGGAAAGTGAAGAGTCATGTCTGCGGTTTTGTTTTATTTTCTAAAATTTGTGTTATGTCGAATAATTAAAAAATAATGGTGGATTATTAACCGTTAAGTGTTCGTGAGTGTGCATGAGTGTTGGCAAATGAAACAAAACAATGCAACGTCACTTTTCAAATTCTCTCAAGAAGTCCGCCCGAGGACTTAGTAAAGCCCCACATCTTTACTGAGATACTCGAGGGGTTGGGGGGTATATCATTTCTCACTTCTATTATCGTTCATCATCATCATACAGAAAAAAATAATTGCTTATTTATGTATTACTTGTTAGAAATATTACTTTGACACTGGCTAAATGTGCTAATCGCACAAAGCCATCAACAAAATGAAAAAAAAATATGGTTCATATTTCAATGTATGACCAAGATTAGTGATCACCGCATTTGACAAGGGATGGTGGTGGCAATATCTTTCAATTGTAGCTATAGCTTGAATTCATTAATGAAGACCTTTGCCTAGCAATAGGGAAGCATAGGCTATTAACTTGTTTGAAAATCGAGTTAGCGAGTTATTTAAGTAAACTAGATCTACTACCCTGAATATGACCTGACGATTTATTTTTTAAAGCATTATCTTGACTTTAAGCGTGGAATGGAAAAATATGCATTCTTAGCTTAATCTTATTCTTATACCGGTATTTCACTTCTACTTACAGGGATTTCAAGGTTTCACGTTCTCAGATGAAAGCAACAACAAGCAACAAGAGATATTACTGGAAGTCCTCGCAATATCCGAGTCACGTCTATCTACAGCAATACGGTCACACCCTCGTGAACAACTCAAAATATTACCTTTAGACCGGTCCACTTTATTTAGATTAGTCTTATTAGTCTTCTCTCTATATTCATGACGGCATCCATCGCTACTTCTGCGCGTGGCTATGAACGATCTACAATGCAAGCAAATCTCATATCTAAGATATCACTTTCTGCATAATTTAATATTCGCTTTTGCTTACCTATAAATATCCTTGTTAGCTATCATATCTATATACTTTAAAAAAAAAATCATTGCCTTTTTGGAGAAAAGTTTTGTAGACATTCATTGTCACATTTCAAAGTTGATTTTGATGTGGGTACATATTAAATTATTTAAAATCGTTTAGGCTACAAAAATTTGCTCTTATGAATGTCACATGCCATCGGTTTGTTAGTCTACACAGGACGGGGGATCAAGTTACTGAGAAGAACAGGCAAGACTTCAGCATGGGCATTTATTTATATTATTTATATCTTAGAACAAACAATCCATACCTAAAAAGAAAGATTTTGCGTACAAAAAGCCAAATAATACTTTATTTGGCTTTTTGTTCCGTTATGGTATTCATAGGAGACAAAAATATAATTAATCATTTTATGTAAAGTATATTGAGGTGTTCACGAAAGTATCAATATTGGGCTCGAACGCCATCGTTTAAATAACACTAATACTCGTAAAAAGGATCATAGTCGTTGCGAGGATATTTTTATCAGGCTATATAGAAACATTGAGCCAACGTGGTAGGGTTATTACTTAGTGGGAAGACCCAGCTGTGGGACTTTTATAGTCCAATTACGATGGAAGTCTAAACAAATTCATTGTACTTTACGTAAACCTGAGGGGACTATTGTGTATTCATGACATTGTACAGGAAAAAACTTATCTTTCTATCGAAGACTGTTTCAGTTATAATAATATATTCTATAGCCCCAGCCTTCTTAAGACGCTAGTCGCTAATATAAAACAAGTGGGTTACGAATTATGGGATCATACCCTTTTCAGAGGTGCATATTAACACGTAGCACCTCTATATAAATCTGACTGGGTAAAGTATTGCTCCCTTTACAAAAGAAAAAGCCTAATTTATTATCCAGGAAAATTGTGAACGTGGATAACATCTTTAGATTTATCGTAATGTGGGTACAGCAAGAGAATAAATTATTGACAGAGTACGTTACTGTACATCTACAAATAACATGTTTAATAGACTATCGACTCAAGCAATTGAGTATCAATATACAGGCAAGTTTAACACAGAGAAAACGTACAGACGTGTAAAAGAAAAATAGAAGGAATGCCTGGTATAATTAATTGCTGTAACGCCCTAGGTATATATTTATTAGTTTAATACACCAAATCAAAAACCATTTTTCCGCAAAAACGGTGGGATATCATTAAAAAATTCCCGTTTCATATTCCATCTGGATTTTGCCCAACGTTATGCTGACATTACAAGATGAAATTTTGTCGAGTTTCGAGGATTTACGTGGGCCCTTTGCCTCCATAAATCAGTGCCCTGCAAGGTAGACGTTTTAAGTCAGGTCCCTTGAGGTGCTTCGGATCTATCTCGTCAAATGTGTATTATGGACGATTTTGCTTCTCTTCAAAGTGATACGATTTGTAATTGATATGACTGAACGACTGAATTGGAATCCGCTTTTTTATTGGTAAAAAAAGCCTTGTCAGACAGAAGCCATTTGCCCGTTCTCGATGGTGCCGCTCTTCCACTACTTCCTAACATCGAGAACAAACTTAAATTTGTAGTTCGATTTACAAGTTGTTGTCAAGAACAGTAAGGGACGTGAAGAAGCAACTTGCGGGTCGGCAAGGTGAGGATGGCTCGATAACATAAGTACAACCCTATTCTACTATCCGTCTGCGCATCTTGACTCCGCTTCTGCTTAATCTTAGGTGGAGAGAAGTCATTTATGCCTATATGTATATAATTAACAGCCTCTACTAGTCTACTGCTGGACATAGGCCTCCCCTAGTGCACGCCACCGAGTACGATCCACGGATATTCTGCCACGCTGGGCATGCGGATTGGCAATCACAGTGTGTAGCTAATCGCACCAGTGTCGCTGCTGCCCAACACCGGTCTATGCACTTTGTTAGCTACGTTCGGGATGTGATGGGTATCCCGCCATCGGTCAGTCGCCAGAGCCTCGTCTGTTGGTCAGCCAACCTCACCTGCGCGTGGTGCACCCACCACGCCCAGGTGAGGTTGGCTTGGGCCCCAAATGGTGTAGGTTGAGACCCCTTATACTCTTAATAAATCATATATATAAAAATATAGAAGAGAACTTGCACTGGCAGTCCTAGATGATTATCGGTAAAAAGCGCTTTCTCTCTTATTTTACCACAGCTTTCAGTTAAACAAGCAAAAAGTCAAAATTGTCCCAGTTTTCATCATAATCATCAGCCAATATTAGCCCACTGATAGACATAGGCCTCTCCAAGTGCACGCCACTGAGCACGATCCGCGGCTACTTTCATCCAGCTCTTGCCAGCCACCTTGCGAAGATCGTCACTCCACCTAATCTGAGCGCATTTTACACTGTCCCTGTTTTACTACAAACAATTCAAAACTATTTTCCAATAATGTGCCAATATATTCAGTTCCAATAACGAGTACAATCCCGGTTTAGTTCAGTCGCTGGATCAAGAAACTCAAATAACTCAAGCGCCTGCCGGCTGAGTACCTATAATCTGAATACAAAATGTAATTTATAACTTGAGTAGGGCTGGAATATTAATTGTAATCGATACACTCTTTTACTATGCAAATTTATTCTTGTTAATTGTTTGTCAACAAAAATAGAGTCTTTTTATCGATAATTATACCGGGTGTCCCAGAATATGTGAATCAAATTGTAACGAGAGATTCCTTAGGTAAGGACCTTTTGAATATGCTAAATAAAAAAAATAAAAAATAATGACCATTCTGTAAAAAAATCTAAATTTTAAGAAAAGTATGACTTTTTTCAGACTTTCAACTACAAGTGCTTCGTTTATTGGTAATTTTTTTTTTATATCTATTATTATTTATGAAGGATTGATTCGTCAAACTACAAACGATTTTTTTAGAAGACCTAGATTTTAGGTCGCAGCATTATTTTGGTGTATTTTTTTGCAGCAAAGTAAATTTTTATTTAGCACATTCGAAAGGTCCTAGCCTAAGGAATCTCCCGTTACAATTTGATTAACATGTACTGGGATACCCTGTATAACCCACTACTATGACTATGCGTACAGGGTGCCAATTGCGACTTTTATCTGCCATTCGATCACATTAATTAAAACCAGAATATTAGAAACTTATAACTCATACTAAAAACTCTAATGTTCTTTACTTTGAGAGAGATTAATATACACAATGAGAATAGAAAATTAGAAAGTATTTAAGGCTGTAAAAATAAAGCTTTGTACATTTGCGTGTGCCAATCTACATTTACATGGCCCAAGTTTGTAGCCGACTCAGTTGTGCAAACAAAGATAGGTAACAATAGCACGCATTTAATGCTTCCCTACCCGACCCTCGCTATTTGCAATAAAACTGGAGGCAGAAAGTCTTATCTGCAGAAATATAACTGAAATAACACGGTCGGCCACGTATCTTATCAGCTTTCAGTTAAAGTTCTTATACAATATAATGTAATAAAACAAGGTGATACCCACTTCAAAAAAAGGGGTAGACAGACGCATTTACCGTAATCAAGGCAGGCTCCGAGGTGGAATAGAAAACATCAGCGATTGGTTGCTAGCCGATAGCCTAATATGCGAGCATCTTGGAACTCTTGTTCGTTAGCCCGCTCTAACAACAATATCTTATAGTTCAAGTTAGGTTTTTGTTCATTTATATTCTGTTGTTGATCCCCAACTTCACTTGTAAAAAGAAGCCTTAGTGGCCAGGTGTCAAAACTCATGCATATTCTAAAGCAACATTTGCTGAAACTACTGGGTTTTTATTAACCTGCATCAGTTAAAGACAATCGTAAAATAGACAAGTAAATACAAATAGACCCAGCACAGCTTTAGAGCACAACGAAATAATAGTCACGACTTTAAAAGTAAGATTGAATTAAGTATATAAACCTTTTACTCAAGGTCAAGCTGTTCAGTCAATACTATAGATGTCTTATAGAAGACTAGTACGAGTAGACATGTAAGATAGACGTAAGTATCTGTAAAAAGCAGCGTGATTGTGCAATTTATATAGAAATACATCGCCCCACCTGCATTGCTAGCCAGTGATAAATGTAACATGTGCATTCTGAGTTGTGACGAGTAATGTAGATATGGAATCATCATCATCATCATCATCATCAGCTCATTTTATGTCTTCCCTGCTGAGGCACGAGCCTTCCCTATGGATGGATAGGAAGAACGGGTGATAAACCACCACGCGGGCCCAGTGCGGGTTGGTGGTTGTTAACGGCCGCTAATGCAGCCGGGACCAACAACTTTACGTGCCTTCCGAAGCACGGAGGAGCTCGAGGCGATACCTTTTTGGTCACCCATCCGATGACCGACCTTTGCGAAAGTTGCTTAACCTCAGCACGCGCAGACCAGGCGCGTTAACCACTGCGCCATCAAGCCCCTCCCACAGCAGATATAGCAGATATAGAATGCTACCTGATAATTGAGCTGTTTCATTATGTAGGTTGCATGACCATAACCTGTCTTTAAATACACATTCAACACGAAATGCATCATCATCATCGTCGTCATGTTAATAAATAAATACAAAAATAGGTTTCTATTTTTCATGAAAAGCTAACCATTGCCAATGTTCTCTATATAGAAAGTATTGTCCAGTAAAAACCATATAAATACTTTAGACATATATGATAGAGCATTGAAACATTTCTCGATCCAAACACCTCGGAGAATCTAGTAGGATGCCGAAAAAACCAGTTTGAGGCCATCAGCAAACTCTCTGAAAAACATATTTTAATATTCTAAACGCTGGTGGCCGATTGGCAACACCCTCAGCTCGATATCCATAGGTCCCAGGTTCATCTTCTAGGTGGGGCAAGTGTGTTTCGGATTCCCGGTTTTGTACAAACAACCCGCATTTGGCATGGCAACCCAACATATGTAGTGACAACTTGATTGTAATGATGGAGGCCTTTGCCCAGCAGTGGGACAGTTATAGGCTATTCATTTTGTATTGTTCTTAGTAACAAAACCGAATAATATTTTAAGCGGTATAAGAACAATACGCTCTCCACCCATAACGTTTCACTAAACGTGAAAAACATTAAAGTTTTCCACGTGACGTCAATCATGAATATGGAATGTGCCGAGTGTAAATTCGTTTCATAAATTCATGGTATTTTAGGTTGATGTTGGTTATGAATTCTGTTGCATAGACTTTATAGTATGTGGTACCCATTTAGCGTTATATAGCCCCGAAGGATTCCTTCGTTTATTTAGATAAAGATATGGAAACAATTTTATTGAACTGTTATGATGAACTATTTGAAATAGATGTGTTTAATTGTTCCATTATTAAGTTAAAACGTATGTTCAGAACTTAAGTTCTGAACATACATAGAAGATACATAGAAGATTGTCTTGCCTATCATAATATAGTAGGCTTGTCAATAAACTATAACTTTTTCGTAAATGTAATGTTTTTCTGTTATGTAATGAATGAAACAAAGTCAAAGTCAAAGTCAAATTTTTTTATTCAAATAAACTAACGAAAAGTGCTTTTGAATCGTCCATACTTATTTTTTTTACCTACTAGGACCCATACAGGACGTCTATTTTTAGCCGTGGAGAAGAATGGGCGCAAGAAACTCCACAGCTTTAATAGAAGTAATGAAATTTACAAAAAAAAAGTGTCGTTACCAAATCATACAATATTTATTTTGCAAACTTATTTAAAAACTATAAGTCTATTTATAACTATTTTATGTAACCAAATTTCGTTTTCGACATCTTGATGCTGAAACACCTACATACGAACGCGACTGCGTGCGTTAGCCTTCACCAAAAAACCAGCAAGCACAAATTTGAACGAGTTGTTAGACAAGGCGACACCATCTCGCCTTAAATATTCTCTGCGGCACTTGAGGCAATTAGGAAGCTGCACTGGGAAGATAAAGGCATGATTATTATCGATGGGGAAAGTCTTTCGAATCTTAGATTTGCTGACGATTTGGTTCTTGTATCAGAAAGTATTGAAGATATGCTAGCCATGATAGTAGACCTTAAAAGCGAGTCCATCAAGGTCGGCCTCAAAATGAACACAAGCAAAACCCAAATCATGACAAACATCGCCAATGCACACAATTACCACCTACCAGTAAAAGTTGTCAATGAATGTGTGTATCTGGGTCATAAGATTACGCTGGGGTACGAGAACCAGACCGTGGAAGTGGACCGCCGAATTGCACAAGCCTGGGCTGCATTTGGCACCAACAGAAAAATTCTGCGTAGCAAACTACCTTTACACATGAAGGTCCGTGTATTCGGGCAGTGGGTGCTGTCTGTGTTCACATACGGAGCGGAGACCATGTCACTCACAAAAAAGCCGGCTGAGAAGTTCAGAGTAGCGGAGAGGGCGATGGAAAGAGCAATGCTTGGACTAACCCTGCGCGACAGATAGACCAATGAATGGATACGACAGATGACAATAGTTGAGGACGTGGTCAGCATTATCGCAAGAAGGAAGTGGACATTGGCAGGGCATATTGCTAGAATGGATCGTAGCCGTTGGCTCGGAAAACTGGAATGGAGACCCAGAACAAATACCCGAGGAAGAGGAAGACCTCCCAAAAGGTGGGTTGATGATATCCGAAGATATGGAAACTGTGATTGGATGGAGAGGGCGCAAGACCGCCGGAAGTGGAGAGGAGGAGAGGAAGCCTACGTCCAAAGCTGGACAAATGATGGGCCGCATTGATGAAGATAATAATGAACAAAATTTTTGTATATGATTGAAAGTTTCTAAAAAATAAATTTAAAAAGAACATACTAACATTAATGGCACAGAATAACTAATAATACTCTATTGGTTTATCTATAAAGTACAAAGAGAAAATTAGGTCAGTCAAGTTGTTATATTAAATAACAATATTCGTATCAGTTGTTTATTTTCTTAACATGACATAAGCAATGCACTATCAACCTCATTATCCTATCATGAGAATGCTTTCAAGATTTAGTTCACAATTTTGCTCTTTGTTTCTCTATGTACCTTGCGTAATATATATACGTAGAAGGGCTCTTAGCAACTTTGTGTTGTTGTTTGCACATTAATATCCCTTAGACACCTTTTACGTTAAAGGTACAGTTGCCTCTCCCAAGAAACCGTCTATATGTACAGTCACGAATTTAGATGAGATGTGACTCTTGAAGTCTTACAAGAGGAGATGAGACTCACAAGCTGAGAGATATGAAATCAGGATTCAATAATTGACCAAACTTAACGGAAACGAACGTAAAATAAAGGAAGAAATAAATTTGTAATGCGTCCTATTTATGGGGTTTTAATAAAACACCGATAGCTTGCTGATTAGGCGTGTTGTGTGCTCACGTCCGATCACCTCAACGCTTGGCTGACAAGTGACGCGGGTGGTTACACCTCACAAGCTTGTATGTGCTTGGCAAGGTCTCTTGCTGAATTTCTTGAAGCTTCTTCTCAGTGACATTCATAAGAGATCAAATTGTAGCCTAAACTGATAGACTGAATATAACACTTTGTAATTTGTTTTTGTTTTTTCATTTTTAGGACGTTCTAACCATTGAAGCCCATTGAACTTTGACACAAAACAAATGATCTACCAAATGAAACTGGCAGCAACCAGCTTTGTGTAGTGAGTAGAGATACTGCAAAGAGAAAAAACTGTGTCTGTTTTTATAATACTAATTGCCGGCTAAGCCAAAGCATGCGGCTCACCAAAGCCTTGATTACACTATTTTATAACGTTCACATTTATGTCTGCGTGGCTTGATTTTTAAAGTTAAACGCCTCTATGGTCTTGTGGTTAATACCACTGGTTTCAGACCCATAGGTTCAATTCCCAGTGGGTGTACATGTTTGCGTACTCGGTTTGGTTACTGCTAGGGCTTGTTTGTCCGCCTGGCTAACTACCACCATCTTATCTAAAATTGTCTCCATAACATCAATGTTGGTAGCATTGTGGTGTTCCGGCAGCTAAAGATAAGATAGCCAGTCAGTACCTCAGTAGGTAAGGATTCCGGCGGCCTTATCTTCATTTAACATCAAGTGACATGAAGCCCAAGTCCGTAACCGTAAAAAAATTAAAAAATATATAAAATTGAAGAATCACAGCATCGAGCTTTTGACGTTTTAAAATCGAGACCTATATGGAATACTGTCACTGTAGTCTATGTACGTTTGCAACGGCAAGGGTATCACGACCCTAAAGCTTCTCTATGCCCAATTATTTCACTGGATCCATTTCTTTAAGCCGAAACATAGTAAGGCTGTAAGCTAGAGCTAACTCTAGTTTCGGCTATAGATAGATATTAGTACAAGCTAGACGTCACTTTCCATCGTCGTGCACTTATCGAAATTGTTTAGTTATGGAATTTCTAACTCCCAGAGTTCCAAACTTTAGAATTGGTATGCCCACAAATAAGGTATGTTCACCTGAAGCGACCTAAGTTTAATCGACCTGACATTAAACGTTAGGTACGTACGTTTAATGTCAGGCCGCTAATATATTCTTTGTGTTCCTATATTTTGTAGATTTCTGTATAATTGTCACCAATTGTGAAAGTTGCATTAGTTGTTGACTACTGCATAAAAAAACACAAGCATCAACGTCGCAAATTATTTTTAACAAAGTGATATTCAAAAGTACCAACGATGTTGCATTCTTTAGATTATTCGTACAATGTGCGGCAGTAAGGAGCAACTGATCGGGATGCCTCCCGCAAAGGTTTAACTGACGTAACGTGAAACGTTACGAATTCATAAGCTCTTCGGACAAGTTCACTTTGAAATTCGTAAGTACTTTGTTAATTAATTACACGTGCACTATTAACATTAAATAGAAGTGGAGTGTTTTTAATTTTGCTGACGAACAATAACTTTACTCTTTCTTTTTCTGTAAAGATAGTGTCTTAACGGTGGTACATTTGGGCTAATAGCTTATAACTAATTATATTTAACGTTTTTAGAGACAATGTAGTCAAAAACCTATAGGACTCCGAATTCAATAGATAGAAGAATATCAGTTGATATTATACAATATGTCCCGTTTCCAACCTCAGAGACTTTAAGGGTTGATTGATGGCATCATTTTATTTATTTTTAAAAATAAAAGCAATGGTGCAACTCTAACCCCCTAGCAATGGAAGCCATTTCAATATTTAATTAATATCCACAAGAACGTGTACCTTAAAATAGCTATAGCGTCGGATGTGGATGTCCTATGCTCATAAAAATAGATTATTTTCATAGCTCTTTAAACTGTCTACAAACGACATATTGTTACTTAAGACTTTTTCATGCAAACCTTTTTTAAAGTATAAATAATGTTAACTTAAAAGCCAAAATATTTTTTAAAAAAATCTGTCGTGCCAGGTACTGAAAAAACCAGCCCGTGTACCTACTTTTATTAAAAAAATAAAATAAAATGATGCCAAGAATCAACACTTAAAGTCTCCGAGGTCGGAAACGGGACATATTGTATAAATCGTTTTAAAAAAATAAAAATGTTTGCCGAGATTGATGAGAATAATAATAATAATAATAAAATAATAAAATATGTTTATTTTCCCATCACAAAAATAGGTACATTTGAGTAAAGGCTTATTTACTAAAAATTTAAATAGCTTCCCATATTTGTGAGAGACTGGTGCCTGATAAAGGTTTCAGAAGGAAACCTGGGCTACAGGTCGCCAGGCCCTCCCTGCAAATAGTAACTATTTATTTTAACAAAGTACTACTTAACTAATTAACAAATTTTTATCAAAAGGAAAAACAGATCGAAAACAAATGAGAAACAGATAACCTGTTTGAGTATACATATACTGTACTGTGTTCGAGTGTTCGTGTAATGGATGTTTGTAAAATATATACCTATGAATATACTATATATGTATGTGTGTGGGTATGAGAATGTTTGGGTGTGTGGGGGTGTGTGTGTGTGTGTGTGTGTGTGTGTGTGTATGAGGGTGTGTGAGGGTATGTGTGTGTGTGTGCGTGTGTGTGTAAGTAAGTGAGCAACTGTGTGAATCGAGAAGAGGCGACGCAAATCAATGGAAAGGATAGGGAAATAGGTCTCAAAACTTATCTCTGAGGACAAAGCAAATCCTCCGTAGCCTCGTAGTCAAGTGACATAAGAAATTTTGAAACAGAGGACTTGCAGGCTGTTTTCTGAAGGGGGTAGATACGGAGGGCAGCATTCATCTTGTTATAGAGAAAGGGACCGAGGAAATGGAAGAACCTTTGCGCGAAGGAAGTTTTTTGGGCAGATTCGATGCAGACTTTAGTTTTCCGTCGCTTATCCCTAAATAATTTGGGGTCATAGGGAACCTGTGAGTGCTTCCTGAGTACGGTCTTAAGTATGAAAGTTTGTCTAACTGTTAGTACTTTCCAGTTCCTATACAGATCGACTGTGGGGAATCGATACGGGTGACCTGCAGCAACTTTTAGGAGAATGCGTTGAGCCCTCTCCACCGGCAAAATGTATGTTTTAGCAGTGCCACCCCAAGCGGTGATGCAGTATTCTAAAAGCGAGTGGCACAGCGCGTAATACACCATTTTAATGGTTTTACGGTCAGCAGCATATTTTAGAGTACGAAATATGTAAATTAGCTTTCGGACCCTTGAAGCCAGGAGCTCAAGGTGAGGTTTGAAAGAGAGCGTCTGATCCAACAAGACTCCGAGGTATTTGATGCAGTCAGAGCGTTCCAATGAAGGGCAAGAGCAAGGGAACGCACAGGGCGGGCCACTGCACCCGTGGGCAATGATGTTATGATCAGATGATGGGAGGTTACTTGTCCTAAGTGAGAAAGCTACATATTTCGTTTTTGAGACATTCAAAGTGAGGACGTTGCATTTTAGCCATCTCATCACCGAGTCAAACCCTCTTTGCGCAAGTTGGAAAGCATTAGCCCAGGAGTCACCACAAAACGCTAGTGCAGTATCATCGGCGTAGGTAAAGACTTTACCCCCACAAAGTTCAAGCTGACACAGGTCGTTTATGTATATGAGGAATAATGTTGGGCCTATAATACTGCCTTGCGGGACCCCGTATGTAATGTGCGCCTCTTCACTAATCCATTGCTCTATCTTCACCTTATGGACCCTACCGTAAAGGTAGTCCTTAAAAAGCTTGAGAGGAAGGCCTCTTATTCCGTACTTTTCCATCTTGTGTAGAAGGCGAGAGAATGGAACCGTATCAAAGGCCTTCGCCAGATCAAGGAAAAGCACCAGGCACTTTCTCTTTTTATCCAAAGCTGGGACAATAGAATGCACAAGATCGTGAACAGCATCGTTAGTTGATATTCCTCTACGAAAGCCATACTGAGATGGTGAGAGAATATTATTAGACTCGAGGTAGTGTGTCAGTCTCTTATTTAATATCCGCTCAAGAACTTTAGAAAGAGTTGGTAGTATGGATATTGGTCTAAAGTTGTCAACTAGATCCTTGTCTCCACACTTGTAGACCGGTTTTATTTGACCTATTTTAAAGGCTGAAGGAAACACTCCATTGGAGATCGCAAGATTGCATATATGTGTGATCGAGGGTACCAGGAACTGAGCGTATCGTTTCAAGACCTTGCCAGATATCAAGTCTGCACCAACAGCACAGTTATCCCTCAGACCATTCATAATATGCATGACCTCAGACTCATCAGTAGGTGACAACACGAAGGAGTTAGCGGGGGCAACTGTCTTGTGGTTGTTACAGTAGCCGCATGTAGGATCATTACAAGGGCTAATTTTCTCGGCCAAGTTTTTCCCGACATTAGCAAAATAGCTATTAGCTTCATTGAGGCTCCGTTGAGGGTTCAGTGAGGAGACGAGTGAGGACGAGTGATCGACAGTGGGATTAGATATACTTATGCCCTTAATAACCTGCCACAGTTGGCGTTTGTTGTTTTGTGTCCTAGTGATTTCGTGCTTATCATGACAGCGTTTGGCTTTTTTGAAGAGAGCATTACAAAAATTACGACAACGCCTATATGTGGTTAGGAGAACTTCGTTATTAGGATCACTTTTGGATTTTTTGAGCAATTTATCTCTGCATCTCATGCAGCGCAATAATCCAATAGTGATCCAGGGCTTCAAAATAGTTTTCCTTTTAGGAGTTTTGCGTGGTTTTGCACAGGCTTTAATAGCATCCGATAAAGAAGAGATCAGCAAGTCAGCGGCTAAGTTGGTGTCTGTGACAGTGAGAATAGATTGAAAGTCGATATTTTCAATGGCTCTGTCAAGCTGTTCAAAGTTAATATGCTGTAATAAACTAGTTTTGGGCGGTAATTTGGATTTAAGAATGACGCTGAGTGCCACCGTGTGGTGATCCGTGATAGACGAATGGAATATAAAGCTTGTAGCTTCTAATTTGGTCTTGATGACAATGTGATCTAAACAAGTCCGGTCATGTGTAGGCTCAGTAAAGCTCAGTAAAGAGAATAGTATTTAACTTTTTAGTGTCTCGTTTTTTATTTTTATATTGGTATTTAAATAGGGTTTGTAGTTGAATGCTGTCATGTAAGGATATTGCCTGTCAGTCATAAAGAATCATCAAAATATCTCACTGCTTTCCATACAAGTTGATTTTTACAAGTGCCATCTTACCTCACCTACAAATAAACATTTAAAGGTACAAATTCTACAAATCTTCTCACGTTATTTTACATAGGCATTCTTTAATTAAACCTGACGTTTCAAACCCTTTAAGGAGTCCATTTAAGGAGCTCGATGACTCAGTCTGCGATAGCTGAACTTAAGCTACTTTTGCAAAGGCCGCTCCTCGGATGGGTGACCAAAAATTTAACATACCGAGCTCCTACGTGCTTCAGAAGGCGCGTAAAGCCGTTGGTCCCGGCTGCATTAGCGTCGTTAACAACCACCAATCCGCACAGGATCCGCATGGTCGTTTATTGCATTCTCCCTATGGTGTTTTCATCCATAGGGATGGCATCCCCTAGCAGTGGGGACATAAAATAAGCTAGTGATCATCATCATCTCATTTATGACCCACTGCTGGGGCACGAGCCTTCCCTATGGATGGATAGGGAGAACGGACCATAAACCACCACGCGGGCCCTGTGCGGATTGGTGGTTGTTAACGATTGCTAATGCAACCGGGACCAACGGCTTAACGTGCCTTCCAAAGCACGGAGGAGCTCGAGATGAAAAATTTTTGTTAACCCATCCGATGACCGGCCTTTGCGAAAGTTGCTTAACCTCAGCAATCGCAGACCGGGCGCGTTAACCACTGCGCTATCGAGCTCCTCTAAGCTAGTGATGATGATGACGAAATAAATTATATTTATATTATTTTATTTATCATAATATTAGTAGGTATTATCATCGTTGAAGTTACTAAAAGAAATAGGTAAGCTACTTATGCACAATTGCAAAAAAATAAACCCAAATGCTAGACGAGGCCATTATGTCTACACCCGACGAAAACAGCCTGTAAGGGCGCGTAAAAGGTTACACCAAGGTGATGCTGCGGGGTCGAGAACCCAGACATGCACACGACCCTTTGTCGAAAGCTTTGACGCTGAGCTGTCTTTGACGAAGCTGTTCGTGAAGCCCGCAAAAAGTGTTTTTCTAAAATTCAATTAAGTTTCATTATTGCTTTTCAGTGCCTTTTTTGTGAGAGAAAATATGTTTTTGTATATATAAGGCGTTCAATAAATTATTAATTAAAGAATTATTAATTTAATTAAAGTTGAAAGGGACCTTTGGGCAGGGTACGGTCCGAGGTGGGTTCTAGATTAAGTTATAGTTTTAATTTTTTTTTGTTTATTCATACACTGTGTGTCATTAAACTTATCTTAATGTTAGGTATTTTAATAATAATAACAATAACTAAAAACGAAAGTACCTTATGTAATTTTTCTAAAAAAAAATATTTGTAATTAAAATGCTATATATTTATTATTGAATAGCACTTGAAAGGTTGCTTACCTACCGTAGGACTTAGCCAGCATTGTTTTATGTTTTTCATCACTTTTAATTACGACAAGGTACCTAATCGATGTTTTAATAGCTCACATGGAAAAACTAGTTCAATACTTGTTGGTGGGTATAGGTAATTGAAAATTTCAATTTGACAATATACCAAATATAAATTATCAATGACAAATGAAATTAACAATGACTCGACATTGATAATTTCTTTTTGGTAACATATAATATGTATATGTAAATAACAAGACAAAATTTTACTAGAAAAATTCAACCAGTCTCAGGCAACTCGAGTGGGAAATGAACCCCCGACCTTTGAATAGCCGGTCCAATACTCTGACCGCTGAGCTACCGGGGCCCCAGAAGATCGTTGAATTTTTCTAGTAGTTTGTGATTTACGCTACGCAATATAAATTATTAATGTCGACTACATTTTGGTATATTGCCATATAGTAATTATCAATGTAGATTTAGCAATAAATTTTCCTATACTTTAACAGCTTTAGACAAAACTTATCTAAGGCGGATTGCTTAAATTGGATAAAGATTATTGATAAGACATAATAATAGGTGCTTACGTAATATTCACAGTCATCATCATCATCTCAGCCAAAAAGACATCCACTGCGGGACAAAAGCCTCTCTCAAGGATAAATAATTTTGAGAGGAATTTGCCATAATCGCCACGCTTGGCAGGCGGGTTGGCGATCGCAGTAAGGTGAGAATAATCACAGAGAGACGCTGCTGCCCATCCTCTGGAATGGTCCCATAGTCGCCTTCTACGACACCCACGGGAAGAGATTGGGTGGTGCAATTCTTTACCCCCGGCACCACACGGGGAATATTCACATTCAATTCACAGTAATTAAATGTATTTATATGTAGGTACCCCAACCACCAATCCGCACTGAGCCGCATGGTGGTTTATGGCCCGTTCTCCCTATCCATCAATAAGGAAGACTAGCTCCCAGCAGTGGAGACGTAAAATGAGCTGATAATGATGATTTAGGTACTCATCTGACAGTGAGTGTGTGACTGAAAGTATTCGAGGGGTTGCGTACTCCTTGCCATCCTCTTCAATTTATTCCATACTAGTTGTCGCCCGCGACTTCGTTCGCGAAGACTACATTATCTCACAGGAACCTGTTACCAGGATAAAAAGTATCCTATATCCTAGTCCGGGTCATGGTCTGTCTATGTGCAAAGTTTCATCCAAATCCGTTCAGCCATTTTCACGTGATGCGCGGTCAAATAAACAGATAAACAGACAAAAATTCTAAAAACTGTTGGAACGTGTTCTGTTATCGATTCTAAGTATCCCCAGCCAACTTTTTTTCGAATATCTTCCATGTACAGACTTTCGATTAATTTTAGCTTTATTATATGTATAGATAGAGGATATATTATATGTATAGATTATTGTTCTCTTGTTTTTAGGTTTTTATGTTGTAATTCTGATTTCAATCTGTCACCAACATTTAAGAAACATTGTTTATAGGGTAGGCACCACTGTTGGACACGATTTTCGTCGGCAAAAAATAACATAGATTTTCGTTGTTTTACGAGATGACAGCAAGAAAGCAGGTGGTCTGAATTTTGTCGTTGTTAAAGAATAAAATCAGTTGCTGAACCTAACTTTAATGATTAAGGGACAGCATGTTGATGAGGAGCTCGATGGCGCAGTGGTTAACGCGCCCGGTCTGCAAGTGCTGAGGTTAAGCAACTTTCGCAAAAGCCGGTCATCGGATGGGTGACCTAAACCTTATCATCTCGAGCTTCTCTGTGCTTCTGAAGACACGTTAAGCCGTTGATCCCGGCTGCATTAGCAGTCGTTAACAACCACCAAACCGCACTGGGCCCGCGTGGTGGTATATGGCCCGTTCTCCCTATCCATCCCTTCCAGCAGCGGGGACATAAAATGAGCTGAGGATGATGAAGATGATGATGTTGATGGTTCCTGTCGAATACTGGTGTCACTACGCGAAATTCATTTTCATCCAATTTCACTGCTTTCACTCAGTAATTTCCTTTTTAGTACAGTAGGGACTTAAGGTTTGTACGATTTGGAAGACGTTCAACCGTAAAATCTCTCCACTGCGGGTGATAATGACAACGGTCTTGCGGCAAAGGGGCTATGATTTAACTTGCCAGGGCTATATTATTGGGCTTCCCTTTATATATCTGACTTGGTCGCGGGATTTTTATTATTTTTATGTTTGGTGTGGATGGGTAAGCTGTTAAATATATAATATGTAGGTACTTGGAAAACCTTGTGAAAATGTAGATGAGAGATTGAAGACTTAAGTTAATATAATATCACAGTAACTGCATAATTAAGGAGTTGAAAAAGAGCCACATAAACGCCTAGCAGCAAATTCACCCACCTAAAATTCAGTGTAGCATAAAAGTTTAAAAAATGGACTATTAGTAATCTGCTTTTTCACGTTATATTACGTCAGTTTTTTCATCGTGTTTTCGTCGTTTTTTATTAAAAAAGAACCCATTGAAATGAATCCTTCTTGGGGTGCTTAATAATCTTATTGCAAAAACTCAAGTCGATCCGTTGCTCCTTTCTATTTTGATGTAAGCAAAGGGCAAAAAAACACACTTCCATTCATATTTAATTTTACTTAGGTCTAGCCGTAAATCATAGTTCTAAAACTATTAACTATTAAAGAATAAAATGTATTTTTAGATAATAATTTCACATACTAGCAATTAAAAATAAAACATATTTATCAATTATTTTGTGATATCTTTATGATGGCAAATTATCAAACTAACCTTATAATAAAAATATTACCTTTCAAAATTTTCATTTTTGCAGCTTCCGCGATGTCCTCGGATAAGTGGTCACAACAACGGCATCATTTTCACAATTTTTAAAATATGTAACAGCAAAATGATTATTCGAATATTGCAGAGAATAGCCAATTCCCTAATTTGCGCATCATGCCTCCCCAATACAACTTACGAAGCAGCAGAAGCATTCCATTTCAGCGGTTGCAACGTTTGAGTTTAACAAGAATTTCACATTCAAGTATATTAAAAAGTTTCTCACTAAGCTCGCTCACTAATTTCAAAGCCACCGCTAATTAGTAAAAGAGCACTCCTTTGCGGTAAATGTCAAGTGAGAGTGCAATGAAAAATAAGGTGGAAACGCTAGCGCGGGAAACTGTGCCAAGGCCACCTAAGCTGGCACTTGAATGAAAGCGCGTCGAACACTGCAATCAAGCCGCAATAACCCTCCTAATAGTAAATTTAAATACATCCTATTTTGTGTCTCTAACCATAGATTCAATGCGTGTTTTGAATCGAGCTAAAACCTAACCTATTCACAACACTATGCACGCGAACGTCAAACGCAGCCACGTCGTCGGCACGAGCGACGCGCTCACTATCGTCAAGCACTTTCGAACTATTCCATTTTCAATTTTTTTTGACGTCCCGTTCGCGAGGTGACGGTTGAGCGCGATGCAACATCCCACCTCCGAGCTCCAATCGACTGGAACTGCCGGCAGAGGCCGCCGCTCGCAAAATTGGCGCAATTTCAACGCATGCGCGGTGCATTCGCAATCCGGCGGGACTCGATCTGACCCGACGCCCCTCGCTTGATAGAAAAATCGACGACGTAACGTGACGTCAAGCTTGTACACAAATGTATGAGTTAACCGAGCGATACAAAAACATCCGAGCCTAATGACACTATTCGGTGGCTCGCAGAGAGGTTTCTTATCTAAGTGCCAACCTAAGGTATTAGAATAGCCGCTCAAAGCATTTAGTGCTGGCACTGAAAAGGTAAATTATAGCTGTTCCTCCCTATCTTCGTATTCTTATCTTCCCTTTAGCTGCTTCCATTATTCTTGCAAGGAAAAAATACAAATCTCCTTTCTTAATCCCGTCGGAGGCGGCGGGAGATTGTTTTGAATATTGGTCCGGTGTAGTCTCACCAGTTTGAATTTTCGTTTTCTCTCACGCGGAATTTCACTGGCGTTCTTTTGTTTCGTACAAATAGGTCCCTGGGGATGGGGAGGTGTTTTGATATTATGGTTAAGGCGGCGGCGCGAGGCGTTGAAACGTACACGATAAGCTGATTCAGTGTCAAGTTTTTAGAATGTAGTAAGCCACCGTGCTTTAAATGATTAACGACTGTAAGTTTTACAATACTGAAAGTGAAGTGGCACCGCTACCGTAGAATAAATAAATAAATATTAGACAACATGACGCACTATGCACTGACTCCAAAGACAGTAGCTTAAGCACTTGTGTTATGGAAATCAGGAACAACGACAGCACCACAACCCCCCAGACCCGAGAAAATATAGGAAAAGTTCGTTTTCTACATTGATCCGACCGGGAATCGAACCGGGACCTCGGAGGTCGCAACACCAAAAACCGGCGTGCAAGCCACTCAAGTACGGATGCCGACAATAGTTTATATAGGGCGTAAATAGGTTCGTTAGTAATTTTGGTTTGGTAGTGATATTATGGTGGGAATTTTTTTTCGTTTTCGTGGTAATCAGTTATGTTAAGAACGTAATCAATGTCAAGTAAATCATTTAAGTATGAAAGTAACTAGAGTACGTAAGTCTCTTTACTATAAAATATGAAACATATTATCCGTTTTTCAAACTTCGATAGTCGAACCGACGATTGCTAGAATTGAGTACGAGGATCCTTAAACTCCTGAGAGTTAGACTACTGAGGTGAACCCATACCTAACACAAGCATATATATAATAGAATAGAATATACTTTATTTGCTTTTGATTGGGTTACATCATAGTAGTTATTATAATATGGCTCCTCCCATTCAGTCAACAATGGTGGCATGCAAATTATAATTAAATTTCACAAAATAAAAAAGTAAATTTCACATAAAGTCATTATTAGCATAAAACTGATAAAAATAAAAAATCAATAAATAAATAAATTAAAAGTTAAATCGAAACAATAAGGATGTCAAACTATGGATGCAAGTCATAATCAATCACAAACAAAAGAAAAATGTCAAAAAGGCTATGCCATTGAAAAAGGCGCAAAAGTTTCAGGAACTTAAAACTAAAAATAAGTCAAAAACCAAATACGTGGTGATTACAAATGCTCTCTGCGACAGTTTATACAGTACCTACTACAAACGTTACATTCATTGTGCTCTAAAAATTTTTGTACTGTGTAAAAGGTATGTGATAAAAGCCATTTATCTAAACTAGTTAAGAATCCAGAAAATATATCCAGAAGAAAATATTATGACCGGATATTAATGACGGTAGTTGTTGACATTGAATGGGCGCCTTTGGCTTACAAAGTAAAAAGTGTTGAATAATTTCGGCGGGCTGGTTAGAACCACGATAGCTCAATTGGAAGAGCACCTGACCCGGAATGTCAGAAGGGTGCAGGTTCAAATCCTGCTCGTGGAAATTTTTTCAACATTTGTGTTTTTGTAATTTGTTCGCAACAAAATTTGCTTTAAAAATCATTTTGAACATTTTATAGTTAAGAATCCTCCAACATTAAGTTCCTTTATGCTTTCAGGTAATTTATTGTAGACGACAATCTTTCAATTCCAGAAGTAGTTTTTTTTTAAATCGAGTACTTCTGGGAACAATAGATGTTCCGTCGAGGGATGTATGTATGCGAGGTTGTGATGATGGTAGGTTCCATGGCGATGGTAAATAACGACTGCGTCTCTTATGTGATGTTGTATATTTGCAGTGACTACATTGTTACTAACTAACTTATTATCTAAACCTTACACGACTATTTATACAGTACTACTATGTAGATGTTGGAGGGAGGATGCCGTGACATATCTTTATCGGATCTGCACGCGTTTAGGAATGTGCTTACAAACTCTTTAACCGATACGTGATGATAATAAATTATGTGGCGACTCGGGCCGCCACAGTACTCCCCCTCTTGAAAAAGGGAATAAAAAAAACCATCAGGTCTTCAGCTTGGAGATGCCAGTGGTGCTCTAATCCACGTTAAGTCGTGATGAGCGTGCTCAAGTCTTCATTGACAAAACGAGCGTTCTCCAGTCTACGTGACTCGAGACGAGCGTGTGCTACCATGTCTGCTGTGAGTCGAGACGTGTGGAGTGCGACGGTACTTATTTTGACCGTCGAGTGATGCCGAGGATCCAGGAAGCGATACGTTGCTGCGATGGAACCTTGAGGCAGGCTGGCTTGCTGAATGCTGCTAAGAGAGCTGTTTCCTTGTATTTGAACAAAATACTTATTATAGTATACCTTTTAAAAAACCATCGGTCGTTTTACATTTACGTACACGAATATTTTTTATAATTCCTCTCAACGTCATAATATTATTTTTATATCACGTTATACCAAGAATATAAATAAACACACAAATTAAGTGGCATAAACAAGTACAGCTTTAAAATAAGCATATTCTTGCAATGAACTTTAAATTACGCATTACATGTTAATAATAAATTGAACTATTTAGACTTAATAAAATATATAATAACAAAACATAAAAATTAGAATTGACTAGGATTAAACATTAAGTACATAGAGATAAGACATGTTGCATTCAGTATACATGCTTAAAATAGGGAAATAAGTGCATAGCTAAAAAATATTATTAAAATTGACTAACATCTTATTATTACTTTAGTTACCCTAACATGGTTCATTTTTGTGCTGTATTTTTATTGCACAATCAAAGCATTTTAAACTTGTTGAATATCTTCATTTTGAGTACAACTTCATTATAGCTTCATAATTATCCTCGAACTGGCGTATTCCTTGGCTCTTTACCAGATAACCGGAGAAATCAATTCGCCTGGAGGTAGCTAGTAGCATATAAGCGTCTTATGAAGTGTAATAATATCTCATAAAACCATCGACTGGTAAAATAATGCTTCTAAATATCTCTTCCCGTAATTATAAATAACATACCTCAAACCACTTTGTCAGTCGGTAAAAGTGAGGCGGTTTAAACGGGTGAATACTCGTTGTATACATATTATGCTTATTTTCCTTTGTTTCATTTTTCATTATCGTGATGAATAAGTGATATATTGTGTTCTTTCTGCAGTGAACTTGACCTTGCGCAAGCGTAGAGTAAACGGCGAAAAGTGCTGCGTCGGAAATTCTTGCGCGTTCGCTGCGCTGCACAATTTATGACGTAATGTGTGCAGTTATGAAATCGTTAGTATATTCTATATCGTATTGTTTTTCTCGGTACCTTATTTCTTTTGCCTTTGTCGAAAAAACGTTCTTAATACGATGTGCCGGAAAGGAAGCCAAAGTTGTGGGAGCCATAGAATGATGTTAAATGACGCAGTCGCAGCTCGCTGTAGCTCGGCATAGTGATTTAATTTTGATAATCTTGTTGCGTCCGTCGCTGAACAGAATGTTACTGCCATGGTTGATGTGTAGATATTACAAATGACTCACGTGTTTTTTTTTTCGGGTACTCCATTGGAAGGTTGCTTGTTGCTTGAGCGGGGTCACCAGTGTTCCGTCGAGGAATGTATGTATGCGAGGTTGTGATGATGGTAGGTTCCATGGCGATGGTAAATAACGACTGCGTCTCTTATGTGATGTTGTATATTTGCAGTGACTACATTGTTACTAACTAACTTATTATCTAAACCTTACACGACTATTTATACAGTACTACTATGTAGATGTTGGAGGGAGGATGCCGTGACATATCTTTATCGGATCTGCACGCGTTTAGGAATGTGCTTACAAACTCTTTAACCGATACGTGATGATAATAAATTATGTGGCGACTCGGGCCGCCACAATAGAGGTCACCATCCTATTTCTATTTCTAGTATTTCTAGGGTAGATGTCTATAGCCAATTCCTTAGATGGATGAGGATTCCGCGTCCGCGCTACCACATTCGGCCTTATCGTTATCCACTGATTTCAGTAATCATAATAATCTTTATTTTTAGACCAATACCCATAAATGTTGTTAGTAAACTTAAAAGCTATGTTAGTAGAGAGGGCGCTTCAAAAATCCTTAAAGTATTTTTTGGATTCACGTAATTCATTAATAATATGGCACTTGGGCCCAATGCCTAAGTATAGAACAGTCAGTCCTAATTTTTACAACCATCAGGATGCCATTGCTACCCCCATACTCTTCTCAAAGTTAAAGCTCAGTAATTTGTTTTTAAATACAATAAATATGCGGAAGGTATTGCTTGTCTAATCTGGAAAAATGCCAACAGATTACCGACTGAAAACTAGGCGAAGGTACTGCTATAACTAGAAATGTTTCTAATGAACTATAATATAAATGAGAAACAAAAACTAAGTCAATTGTGACAACTAAATCAAAAGAGAGAAAAGGGGAGTCCTTGAGGTGTTTTAGTAAAAGATAAATTGATCGACAGTCACGTCTGACGGGCGTTCGGGAATTCCACAGTCTGACGGCGTATACAGAAAAAGAATAGGAGTAAAAGTCGGCATTATGGTCCAGAATATGTAAGAGGGTGTTTAAGATGAGGAGCTCGAACGCAGAGTTCGTGATATTGCAAGTGAGGCAACTTTTGCAATACCGGTTAAACAGATTGGTGAACAAATTACAATGCTAAGAGAACCTCGAGCTCGGCACGATAAGACTTTGACCCTGTTACTGTCGAAGTCAGTCGTTAGAACCCACAAACCATTATTAGGTCGTCTTAAAACGCAGCAGAGGTGAGTTATATCCTGATCTTCCCAAGTCCTACTCACGTGGGAATCTCAGAGTCTGGCAGTAGAACGTTTTTGATGATGATGATGTTTAAATAGAGAGAGATAGCTAACACTATCATTGCAACCATACAAAAACGCATTGGACACAAAACATTAAACATAATTTACATAATTTTTATAAGCTTTACAGTCTCGCTCACCGCCGCACAGTTGCCTGCTTATCGGTCTTTTACAGGCTATACTTCGGAGAGTGTGCTGTTGAGCTGCATGAGCTCATTCCACCTTCCCCATTCTACCATCGGGAATCCAGACGTACGGCTGGCTACCACCCTTACCTGGTTGACATTCCACTTTTGCGCACCAAGCGTTTTGCTTCCACATTTATAATGCGTACAGCCAAAGAGTGGAATTCCCTGCCGGCGTCTGTATTCCCGAGTGCATATAAACCTAAAGTTTTTAAAGCCCGAGTGAATAGGCTGTTTCTGGGCAAGCTCGTTCCATCGTCGGCCTCTTCTTAGCCCTAGGGATTAGAATGAGGCCAAGAGCAAGCCCATCATACAATAAAATAAAAAAAAAACGAAGTTACAATTTGGCAGTCTTATCGCTATAAAGCGATCTCTTCCAGACAACCAGTCGGATGGAGAGAGCTATCAAACTGTAAAATTGGAGGTGCCAACTATTAAAACATATCAGCTAGAATAATGGGTTTTGTTAGAGTGGGATTTACAAATTACTGCGGATACCCAACTAAAATATATTTAAAATGCATCACTGTTTCTTTTTGTTGCAAGTCTTGCCTGATGTCGTACACACAGCAAACTCGCTAGCATGCACAACTGCAGCAAGTCGTTTTTCTCTTCTTACTTTAGTTTTTCCCGGCACTTTTATTCAAGAGAATTTAGTTCCTATTCTGTCTGGAAATAAAGTTACGTAATTGCAGTTGCACAGCCAAAGTCTCAAGGCGTTCAAGTTATTTTTCTGAGTGTGCTGCTGAAACATGTTTAAAGAGATTTTACAATAGAAACTTAGGTAGTTTCGGGTGAATAGTTAGGAAAATTTCCCTTGTATACCTAAAATCATCGACGATATATTCTAAACTGATGAGACCAGAATACAATCCACATACACGTATATTTAGATTTCAAAGACACCTTTAAAAATCTGTGTAGCACCAAACCAACACGGTCAGTGTAATAGTGCGTTTGCTCGACATTTTACACAGGCATTTACAACACAAAGATTATTTTTATTAAGACTTTTACTCAGGTATACATTATATATATTACACGCATTTTTTATTTTATCAATTGCAATTTTTTTTATGTCTATCAATAAATGATTAAATAATTAAATGTAACGGTTGCACTCACAGAATAAATATAAATTAGATCTGTGATTGCAGTACTTTCTTAGAAGTGTATAAATATCAAGAATAGAGTACTAAAAGACGCCAAAATAGAAAAATTATAGAGAAGTTATTGAGTGGAAAATTAGATCCCTTAAGTGTTTAAAACAGTTATGTTGGGTATGAATTAGATAAAATGAATTTAATAAATTAGTTTATAACAAAATAAATTACTTTTATTTCTTTATTTTTGTTAATTGTACTTTTCGGTTGGTGGTAGGGCTTGTTTGTCCGCCTGGCTAGCTACCACCATCTTATCTTAATATGTCGCCATAACATCAATGTTTGTAGCATTGTTGTGTTCCGGCAGCTAGAGATAAGATAGCCAGTACCTCACTAGTTGAGGGTCCCGGGTGAAGTGCGCTTCCACCAAATGGCCTTTATTATCACTTAACATCAGGTGAGATTAAGACACTGCGCTTACCCGTAAATATAAAAAAAATTACTTGACCTATGGCGTATTTGGCAAATTACATAAATGGACGAAAAGAGGATTTAACGAATTACCAATTTGTCTAATTTCTAATTTATCGATTTGACGATTTGCCCAATATCAGACTTGACCAATGTCGTAACACCCAGAATGTTAGTGTTCTTAAAACTATATATTGCCGTTCCTTAACAAAAACACACTGTTTATATTGGTTTAAGTAAATGCCCTGCCAACTTCAAATACATAGTTACTTTGTTTCAATTTAACCTGACGTTGTATTATTCTATCATTGTATTGACCTAAAATCATACCAAAATTATCATTTCAAAAAATGAGACAATGACAGTTATACAAAAAATTTTTCTCCACCTGTTTCGCCGTCAATTACAAATATTAGGTTTTTACCTATGAAATTGACGTTTTGTATGAAGATTTTTTATAACATAAAGTTTTTCATACTAACGTTTCTTCAATTTTCTTAGCAGATATTTGTTTAAAACTATAAAAATTGTTGGGCAGTGTGTTTGTTTCACTAGCTAAATATAGCAGCCCTTAAAAAGAAAAAAAAATCAAGTCCCTTCAAAGCTACAATGAAACAAAAGGTCAATTCCGCTAACAAAAGAAAGAAAAGAAGTCAATTTAAAAACAAAATTGGGTCATAAAGACACAAATTTAAAAACAAATATTATTACTGAAGCTAATTAAATGTGTCTAATAATATTAACGGCCGGTATTAAATTTTAGAAGCAATAAACTTATTAATGAGTGGCAAAAAAACGTCAATTTCATAGGTAAGGACCTAATAGTTTCAATTACTGTAGCAGCGTCCAGGTTCAGAGTTATCAATGGGTGTCAATCTAGCGACTGGTCTTAAGGTGGCTATTAGTCTTCAGTAATCTCCGGATATATCGGCGTATCGACCGTATGGATCTGTTTGCGCCACTCCTTTGACAAATAGTCACGACACAGAACCATTAATCAGTAGGTACTTCTTGCAAAAGTACTATCGTAATCTAAGAGTAGAAGCTAAAGCTTCGAAATGGAAGTATAGAAGTTAGAGTATTTGGTGAAACATTGACGTTACTTATAATAAACTTTAAAAGACCATTTTGTGTGTAAATCAATGTCTACCAATCAAATCCAATCAAACACAAATAATAAGTTAGTATAACTACTATTTTACAGACTATTTTATAAAATGTTCAAATATTTTTTTTGCGAACAAATTACAAAAACACAAATGTTGAAAAAATTTCCACGAGCAGGATTTGAACCTGCTGCACCCTTCTGACATACCGGGTCAGGTGCTCTTCCAATTGAGCTATCGTGGTTCTAACCAGCCCCCCGAACTATTTTATCTTAAACTCCAAAATGGCCGTCACCAGTATGCGGGATATCCAATATTATGATTTGTCGGGTTCCTTTGAAAGATATATATTACCTACCCTTTGTTACGTAACAAGATTCACACAACTCTTTACAAGACCCTTGTAAACATATTAGCATAAATTGTCATTTTATGAATAAATATTGTGGAAAATGTTTCTATAGAGTAAACCCTTAGCCCATTATGTCTCAAACATAAACCCAGACATTTGATTTCTCAACCTTTAAAAAAAATATATTTTACGGGTAAGCACATTGCCTTGATCTCACATGATGTTAAGTGATGATAAGGCCAATGCTGGAAGCGCACTTCACCCGGGAACCTCAACTGGTGAGGCACTCACTGGCTATCTTATCTCTAGCTGCCGGAACACAACAATGCTACAAACATTGAATTTATGGCGAAATATTTAGATAAGATGGCGGTAGCTAGCCAGGCGGACAAACAAGCCCTACCACCAACCAAACCGAGTACAGAAACATGTACCCCCCGCTGGGAATCGAACCCGGGGCCTCTGGATCTAAACCAGTGGTCTTACCCACCAGACCACAGAGGCGGTTAAAAACGTGGGTACACGTCTTCATGACAACTGCATATTTAGCTTAAGCTATTTTTTTAATTAAAATTTATTAAAAACAGTTAAAAGAATTTCTTATAATAAAATGTTACTAATAATACGAATACTTAAATGATACATACTAAACTAATCTAAAATGCGAACATACATAATAATTAATTGATAAATATAGTAATATTAATAATTTATTTCTTTCATGTTACATTATAGGTTTATCATTGTTAAATTATACAATTATTAATTTTAGATTTGATGTTATTGTTATTACGTATATTTACGGTAGAATAAAAAGACGCTTCCTCTCTCCTTTCTTCTTTTTAGTTTCGTGCCTTTGTTATGTTCAATATAGTTTTGCAATATATATTTATTACGAAGCAGTTCCAAAATCAAAGATATCAATCCTCTTCTAACTTATGAAGAACCAAGAAGCCGTTGGTTTCGGTTGCTATTAAAGAGTAAGATGACAGTCAGAATTCTGATAGATGGAAACTTGAAATACTCTTGTTTATGTCTTAATTATCTATCGTATGTTTCATCGTGGTCATCGTTATCAAACTACATATTTTCATCTGTCTCGTTGGCTCACGCCTATTCACATAGACAAGTGCATAAAGCGGTATATAACCATGCATATTGCCGCAATGTGAACTGGTGGTGTGTGGTGTTAACGAATCAGAATTCATCAGAAACATCAAGATGGAAATTTGAAAGTATCTGGATAAAGTCTTTTTTTTTAAATCGGTACATAATCTCAGCCAAGGCCAATATAAATGTACACAACCACCTTAGGTTGATAAGAAAAAAAAAAGTAATGATACAATAATCACATTGTTCATAAAACGAGAGGACTAAGATATAATATGTGAACCACAAAACAGTTGATAAAAATACTATTTTATATAAAAAATAAATAAAAAATAGTTACTATATAAGTAGATAATATTAACAAATAATAGTATATAAGATAATGTTTTATTTTTGTTTTTACTTATATAATACATAAATAAATACAAAAATTATGCAAACAAATACATGGAGTGTGTAAATAGTTTAAGGGGAGAAAAGGCTTAATTTTAACTTATCTTTAAAGTATTTTTTTGTCTCGAAAAAAATATCGAAGCTAAAGAATTTCTTATTGGAAAGGCGTGGAAGACGCGTCATAGTTATATTATCGTCTGTTTCATTATGGTCACCATTATCAGTCTTAAGGTAAGGCACATAATTAGAAGCGATCGAAAGCTTGAAGGTTCACGATATGGTTATTCTGATATCATTATTATAATAGTCAAAAACTAAATTAACGTAAGTATTACTGTGAAATTAATAATACTGTCAAATGATCAGATAACCCGGCAAGCAACCGTGCAGTCGCCGATCGAGCTAAACGAGCCCATATTTTAATAGTTGGGTTAAAGTCTGCCCACGCGTCTCCCTGTCACCTATAAATTACGGATTAGCCGACACTGATATGGGATTCAATTCTGTAATTAAATTTTATTACTCCTAAGCAGAATCAATGGCTTCATACGTCTCCGGATCACCCTTTTTAATTATTAATCATTGAATTTACTATTGTGTCGTGGCTCTATGAAGAAATATGTTTCTCGGAGGGTGTGCTTTGTAAGTACTTAATTTATTAGAATTTGTTTGATTTTTTTGGAGAGACTTTGCTGATGGCATCCGAAGGCATTTTCAGCGTCACCGGACTTTTTTGGATGGCATCATTCCCCATTCCCTACTAGATTCCTCGATGGGTTCGGATCGGATCGGGGAGATATTCTTTCAAAGTCAAAGCCAAAGTCGCAAGAAACTCCACAGCTTTATAAGTAACGACATTTACAAAAAAAAGGATGTCGTTACCAAATCATATAATATTAATTGAATACATTTACGATTTAAAAAATTCTTCTTTGAATCGAGTAACCGATGAATTAATAATTCAAATTCAGAGACATCTGGGCGAAGTAAATTAAATGAAGTTTCATTTATCATCATCATCATCATCAGCTCATTTTATGTCCCCACTGCTGGGGCACGAGCCTTCCCTATGGATGGAAAGGGCGAACGGGCCATAAACCACCACGCGGGCCCGGTGCGGATTGGTGGTTGTTAACGACTGCTAATGCAGCCGGGACCAACGGCTTTACGTGCCTTCCGAAGCACGGAGGAGCTCGAGATGATATTTTTTTGGTCACCCATCCGATGACCGGCCCTTACGAAAGTTGCTTAACCTCAATACTCGCAGACCGGGCGCGTTAACCACTGCGCCATCGAGCTCCTCCTTTATACAGAGTTTCATTTATACATAGTCAATTTCAATGTCAAAGTGCATATGAGGAGGCCTCCACTCTGAGGTAGGTAGGCTGAAGAATAAGAAGTCAAGTTTATATTAATCATTAGGTAAACAGATTTCCTATAAATAGACTATACACGTTTCGGTATTCATTAATCTATATAAACATCAAAGACGCTAATAACACTCAGGTACATGACATGCCAATTAATTAAACTAAGTTATTCACGTTTGTTCACAAATTTCCTCTGTAAACATACTTGATGATTACCTTGTGTAGGCTGAATTGTTAAACACATATCTATATATTTCTAGCTATCTAAATCTTTTAAATTAATAAACAATTATAAACATGGATAAGTTATAAAAGTTAAAAAGGACGTGGTTAATTGTGTGGCTTAGAAAATTACGCAAAACACTTTCAAATAATTGTCCGCTTTGTCCGACCTGGGAATTGAACCCTGGACCTAGCGCTCTACCACTTGGCAACCGATGCGTATGGCAGCCACGGCTGATGTCACACAATCAAATCGTCAGGCAGTTAGTGGTACATCACGTTTTTATACTTAAATACCCATGTATGTCATTCAATTATATCTCCCCATTGGTATGTACAAACAATAACAAACTCAATTACATGAACTTGATACTTCGCTCACAATATTTTTGTCCGGAGCGTTGTCATCGCCCGCCGCGAAAGCTGAGTCGATCTCTCTCGGCTCCCGTCAACAATGGAGTCTTGTTCGAAACAAAACAACGTTTTATCTGAATGAACTCGAATAACAAAACGCTCAGTCGGGCGAAACTCGCTATTGCTTACCGTGCAAACTGATTCATTCATAAGATTATTTTGACAAACGTTATAAATACAAACAACAAACAGACGTTCAACGTAGCCAAGCGATTACTATGATAAAGTCAACAGTTTGTAACGATTCTTAGAACGCTAAAAATTGCCGTGTTTTTTTAAATGGTAAGTACATAGTGGTCATGTTTCTATACATAGGAACTGTTTTGAATAAGGTAAGGATTGACAAGAAAGTCGTGTTGGATGCTGCTATGCTGTCACCGAATTATTGGAGAAAAAGTGCGTGAGAGAAGTTACATCGAAGAAAACAAGCAAGATTACACCAATTCATGCAAGGATATGTTAGAAGAAAAGTTTATTTGAGCTTATTATAAGATATTACAAGTCTGTACGATGTATTAGTTCGATGGAGAACCCATATCGAAATAGAACCCATACTAAAATATATTTTAAGTACGGAGGTTATATTTATATTTTGAACTAAACAAATGTTTGTGTTTTATTAAAAACTAGATGAGCCGGTGAACTTAGTATCACCTACATACGAGTATTTGTAAAAAAGACAAATTTCTGAACGCAAAAATTTTTTTTTCTTTTAATTTTCTTCTGAACAAACCTTGTCCTGACAAAAACAAACACAAAAAAAGAATTATCCAATTTTGTGCAGTCGATCGAAAGTTATGCGCGTACATACATTTCAGTGATTCATATAGATAGATTGAACTTTCCTCTAACCAAATGTATTCGTGTTTTATAAAAAACTAGATGACCCGGTGAACTTCGTATCACCTACATATATTTGTGAAAAAGACAAATTTCTGAACGCAATAAAAATTTTTTTCTTTTAATTTTCTTCTGTAGAAACTTTGTCATGACAAAAATAAACACAAAAAAAAGAATTATCCAATTTTGTGCAGTCGATCGGAAGTTATGCGCGTACATAAGGAACCCTTATAGTTTCGCCATGTCCGTCTGTCTGTCTGTCCCCAGCCTAGCTCATAGACTCTTAGTACTAGAAAGCTGTAATTTGGCATGGATATACATATTAATTACGCCGACAAACTTTTTTCATTTGTTCATTAAGTTAAGGTGAAACAAAGTAAATAACACGTAAAGATGTATAAAAATTAAAGAACTTTATGAAGTTTGGGTACTAGCTTAATCTTCCCATGTGCTATTGTTAATGTGGGAAGATCTGAACCCAGTAGTGGCTCTTGCAGAGGCTGATAATGATGCTTAGAGAAATAAACCAATAAATGCAAGTTTTTGGATTTAATTTTATTACAATATCAGTTGCGTACAGCGATTAGCTGTTCAAACTAGAGAGAGGTGCTTAAATATTCATTGTAATATCTGTCCCATTGACAGTGAGCTAATAGTCACTTTCAACAATTAACAAAGTAGGTATCTCGGAAATTCATTGCGCCCATAATTGATTTTCCAATAGTTAGGAATTTCATGTCGGCGGTGTTACGATTTAACTCATGTACTTTGATGTTATTCAAATTAATTATTAACTTGGCACCATACATTTGTAGTTTATACGAGTATCTTATGATAATATATATAGTCCAACTGTCAGAAAAAATAATAAGGGAAATTAAAAAAAATGAAATCCAAAGTACAGTGTGACACAGTTGATTGACAAAATTTGAATGTATGATTTAACTGGAGAATTTAAAATCAAAACTAACGTATTATGAGCTTAAAGCTAGACATGTTAGTATATTTACTTGGTTCAATGATGGAGATTTGCTTGTATATCTTTAGATTACATCTGCTATCTAAATCGGTACCACTTAGTTAGGAGCAAAACACGTTACCCCAAAAATTCAACCTAATCGGCATAGTTTCTGGGGCCAGATTCCAAAGCACCAAATTGCGGAACGCAAGTGGGCGTGCCGAGCCTAGAATCTGAGAGATTCCTTCACAGTCGGGATGACCAGGCCAAACAAATGCCTCCTAAATTATTTACGGGGAAATCCTGGACCATATTTAGTAACTACCTGTATATGTCTTGTTTCTTTATGTGTTTCTCCATGTAGTTTTGGTAGAAGCTTTTACATAATTTTACTTTTGATAACTGTTGATTGAGGTTATTTTATATTTTCATTAATCCGCTTTCATGCTTTTGTTACAGTATATTCAAGATGTGACATCGATTTTGAACTGTGTTATTTACTATGCCCGTTTTTATATGGCGGTTTTGGATTTAGGAGATTTTAAAATTTCTCTTTATTGTCTCCAAGTGTCTCACAATTATCAGCTCAAAAATTGTACATCGTCATGATCAAAAGACATTCTTGCTTAGATCTCACAATAGTGAAATATGGACCCAGCGGATAGATTGGGTCATACCACACAATGTGGGTTGGTGGGTGCTAACTGGCAACCGACTTAAGGTATCTTTCAAAGCACACGTTTAGCTTCAAACTATGCCAAAGTACCAATACATTTTCTAAACTAGACACGAACGACAACCAGTCCTTTGTTTACATTGTTCCTATCATCGCTTTAACAGTTACAAAACTTAGAAAATACTATAAAAATCCCACGTGAATGACTCTCCGGTGATTCACAAATCAGGTAACTCTTATTTATGGAAGTGATTACATACTAAAGCCACAGGAGCGTCCCGCTGTGCACATGTCTAATTGATTCGCCTCAAGGAACTCAGTGGGGCATCGAGTTTAAGTCACCTTTCACTGCGATCCCAATTAATATATGGCGGAAAATGTTTTGTTTTCGATTATATATTGTTATTAACAGCTATTGTTTTGATTCGGTTACAGGCACGAATGAGTTTTGAGGTCAGCTATCGTGCCGGACCGGTCGGCAGTAACAAATTGAAATGCATAATGGAGCTTTGTAAGCTGGCATCATGCGAAACACGATCTTTTCTATTGTTATTCATTTACATAGAGAGTTTTTAGAGCGTTTAATTAGAGTATATAATAAAATGTATAAAAAGTATAATAGGAGATCGATATCGCAACGACTAGTACGTTCGATTCGATCTAGCAAGTTTTTGAATGGCGGTGGCGAGTCACCGGATGCATGACCATATTAAACTACATTGGGCTCCTTCATGTTTCGGAAGACAAGTTCTACTTTTTTTTTGTAAGATGGCAGTCGTTCAAACCCACCATTGGATAAGCGTAGTGGGTTATAGCTTAATCTCCTCATGTGCATTTGTTCACGTGGAAAGGACTAAACCCATCTGTGGGACGTTTAGATGCTTATGGTGAGTAACTTTATCCAATAATAAAAGTAATCGCTTTCGATATCTAACTTTAGGTAAGTATGACAATGCTGAACTGGTCAACATTACGTTACCTAACAAATATCTATATTTCCAATGCCATGCCTTTTTCTTCTTTCTTTCTTCTAATTCTTTAAAGGCTTTATTCTGTTCCAGGTATTAAAATAGCTTTTAACACTCTCGGACCCTATAACTGTCTAGATGTGTAAAAATCACGATGTCATGTTGCTACGCTTCGGCAAATCATACTTTTGCATACAAATATTATTACTTAGAAAAAGTTTAGGATTATTACTTTGATAATTGATCTAGAAAAAATAACATTTTACTCAGTGGTTTTATATTAAAAAGCTATCGACTAACATATTTTTCTCTAGCATAAATACTTCTTAGCATACCGCGAGTCATATTCCTTTTTTTCTTCATTACAGCCGTCCCTTGAGATCTTTTAATGGAGCATGCATATCGAAATAACCGTATTATGTCCACCTAATTTCGTTTCAAAGCTGCAGTCACATCAGCTGTCAAACAAACGTCGCATTATGCTCGCCGCAAAGCCCATAGCCCCGAGCTCAATTTCTTATCGACACCAAACAGGATTTAATTTAATACGATTAAAATAATACTTGTCAATATAGTTGATAGGCGAGGCTGTGGTGTAATACCTATCTGGCTGTATTATATCCGCTTGTTACATTGGCATGTTATTAACATTTTCTTTTTAACATTAAAGAACTTTATATTTATATAAATTATTTACACTGATTCGGAATGCGGTATTCTACAAGGAAAAGCGCAGTAACAAACTCATTAGTTGTTCCGTAAAAAAACCAAAACGAGTACTTAAGACGAAGGGTAAGGCACACTAGCGCCGCTAATGGATTTATTAAAGTAATTGTCAAATTATCAATTGGTCGCTCTAGTGTGTCTTACCCTTCGCCTTAAATCTAAGTTAGCAAAAGCGACAACTGTGAAATAGGCTTGCTTATGCAAAGTTTATATGAAAAGCATATAACACACAACGACAAAAAAAATATATGTTATAATAGAGTAAATTTGGAAAAATTTTATTGTTACCAATACAAAATTTCCTCAATAAAAAAATCAAAAGTCATTTCTAAACAGGTTATATTTACATGATTATATTTTTCATCCTTTTTCCTCACAGAGTCTATAATGATTAATGACCCTCAATAATTTATCGTATTCCGATGAACACACTATAGATTGCAAAAATATTATTGAATATCGATATTAGCAACTAATTGTTGATTAAAGCGCGAAATGCCAAAGCATTTACCGTGCATATAATTTTTGATTGCATAATTATACTGCTACAGGCCTGGCCTATAACAGCTTTAGTTTCACTCAACGCAATTTCTTTTCTTTTACTTTTCTCATCGCAAAAACCTTTTTAGAAGAACTTAATTGTTCAGGTTTAGCACAAGTCATACTATGCTATTCTACACTTTAAAAGGCAAGAGTGGTCTTAAGATGGCAAGCATCAACCACTTGTGTGGTCCAGCAGTTAGACCAAGGGTTACCATGAACTTCGATTTCCAGCGCGGGCTAAGTACTATTATTTAATCGCTCGGTTCGGTTGGTGGTAGGGCTTGTTCTGATTACGCTTGGCTAGCCTCCTATCTGTAAGGCTTGTTTTAAATCTGTATTACTAACTTCCATCTATATAAGTGATGATGAACCTTACACAAATCGAGTGACGTCACACGCAGTCAGTCACCCTCACCGCATCAATTGGATAATAGCACGCGACACCGACGACGCCTGCGCCTGCGCCGGACATGGCCAATCTGTGCGGTCACAAGTGGCGATAACTATCGGGTGTAATGTTCGTCTTAACCGGCTAATGGAGCGTTTCCGAGTGGGAAGAGGTTTCCTAAAAAAAATCTACAATACAACTCGAAACTCTTTCCTTTATCACGTAACAATGTAGGAATTTAATCACAATGAAACAGAAAAAACGATTGCCACATTTCGGCTTTTGGCTTAATTCTTGGCTAAATTCAACTTGATTGTACTTTATAACATGATTGCACAATAAAGTTGTAACTAAATAAGGTTCCAGATGTCGCAAATTTCTTTTTAAAGAAAATTCGGAAATAAAAAGCCCATGCCCCTCTTTTTTTCTCGCGGAAATAGCAATTTTATTGTGATTAGTAAACATAAGGGTTCACAAAGTTATAATAATTATCAATTTATTAAATAATTTCATACAGTTAAAGTCATACGTCAAAGGGTTAATATACTACTAAACCTAGTTGGAAATGAAAACGTGACACGTGTTACCAAAATATTTTTGAACTCAACTCAACTCAACTCTCTAATAATGACTTCAAAAATATTTTGGTAACACGTGTCAAGTCATACCCATTTTAGCAGTGGTGGCATGAGGAGCTACTTCACAATCAATAATTTCATTAACAATTATTACGTACATATATGACAATTTAATTATATGTGACCAGACCAACATTATCAAAAAAAAAGTTATCGGATTAACTCATCAAAATGCAAAAAATATAAACTTTCAGAATCTCTTACATGGCTTGTTAAATAGAAAGACTGCTTTTGTATAAAGATTATTATTAATGAATAATCCTGTTAACCCATCCAGAAAACCTCATACGCTTGTTACCCGACTGCGTCAGGCCCAACATAACCCTCCTTATGTTTTTCGAGTGACTGAGGTTGATACTCAGATCTGAGGTATCAACCAAGCGACCGTGGCTAGCTCAATTGAATATGCACTCTCTTTGGTTGGTGATTGTCCCCGCCTGCGACAACTATCAATATTCAATGTATTTATAAATACTCATTTATTATAGATTTTATTATTTAAGTATAGGTAGGTATCGGACAAGGAAATATTTCACGTTGCATTCAACATTGCTCAAATTGAATTATAAGATCGTAAAGCTTATTTTTTTGTTTTCTGTTTTTTTCTCTTTGCAGTTATTCTTTTTTAAGTCAGTAACCTAATGGAGCTAGGGACTGAACTACGATTTCGCACATTCAATCCAAGCAAGCATCCGTCCAGTTACCGACGCTTCTTTAGTTACACATTACCCAGTACCATTTATTTATAATAATTTATATTACAACAAGACAAATTTAAAAATAATCAACGATTTAAAATTTTATAATACATTAATCTAAATAAACCACCACTGGCCACTCCAGGCTCAAAGGTTCCCATGATACCGACAGCGTTACCACGTTGTAACACAGAACACAGAATAAATATTTATTTGATCATCTCTTAGAGTCTCTTAGAGTAGAGGAATACTCTTAATGACATGTTCAGAAAAGTGACAAACAAACAGGGCCCAATTTAAATTATTCACTGAACCGTTTAGAATTTGCTACAAAACAGTTATGAAGCTTTTAAATAATTCCGAACAGCGTAGGTGCATTGTGATAAAATTAAAAGTGATGTTGTGGCATCGGATAACAAGTGACCGATTGGTTTCGTCTCACGCGCCACTGGTTCATAATGAAGTGGTTTTGACTCGTGTCTTAAGCATTTTAATGATACGTTAACTAAAGTTGACATGAAGCTACACGACTAATATAACTTCGTCTATTTTATTAAGGTGGTGTTTGTGTTGCATTTTAATATTTGGCGTTCAAATCGCGAGATAGTAAGTGAAAATTAGGTCGAAAGTGGAAGCACAATTCCCCATAAATTCTTAAATCCTTAGGAACAGTCAACACTACGTTGTGTTTAAAGAGTACAACAGTAATTAACATTACTATTATGGCGGCATGCTTAAATAAGGTGGTGGCAGTAAGTCACATAAACTTTAAATAAGTTCTACTGGTTGATACCAAGCTAATCACTATAAATACCACCGCTGGTAATCGAATCCGAAACGTCTAGGTCTGAGACTAGTGGACTAACCTTTAGATGGATGGAGTTACCTACTTAAAATAAGATCTAAGATATTAAAATAACATATTTGAATTATTTAAAAGAAAACCGTTGGAATTTAAATTTGTTCAAGTTGAGGGACCCAGAATGTAGGTTGAAAAACAAGTTACAATAATTATTCATCCCAATAAGGACTTAAGGCGGGCGCCCAGCAGACATCAGCCCGCTATTTTAGACAAACTCCGTATAAGAGCGTAATATAACAACTTTTTATAGAGATTATGAATGTCAACTGCTATTTTGAGGCAGGCTGCATTTAAAAATGTTTAAAATTGAAAACCATGAAGATGCAACTGAATTGCAGAAACTTTTTCAATAATTCTTGTAATATTTTGTTATTTTAGAAAGGCAGAATGAATTATAAACTGCTAACAACAGTTTTATTTTGCCATCGAGTTCTTAATTACATTCAATTTAATCATTTCATTGGAGGCTCAGCCAGGTACATTCTCAAAGGAAACTCAAAAAGAAACTCTCGCAAACAAGAGCTCTTTAATAACGCTTATAAACTTTACCCAAACAACACCACTTTGATGTATCGAATCAATAAGCAATACGTACAACAATAAGTGTTATTGAGAAAGTCGAACATGTTTTGGGAGCATCAAGTTTAGACAAACAAGCTCTCGACCCTATGCCCACGATTGTTCCCACGGTCTGCGTATTGGCGTGTGCGATCCCCATTACTTCATGCTTCCGCAATTAGACGATACGGTTTAGCTTTCACGCTACTAACGCTCGATTATTAGCTACCATACAAGCGGTACTACCAGATATTGTCTCTGTATAGGTAGTCTTTATATCTACCACCACACTACCGCTAGAGACTTCGCTTGCGTGAAATTTGTTGTTACGATGTTGTTTATCGGTTGAACATTGCTTTTGGAAACATTGTATTTGAAAGAATTAAAGAAACTATCGACAATCTGATACTCTTTTTTATGTGAGGGAAGGTCACTCAGTATGGAAGTGCGATCCAGTAGTGATTTGTTTTAAAGTGAAATTGCAATTCAATTGTATTAACTTTAATGAACTGTTTAATGTCGCAATTGTTTCAGTTTTTGTTCAAAATCACCTATTAGTAATTCCTATTTTAGAGTTTACCTAATGCTTTCAGAGAAATCAGTTACTATATATATAACATTGGTCCTACCTTGCCTTTTAAAAATTGGGTCACCTTGATGATGATTATTACATGTTTCAAATTCAAATCCATATTGCCTGACACATGGTGGTAAGTTGGTAAGTTGTTTGCAATAATAATTAAAACCTTATTTGTTTAAAAATGTGGTTTTAATAGTTATCCAGGTAAGAAGTTTATCTGCCTTAATCACAACAAGTAATAATTGAAATCAAGCTCTGGTCAATATTTCATCGATCGAACTCAGACCAGCGAAACTCGTTTTCTTCGAGGCTCGACCCATTAAAAACAATATAACATATCAATTAATATTTAGCCCAACCGTTTGATGTTTGGTCCGAGATTGCTTCGACTAATAAGAATATAAAAATTCTAATTAAAAACAACGCGGCACAAACTGTTCGTGATCCAGTTCGAGATGATTAGACATGACCAATTTTACTACCGAATGTTGAGGCTGTGATGGGAAGCGTTAAAATTAATGATTGAAAATATCAAAGCAACGATGATGTAATGACAGGAGTCTTTTTTCAAATTTTAGAGTACGTATATATTGTAATT
The DNA here is from genome assembly GCA_963082485.1 of Eudonia mercurella. NCBI lineage: Eukaryota > Metazoa > Arthropoda > Insecta > Lepidoptera > Crambidae > Eudonia > Eudonia mercurella. The sequence continues at coordinate 16,682,201 of OY720030.1, read as the reverse complement.
AAGTAATGCAAAATTCATGAGAAGCAAATGACATATAATTGGTTACTTTGTTGCTATTCTAATTAAAATCAAAATTATTATCAAAACTAAGTATCTGATACAATTGGAACATAATTTTTGCAACTTATGAACTTAGTGTCATTATACAAGTATTGCAAATTGGTTAATGACATAAAAGGGAAATAAAACGTGCATGTTACTCGTACTATGTAATAAGAAAACTTTCCTACTAAGTTCGACACAAAATTGAAAGATATTATCAAGCTATATATCACATAATTGTTTGAAAAGTTAATACCATGCCGAAAATATGATTTATTAAAGATTGGTTAGACCCAAACGTTCTAATTCATCTTAAAGACCATTTAATACATATTTATGGCCAAAATGGGTTCTGGCCCTCCAGTAACACATTGAAATAATAACCCCATAACAACTTTTACATTAAAAAACTTTCAACACCGTTACTAAGAACTACATGTATCACAAGCAACTACTCTTTCGGTGTAACTTTAGAATAGCGCTATTAATTCCGGCCGGGCAAGCAATTTCATCTCTTATTATCTAATTTGAGTGGAATTTAATGCAACAATGACTGGCTCTTAATTTCATTACCACCCACTGCTGTTAAGGCCCGTAACTATGGAGCCGCCGTCGTTGGTCCGGCAACAAAAGTGTATTGTCCAGCAATGGAAACAAATTAAGACGATGACTAAGTAAAATCTGATGGTGAATTGACGGAAGTAGGTATCACCGGCTTCTCGGTTAATGAGGAAAAATGTTTCGGCTTAATTGGTTAGATACGAATTTACGGGAGTTGAGAGCAAAAACAAAACGTTTTCTTTTAATTAATTGCTAAAATTGGTTCAGCCAAAGTACGAGTAATTCAACCTAAAATAATGACTCTGTAAAACAAATGAGAATTATTTATTCCAAGTGTTCTATTTCAATGCAGTTTTCACGATACAAAACTTAAATCTTATTTTGCGAACGTTCCTATTGTAACAGGATTTTATTTTATTTATTATTTATCCTCTTTGTAAACTAATATAGGTACCGCAATCAGCATAACGAGTCTTTCTAGACTTACTGTCATGGCAAGTTAATTTCTCATCATTCCCTTTTTATTCAAACATATTGTAACAACTTGAGAGGTACCTTTTGCATCTCTGAAGTTGTAGAGAACAATTACGTGAGCCATTGACATGAGTATCGCTGCCGGCAATGGTGCAGGCGGCAGATCGTCGCACCACAGATTAGATAATAGTTACTTCGTAACAGATAAATCACTCCCTACAAAAATTCGTATACCTACCGCGTTAATAGCCTACTTCATTTCGTCGCGACGCGTCGGCGACCGCTGCGTGCTAATTTATGCCTAATAAGCTCGACTATAGAGTTGTTATCGATTGGCAGCCGCGCGGCCTTGCTGCCATCGTAGTAATGATAGGGCTGTTGCTACGATAAAAATATTGTTCACACACAATAACTTGTACCTAAATTAATCTGTGTCTAAATGGCTTGTTTAAGCTTTGTAATGTAAATTAAAATGAATGATAAATTGAAAAGCTCAATTGTTTATGATCAGTATGAAAACATGGAACTCGGATTATAATGTTACCTATGATATTAAATGAATTACCTACTTAAAGTTATAAATCTTCATCATCAGTTCATAATATCCCACTGCTGGAATATAGATTTTCCTTCGTATGAAAGTGTTATGATATGAAAGAGAACTGAGTGGGTATAGAGATGGATTATAGTCCTTATTTTTTGTAAATAAGGAATATAATCCATAACTCGAGTATAAACACCCATAACTCGAGTATAAAATAGGTATCCACATTCATCATACAAACATTTGCCCCTAACGGGATTCGAACCCACGACCGCTGACGTGGCAGGCAGGGTCACTAACCACCACACCAAACGTGTTGTCACAACTTTAATGCGGACATAGTCACAGATCATTTATATTTGTCTGACGTGTCGTGTCAGAACGGAATCGAACTCATACATACATTGTTTCATACATTTTTAGATTTATATTTTTATGTTGTGACTCAAAATCCGCCTTTAATGTTGAAAGTAAGTAATTAAGACCAACCTATTTTATTTTATAAATTCATCCAAATAAGTAGGTATCTATAATGTATATACTTAAAAGAGTTTCATTAGGTAGGTACTTACCTTTCTTCATCAACAGGCAAACTAAATAATGACAGATTTTAATTCCTTTTATTAGATTTACAACCATCAACTTCACAAAAATTGCCAGGCGCGGGCGGCATTGGTTTATTTTATTGAAACGAGATTTTAAATCACCTAATTACTATTTACAATAATCTAAACCACACAAATGTCAATCAACATTTATATTAAACTTATTCACTATTTACAATACTTATTTAATAATAACTACAGAATACCTACAAATGGTCGATGTTTTATGATGATGCAACGTGCACAGCGAATGAGCGAGCGATAACGAGCGCTTGCGACAGCCCACTGGCTTTTAGACCGCCGGCGGTCCACCGCCTCGGTAGGTAACTAACGCGCGCAAGTAAATGGAGTGACGGAGGCCTGGTCGCACGCGCAGGTAGGACCTGCTGTGGAACGAGGAGGGAACTATCGAGCCTCTCTCTCGCACCACGTGGTGGGGGCGGCTGAGGGCCGCGCGGGCGTGTGTCCGCCGACCGTGTTACATTTTTATTTAGTTTGTAACCGTTCGTTAACGCGGGTAGGTACGCTGCGCCCGCTCGGTCGTTTCCCGTACGTTTATCAGTTGTGTTTTGATTATAAAAGTTCAACAGATGAGTGACAAAGCGCTGAGACTATTGCAAGCTTGTCGGTGCTTCGGCGCCACCCGGCTTCGGCATGGGAGGGCGTAGAATGCTTAAAGCAGCAGCTGTGCTGATTGCTTTAGGCTACTGCAGTTTGTTGGTATACCAAGGCGGAGTAACTTTCAACTCGCAAGAGACTCGCCAAGGAACAGTGCAAGTGTCAGATCTAACAATCGAGCCCGTGACTAAAACGAACATATACGATAGTGTGCAAAGTAAAAATGTGACTCTCGTTGATGTTTTTATAAGTGTTAAGACAACAAAGCATTATCAATACACGAGGCTGCCGATAATTCTGAAGACATGGTTCCAACTAGCGAGGGAACAGGTAATATATTGAGATCATTAATTCTCTATTTGAATAACAATGTGTCGTTGTTTGAGGTGCTTGTGTCAAAAAAGCTGTAAGAATGTTGACTTACGTTATCTTAACACGCGATGAAGATAAACAAGTTTCCGTTGATAATTATGAAGACCAATGAGAATTCTTCCATAAAGTAGGTAGAATTGTAAACGCTTATTGTAACCGGTAACTCAAAGTTTATTCCTCACATTTGAATAAATGTTTTTCTCATTGTATCCTAAATTTGTTTGCGTTGTAGGTAATGTTAATGAGGTGATGTTCGTAAATGTTTTCTGATATAAATGTTTGCGCTTTCTCGTTGTTTCAATTTATAACAGCATCAGTCATATCAATATAATATTATAACGAAAACTTTTACTACAATAATAACATTTAAAATAGCACTTAGTGCATTAGCACTTGGGCCTATAATACTAAACGAAATAATTCAACGTCACGGTTTGTTTGCGTGTAACTTTAACGATTCACCTCTTTTATATTCTAATTGTGTCTTGTGAGTTTTTTCTCTGATGCTATAACAATAAAGCATGCTGCCATAAACGGGATACCCGCAGAGCTCTGTTTTAATAACTCAGTGATAAACGCCTTAGTAAATTCTCACAGCGGGATTCATATATCTTTATACGGTCAATAAAGCTACGTCTGAATTGTACAAAAATAACGTTGCGATGTCACGTGTTTAACTATAATATCATTAAATTAGATACGTCTATATTCATTTATTTTATCAGCATTTGGCTAGCCCAGCATAGGTAAATGCTTTCCAGAATTAGCCTGTCTAGATAATTTGTATAACAGATTGTCTCAATCCATTTCAAGCACCAATCTTCACAAAAGTAATTGTAATTATGTTTTTATTATTGTTTTTTATCTAGCCATAATATGTTTATGACAAAGATTTGGGTATAAAGTTTTGTTTCTAAATAACTTTTGAATAAACTGATTAGTTAATAATAAATATTTGTAAAAAAAAAAGTTTTTACACGAATGAACGTAGAAACTACTCATATGATCGTTTTATAAATTGTTATTGATAAGCCATTAGCCGTTAGTTATACCTACTGAGAATAAATAAACAAAAAATACGTTTACAAATTGGTAAAACTTAGGGTCTATTGCCATCATCAACACCTACCTATCTAACAGTTTTCTTTATGACTTGTCGAAACTTTTGATTTTAGATCTAATTTATACTAGTAACAAAGACTCTTCTATATTATGATCTAATACTTAAAATGCACGAGCAATATAAACTTAAAATATACTAAAATTGTACTTAATCTAAAAATGATTTGAAATTGACAGAGACTACGTACGTATTATAAAGGATTTAGCTCTATCTTGAGGTGCCCAGAATAATAGACGTTTACTTTATGAGGAATAATTGATAAGGAAACGCTACAGCCAAACAATTAACCACTCCTATATTTTCCATGAATATAATGAGGGGCCGTTGTCTTTACAACAGGTATTTTGTCCCCTCACAGTATGTAGACAGAAATCTAGTGAATTCAAGTCGAAACTTCTGCGAATACATCTGTTAACCAAGATGATAGATATAAGAATCAAGTTAGAATCAGATTTAAACTCTCAAACATTTCGTAATAAGAAAACTGATTCTTCTTAGATATTTTTACATCAATCAAGATTGTTAAGTATAAAGGTAGGAAATAGTAAATAGCCTATATAAATACAGCCCCATTGCTGAGCAAAGGGATCTATCATTAAAATTCAGACATCGCTATAACTAATGGGTATTAGCTTAATAACCACGCTTGCCAAATACGGGTTGGTGATCAATTTTAAACCCGGGCTATGCACCTGATTGTCCAAAACACGCTTTGCCCGACCTAGGAATCAATCCCAGCACCTCCGCTTTTCCTCCTCCTTTAAACTCAGCTACCGAGGCTAAAATACCTACCTACCCTAGAAAATTAAAGGTTACCAGCACACTTAGTAGATTATTAGGTAGCCCTAAGCTTGGATATTGTTTCTTAAATTTAATTCGTTAAAGACTATGGCAAGCAATAGTACCTACTCGTTAGAAAATGATGTTTCAATTGTTTGTGCTAATTGAAATTGTTGACTTGTCACGAAATATTTCTGTGGATTGAGATTCAATGAAAACTTAACGGTAATCCACGTTAAGTTTTCATTGAATCTCAATCCACAGAAATATTTCGTGAAAGAGATTCAAAGAAACTTACTTTAAAAATTAGTAGTTGTAGGTACTTACAATTATGTTTGTGAATAATATTGTAATTAATCAAGTTCGTCATCATCATCATTATCATCAGCTCATTTATGTCCCCACTGCTGGGGCACGAGCCTTCCCTATAGATGGATAGGGAGAACGGGCCATAAACCACCACGCGGGCCTAGTGCGGATTGGTGGTTGTTAACGACTGCTAATGCAGCCGGGACCAACGGTTTAACGTGCCTTCCGAAGCACGGAGGAGCTCGAGATGATAAATTTTGGTCACCCATCCGATGACCGGCCTTTGCGAAAGTTGCTTAACCTCAGCACTCGCAGACCGGGCGCGTTAACCATTGCGCCATCGAGCTCAATCAAAATTTAATCAAGTTAAATAAGGTCTATTTAATACTATTATGTTCCAAAAATGGGTACTACAAAATAAAACTTATTACACAATCTTTAGAAATTACTATATAGAATCGTAGGTAGAAAGCTGTTTATAATATAACCGTGCGAAAAATTCTACCAATCCACTTATCTTGCCCATTTAAATAAATACCAAACTCGTAGTTCTCGATTAAATTCGCACTGGAAATGTTAAAATACGAGAGCAAACTCTGAGGTAAACTGTATTCGCTTTGCCTACGTAACTAATAATAACTAGCTTGGCAGACCGCAGTTATACGAAACAACTCAAAATGTATAATCTATGACAAACTAGAAAAGTATGTGTTTATTAAAGTGGGACATTTTTATTTATTTATTAGGTACACAAAATAGATAGAAATTAAAAATAATAAAAAAGCATGATAAATTGTATAAGAGCTAAATTCCTATCTAAAACATATGTACACAACACGATTAATAATAAGCGTCTATGTTAAAGTTTACCTAACCTAAAACTATATCCAATTAAAAACTAATTATGTACATAAAATGGTGAATAATAAAAATAATTTAACAAATTGAAAACTTATTCTAGGTTAATGTTGTCAATTTTATGAAGTTTTCTTAATAAGTGGGAGATGCCGAGCCGAGAATTTTCCGGATTTTTTTTTAATTCACGTATTTTCATAGAAAATATGTCGATATTGTTATTCAGTGCAAGTCCATTAAATTAGTGCATTTCCATTAAGTAAATGTAAATAATTTTAATTTAATAAGAAAGAAAGATTATTTATTGATCATAATCATTTAGAGCCATCTTCATACTGAAGTTTGGAGATCAGTATACAGAACCTCCCATATAGCTTGTTTTAACTGACGAAACCTAAGTCATTATTTATTAGTAAACTAGCGACCCGCCCCGGCTTCGCACGGGTGCAATACTGATACTAAATAGACTATTTATACATAAACCTTCCTCTTAAATCACTCTATCTATTAAAAAAACAGCATTAAAATCCGTTGCGTAATTTTAAAGATCTAAGCGTACATACATAGGGACAGACAGACAGCGGAAGGCGAATTTTTTTTTACTATGTAGTGATGAAAATTTCTTCCAAAATGTGTGTACCTTCCTCGTTTTAATTTTGTTCATTAAAACATCAATATCAGTTTCAAAACTAGCAAGTTAACTTACAAACAAGGGCAACGCAAAGAGAGTTATTAATTGATTTGTGAATAAATTCAGAGCGTTTATACCACGAGCATTATCTGACTGCAACAAACATAAATCGTACAAAAGCAAACAATGGAGAGCCGAGGCCGTGCCCGTACTGCCCGTTTAAGCGTTTCCTGAATCTGGAGCGTGCATAATCAACCGTTAATCCGGCTCGAAGGACCAGCATAAATAACTATTGTACGCGGGCTGTGCGCACGCGCGCGCGGCTCGGCTATAGGCGCGCGCCGGTCACGTGGCGAGCTTGGTCCTTTTGTGCTTGAAACTGTTCGCTCGACTTTGATTTGTGATCAGTATTTTTCCCGTGGGCTAGATGATTTTTTGTGCATTTGCACAATTCTTTTCGTGTCCATGTGAAATAAGTACACAAGTTTTGCACGTAAACATTGATAAGAGTAATTTTCTTTAGTTAATTTGTTGCATTATAGGGTAACCCACCAACCCGCATTGGGCCAGCGTGGTGGGTTATGGCCCAATATCCCCACGTGCTACTGATCATGTGGGAGGCCTGTGCCCAGCAGTGGGACGTTTATAGGCTGATGATGATGATGATGATGATGATTATAGGGTATAATTTAATCTACCTACCGCCGGCAATGGCAGAATTTTAGCTATCCTTCATTTTAGAATGATTGATTTCCTCGAGTTACATTATTGTATTGTAAATATACATATCATCATCATCATCATCATCATCAGCCTACACACGTCCACTGCTAGACATAGGCCTCTTCAAGTGCAACTGAGCACATTCTCCGATCCGATCCGAACCCTTCGGAGAATCTAGCAAGGCACGGGGACGCGCACTAGTGCGCGATGCCGTTCCCTCTAGAAAACCTCCGAAGGTGATTCGTTTCACACGGTTTGAGGGACCCTTTACGTTCCTCGCCGCCCCCAATAAGCCCGGTGAAGCTGAAAATGCCGTATGAGGCAATCAGCAATCTCTCTCCAAAAAAAAAAAAGAAAAGCCACTGAGCACGATCCGCGGCCACTCTCATCCAGCTCTTGTCAGCCACCTTGCAAAGATCGTCGTACACATGATTGCTATGATATTTATAATATACCTATACCCATGACTTTTGTACTGGTAAACACGTTTTTTTCCTGGTATATTTTGGGGCTTATCTCCGCTATTTTAAATATTGTCATAACTTGTATTGGATTCTTAGAAGCCAACCGCTTTTCGCCGAGCGTTTTTTCCGGAATCGGTCACCTCTTGTTGTTATATCTTAGATAAGGGAAACTAAATAGTAAACTTTTACGTTCATTCACCGTTGATAAATAAAAATTCAAAAGTTTAATTAAATTGTAGTTCGATTTTATTTTTATTTTTTTTAAATAACTTATTTTGTGTTTTTTGGATATAATTAGTCACTAGCTTTCACTCGCAGCTTAAGCATAACTTTGTTATGTACCTATGTTATGTACCTTACTGTTTACCTACTATATAATTGTATCATGTCACCTACTTACCTGTTAACATTCATTCATTACGCCTATTATTGTACATCCATTAGATATACACCACTTGTTTTGTCATACGTTTACCTGTAAGTTGTTTTTCATCCTAATAATTTTAAGATAACGTTTAAGGTACATTCTAAGAATTATGAGTCGTCGTGAATAACATAGTTTATTTAAATAATAAAAGTTTGTTAATACAATTCTCTTTTGATTCTTTCATGGATTTGAAGAATAACTGAAGAGTATATAACATAAAATTTATGACTACTGGTAGTTCAGGCTTGTCTGAAATGATGTTTTGGTTAAAGTTTTTTGGTGTTATAAAGGTTTAAAAACCACCAATCTGCAAGCAAATCACGAAGAACGCTGGAGATGCAGAAAGTTTAAGACTATCCCATTCTGACACCAAATTTTATGTTATATACTCTTCAGTTAGTCTTCAAATCCATGAAAGAATCAAAAGAGAATTGTATTAACAAATTTTTATTATTTAAATAAACTTTGTTACACAATTTATAACGTTTTTATATTTATTTAATTTTAACTTTAACCAGAATTCATTTGTGTGACACTGAATACGACTTGACTCTACGACTGATGGATGGGGTCTCTCTATTTTACAAAACTTTTATGCTCCTTATTGTATATTAAGTTGTAAACAAGTTGTTACTTGGCAAGTTTTTAGAATCGAGAGTAATTAAGATAACATGATTCCCTGAAAATATATTAGAATGGGACCCTTGTTCATTCGAGGGTCATGACATTGATTTAGAAAAATAGTTTAATTAAAAACAGAGAAGTTATTCATACATGATAAAGAACTTATAGATATTTGCGTAAAAACAATCTAAACAGAGAGGTTATTCATACATAAAGAACTAAGTATTAATGTTGACACCGTCTGCTTATCAAAATAGACTCATAATTCTTAGAATGTACCTTAAACGTTATCTTAAAATTATTAGGATGAAAAACAACTTACAGATAAATGTATGACAAAACAAGTGGTGTATATCTAATGGATGTACAATAATAGGCGTAATGAATGAATGTTAACAGGTAAGTAGGTGACATGATACAATTATATAGTAGGTAAACAGTTAGGTACATAACATAGGTACATAACATAGGTACATAACAACTTAAGGTTCGGTTTGTCACAAAAGTCTTATTTTGTGTATCTACTCTTGACAACAATATTTTGACCGGGTAAATAGTAACATACGCTTGATAGACCACGTCAGGTTGTTACTTAATTTGTCGATAAGAAAGGGCAAAACAACGCACTTGCGAATTTTTATAATAAAATATCAGTTAGGGTCAGAACACTTAGTTTTAAAGGGTCATTAATCAGCTAGTTATTTTAGTATCTAATCAAACATCACAATAACAAAACGTTTAATTATCAAAAAGTTTATTTATCTTATCTTATTTTAAGTCTTATTTTGCGTATCTATTCTTGAAAACAATGTTTTGACCGGGATAAATAGTAACATACGCACGCTTGATAGACCACGTCAAGTCGTTACTCAATTTGTCGATAAGAAAGGGCAAAACAACGCACTTGCGAATTTTTATAATAAAATATGAGTTAGGGTCAGGACACTTAGTTTAAAAAGGTCATTAATCAGTTAGTTATATTAGTAGGTATCTAATCAAACATTACAATAACAAAACATGTCATGAACAAACCAGGGTGTAATGCTACTTGCCGACTTTGTTTAAGATCTAGTATTGCCTAGAAGGGATCGGATTTTCTTTACATTCTTTCACTTCTAGTTTATTAATGTCAATTTGTATGTATGTTTGCAACGAATAAACTCAAAAACTACCGAACCGATTTAAAAAATTCTTTCACTGTTAGAATGCTACATTAGCGCTGAGTAACATAGGCTATATTAAAAAAATGTCCACCCGTGCGAAGCAGGGACAGCGGCCCGCTAGTATTATATAATTAAGGCACATAAAAAGAAAGCAAAAGGTAGTAAGAGCAATAATATAGGAAAAATCATATCCCTGTTTAAGATATTCCCATTTATAAAATCCTTAACATTTTTTCCAAGCTTTGTTAACTTTTTTAGGAAAACCATCTTAGTTTATTAATATCTACATAGGTACATACACACATACACTCGTTACATAGGCGTTACAACCTTATTTTGCCAAAAAGAAAGGGGTTTACAACCCCTATATCTTTCAATTTTGGAATTTATAGTAAATACGTAAGTATATTTTCGAATTGAAAGTTACGGTCTTTTCCAGGTTCTACGACTCTGTGCGTTTGTTCACCGCGCAGGTATTAGTTGTAAGGTGTGCTGTGCCGACGGGCGTCATGATTGTGGTTGCCGCGCTTTAACGTCAACACCACAGTATATATATACTTTAGCTTTTATATATACTGTGTCAACACAGACACAAACGGTACATTAAATATTACTCACACACTTAGTTTCACCCTTGAAGTTGCTAATGTTTCATTTGCTAGTTAGGTGCATTTTCAGTCACTTTTGTATGTCAAAGTAGAAGAGCTCAAGCCAATGGGATACAACTAGACAAGATTTTGACCCATCATTTCAACCAAATGTAGGTATGTAAAGGCATGGACTAATCTTTATTAATATTATAAAGAAGAACCCTTTGTATTTTTGTATGTATGTATGTATGTATGTATGTATGTATGTATGTATGTATGTATGTATGTATGTATGTATGTATGTATGTATGTATGTATGTTTGCAACGAATAAACTTAAAAACTACTGGACCGATTAAAAAAATTCTTTCACCATTAGAATGCTACATTAGCGCTGAGTAACATAGGCTATATTAAAAAAAATTAAATTAAATTAAGAAAAAAGAAATGCTGTACGATGTCCGCCGGGTCAGCTAGTAATATGTAATGGTAAGTGATAATAACCCCCCCGAGACGAGTGGCAAAACGCTAATAGAAAAGAAATCAAATAGAATGATTATTGTACGGGATTGACATAAGTTGACGTTGTGTGCTGACGTTTATGTCAATCCCATACAAAAATCATTATATTTAATTTCTATTCTATTAGCGTTTGCTTGTCTAGAGTGGCTGCTATCCTACGACATTAACAGGGACAATGGCTTAACGTGTCTTAAGCACCAAATAAAAATAATAAAGGTCGTACCCATAAAAATGAAGAAATAAAATAAAAAGCATCATACATATTAGAATGACCAGTTTAATTACATCCATCCGAAAAAGATCAAACAGACTAAAAAACAGTACTACATATTGTTGTCTGCATTAAAAACCACTTTTTTTTTCAACATGAAAATTTCAAATGAAAAGTTCTTATTGCATCACGAGATCGAAAAATATAAAACAATAATAATATTCACCCTAAATACTTATAGAAAAAAATAAAAGTAATTGATGTTTTTTTTTATCCTTTTTTGGCGCCAAATAATATTTTTTTTAGGGGGGAAAGCGCTGAAAAGACATTTTTTTTTGTGGAGGACTCTCCCGAGCTTACTTGTTACAAGTACTGCCGTAGTGTAATGAATGACCGAGAGAACCGTCTTGACATAATGAGATTCTTTGCAAGGTGGACATATTATAATGTCTTAATTATTACGCGGCTTTAATTCTATTGCAGTTCTTCAAATAACTTTTTGTATACACAACTAAATATTTAATTACATCGAAAGATATAGGTACTACCTACATGACCTGAACCAATTACAACCTATTTTTTTTTTATTTCAATAGGATTAATCATTTTAATTTATCATCGTCATCAATATTAATAACCTTCTTCTGATGGGCTTCGGTCTTTTTACATGACCAATATCGCATAGGGAGATCGGGTCTTAACCCACTAAGTAATCCCAATATGAATTAGTGACTTTTAGTGAGTCCCAATTTACGCCAACAACCGAGATCAACGGTTTAACCCTATCGAAGGCAATGGCAGCTATGCTGCCACCTAATATTGAACTTTGTGAAACTATAATTTGCGTTGTATGTTATATACTTTTTTATAAACCATGCTTTAAGTGCAGTGCATTTCACAGTTGTTATCGCCTTAAATACAGCAATGAGTTATGCGACCCTTAGTATACAAAAACTCAAAAGAAAGTTATTGTTACAGCCAGACAGTATGAATCATGTCTTCAAAAATTGTGCATTCCACAAAAGCTTTGCTGTTATGAAAGTGTGATAATAAAAAGAAAGCAAATACTTTATCCATGAATTCTGTTTGTTTATGTGAAAAAGGGTTGTTTGATTTCCGATATAAAAGGTTCGTTTCATATTCGATATCAAATTGATCTTGTCCATCTCATAAGCTACATTTGACTCACAAAACTAAAATTGTTTGCAATAAATATCTCGGCATACATAATATAAAACTGTAATAGAGGCGTTTTCTCTAAATAGATAACCAGATTAACACCACTTACTAAATAAAGCAATCAGTCAAAATCTTAATAAGGTAATGTTTCGATTTATTAACCCATAACCACAATTCTTTTTTTCTTTTATCCTTTTGATGGCTTTGTGCGATTAGCACATTTAGCCAGTGTCAAAGTCATTTTTCTTATAAGTAATACATAAATAAACAATATTTCCTTACTGTATGGTCTGTATGATGATGATGATTTTATTTATTTTTTTATTTTCATGATAATAGGAATGGAAGCGAGAAATCTTTACTGTGATACTCAAGGGGTTGGGGGTATCATTTCTCACTTCTCATTACTATTATCATTCATCATCATCGTATATTAACAAAAGATATATTGGCTAAATGTTCTAACCGCACGAAATCTTCTACTAAAATAAAAATAAAAACAATTGCTCAAGCTACTAATAAACATGGTTTGACGAAACTATTTCAAACTGAAAAACGCAACATGCCGAAATATTTTTATATTTTTAGCATCTCATCAAATTGGTGTTTCCCCAGTAGAAATCTTTTACTTTTCCTCGACAGAGCCCTGCGTATTGCCACCTCTATGAAATATCAAGTGGGGTCGTCTTTAATATCCAGACACGCAAATGTGAGGAGAGATAGCACAGAACCTTGCCATTCACCCGAAAATGAAAGGTTAAAATTTTCCTTATTGTGCGTTGCGGGACTCAAGTTAAGGCTTTCCATTCGTTTTTTTGTAAACGTTCTTAGTGCTCCTTTGTTTTGTTTGTTAAAAGCATTTTAGCTAAACAACGATTGCCCTTTGTTCTTGTCTAGTATGGTGAAATAATATTAACATACCAATAACGCTACAGAGGCTTCGGAGGCCGAGTGGCATAGCCCGAGTTGTCATCACCAACCCACATTTGGCAAACGCAGTGATTACGTCAATACCGATTAATAGTAGCGATGACTTGATTTCGATGATGGAGGCCTTTGCTCAGCAGTGGGATACTAGGATATTTACTGTAATAGTCTAAAGGCAATTTACTATACAGCTACCAAAACAACGCATCCTAGTATGAGGAAGATGTTATATAGATATTGGTTTTGTGTCACCATATTTTGCCATATCAGTAGATACACGTCATAAGTCACCTTATCAAGCTTTCCATTGAAATCAATATTTCACGTTGTTTTTTTGTTTCAGATCTGGTTCTTCACAGACATCGAGAACCGTCAGCACCAAAACCAGACGAGTAAGTTTGTTCAACTCCCATTGTACAACACCCATTTCACCTGACAATGTTCACAAATATTTTGATATCGTTCCATGCAGAAACTTCAAACTGCGTCGCGTCGCTCCGTTGTTGTCGCAATTTGCCAAAGCGATTTAGCTTTTACCACATTGTACTACAATGCAATTTCTCTTTGAAAGTTAAATTGCAATACATTCTGAATCCCATTGAGCCAAAATAGCTTTAGGAAATAACCAAGGAACTAAAATAAAATAAACAAGGATAAGAATACGGATATGATTTCAAAAATCATCAGCATCATCAGCGTTTTGTTAATTATTTATTAATGCGAACAGCTGATGTGTTCCCTGATAACTTGGGTCTCTGCAAGGCTAGAGTGAACAGACATAGGGAGATTGGACCATAACCTACCACGCTGACCGAATGGCGAGTTAGTGGGATTCTAACGACTCTGACAAACAGAACCAACCAGTGCCACCCAATTTAAGGGAAAGTTACCCTAACTAAAATGTCGTAATTGGTTTATTACATTGTGCTTATATACGACTTTAGCGTTAGTGTGATATAGTTATGAGACACGGCTTTATATTCATCCTAACTACTGTATCCAAGCATCCTAACATCATATGTATTGTACTGTTGTTTGTAATGTAATAAATGTTCATGTCTATGTTGATATTGTTATTCATATGTTTTTTTCTTTTTAGAAGGCCACATGGTGAACACGAACTGTTCGGCGTCGCATGAACGCAAACATCTTTGCTGCAAAATGTCTGTAGAATACGACCACTTCTTGGAGAGCGGAAAGAAGTGAGTACGCCTTTTCCATCACTATCATTGCTAGACATAGGACACCCACTGCTGGGGCACGAGCCTTCCCTATGGATGGATAGGTAGAACTGGCCACAGACCACCACGCGGGCCCAGTGCGGATTGGTGGTTGTTACGACTGCTAACGCAGCCGGAACCAACAGCTTCACGTGCCTTCCGAAGCACAGAGGAGCACGAGATGACAATTTTTTGGTCACCGATGACCGGCCTTTGCGAAAGTTGCTTAACAGCAGCAATCACAGACCGGGCGCGTTAACCACTGCGCCATCGAGCTCCTCAGTTTGTTACATATGAAATGATGGATGTTTATTAATCTGCCCTGTTATTATGACTGGCTTGGATCCGTACGCTACAATTATGCTACAAGAAATGTAACATTATAGGTAGGTAAACTTTAAAACGTCTATCAAAGCCTCTATTAAAAGTATTTGCATTTTTTTTAATTTTCGTGCTTTTTTTTGTTTACATATATGCTAATTAAATGGACTTTTACATTCCTATCTCTCATTATGCAACATATTCAAGTGGCTATAGTGTAAATAAATTATCCATCTATGAACTTTTTATTTAACTTGGCTTGATTTTTGATCCACGATTTTATACACCCCGGATTTAAAGAACTGCTGTGCTAATTAATAAAATTATTATATTTATTATATTATGCATTTGAATAATAGTAATTTTACGCTTGGAGGTCTTTTGAAATGGTATGTGTAGCTATTTGTTAATCAAAATACATACACAATACATCAAATACATGAAAATTAAAGGTAAAAAAAAATTAAAACCCTTGTAGGTTCTTACGGAGAGAAATAATATTTACAACAAACGCTAGTCGATGCGCGTAAAGTGTGTAGTTTTTCGCGTAAACATTATTTTGTCGTTAGTTTGTTGTTATAATTAAAACCTATTTGCATAAAATAAAACCTATTTCGTAACACAACGCCTTAACCCATTCAATGCCGGACCCCGCACAAGTGAGTGGCGACAGTTAAATTTCTATTGTGTCTGGTTTTGGTCTTTAGTGTTGCCGCCTGATAGGCCAATATCGATTGTCTATCGATAGCCTATCGATAGTTTAAAAAAACCGATAATATCCATAGTCTATCGATACTATCGATACTATTGATAGTATCGATATCTCTTTTACTGCAATACTATCGGTAAACAGCAATTCTATCGATGTATCGATAGTTTCGATCGCTGCCAACCAATGAACTATCGATAGTATCGATACTATCGCTGATATTGCTCTTCAATATCGAATAGACTATCGATAGTATTGATACTATCGATTGTCTTATCGATAGTAAAGATGATTTTAGCGTTCAACTACCGATTGCAAACCTATCGATTTTTCGGCAACGCTAGTTTTGAGGCAGTCAACGTGTTAGTAACGCATTATTTAGATTTAAAACTCCGGTGCAAGTTAAAAGATCGCCATAGGTGTCTTACTTTTATCCTAAGAACTTAAGAGTCAACTTTTATCAAAATCATACTCTCATGTTCCTCTTTAAAATGCGCAAGCTGATATCACGTTGTCATTACATTATCTTGCACTCGTTGTAGGAAGCTCTCCTTAGCCCGCTTAGTAAAGAATACCTACACTCTTTGTTTTTTTTATTTAATTCATTCCAGGTTCCACCGTTGTATGTCTTTTTGTTTCATTTATATGTTTATCAAGTGCAATAAAAGTTTTAATAAGGTTCTGCGAAACCTAATAACAGACTGATTGCAGTTTAATGTTTTTTAATTGCCATGAGTGCGTACACACACATGTATAACTTACAAATATTATCTTTCTTTACCCAGTATTTTAGTTCAAAGTTAGCATACGCTAAGATATATGTTATTATTAAAAACAAGATGCTCTTAACTCCTGTTTTTAGAAGGTCGTCTGTATAAATATTGGCCGCGGGGTTTTGTTTTACCGTTTTAATGATCATATTATGGGTCGCACGGAATTGTGTGAACACAGAATATGTTTGTATAGCTTTGCAGCAACGTTCTCATATTACCATTTTCATGATATTCTATATTTAGAACGTGTTTTAAATACGAGATAGAAACGAGTACGTGTAAGCGAAAAAAATTTCGTTAAAAAAATCTTTAAAAATTTTTCTTTAAATTTACGATACTAATTGTTTTAAAGCTGATAACGATAACTATGTAAATGATAACAGCCCTGGATTATCATCAACCTAAAAGTATAAACGCGTTTCTCGGCTAGGATCAAGTTTTTCCTCACAAACAATAGCACGTGTATAAAAAGATCGCGTCGGCGTATAGAGTTATCCAATGGGATCCACTGGGACTGTGGTTAATGACAGTGGGACATACCTATGCTGGTTAGTGGGTTTTACACTGCCATCGTACGACAACAGCCAGGACTAACAGCGTAACGTGGTTTCGTACCAAACCAAATAAGAATATAACGAGCTCATTCCAGTATAGTTATGATTAAAATTATTGGATCATTAGTTTTATAACGACTGACAGACAGCCCGTGACCACGACCGGTGCAACTCGGTTGAAACTTCGGGTATAAAGGTATGTATGATACCTATACAAAGTAGGTACTTTACATTAATCCCCGTTATAAACCTTTGATTAAAAAGAAACGCAAAATTATTTAGTTTCTGATTAAATTCATTATGTTATACATTTAGCGATACCAATTCTGGAAACCTGTTAAAACTCAAACATACCACACCTACCGAGATTTCGTCGAGTCAAAGCCTTTTTAATCTGTGGACACCGGCCGAACACAACGGCACAACAGCCGTAATGGTTTCTGGAGAGCAACTCCAATATTATGTTGGGCCAACAATGATTTTCACGCGTTTGCACAGTCGTTCCGCCCGACGAATGTTTTTGTTGGACCTTTCTTGTTTTTTTCCTTTGAGAAATTATGTTATGATGACTCACTTCGACACCGGGGGTTGTATTGCTGAGATAATCAAACATTGGTTGCAGGTGCTTTGTAGTAAAAAAGAGGTATGTGTTTATGTGTATTAAGAAATACGAATACCGTAAAGATCCGTAAAGTATACCATAAGATACCGACCGTAAAGTAATCTTTATAAGAAAAAAGTATACTTTTTTTTATAGATAGCTCGGCAAATGACTCCATCTCACCTGATGTTAAGTGGAAATGGAGTCCAGACGCGAAGATAACTGGTGCAGTGTGAAAGCAAACGTAGCATCAGTTAACCTCCCTCTGCCGGCCCACAAGTTTGTGCGCGATGGTATATTTAAGACAATGAAGCGGTGAAGAAAGAATCGTTTGAAGAAAGACGTTTTTACCTACTGAGGTAGCTAACTGTAGCACTGTTTCTGTATGCAAGCCTAGCCTGATGGCAAGAGTGTGTACTATCTATTTATTGATCTGCATATCTGGGATGTTTTTGCTTACTTTTGAAGTGACAAGAGTGAAATTGATCACACGCATAGATGCTTTAATAGCCGCTAAAATGAATATCCCTAGAGTTCTAGACATCCCTAGTGTAAAGTACCTTCAGAATCATACCGTAAGTAGGTTTACATGTTTCACAACTTTCTATGATAAATTTTACATTGTCTTCATTTAAAAGTAGTATTGTACCCCATCTTACTATACTTACATACAATTTTATTATATTTTACATGATTCTAGGTGAAATCAAACAGAACTAATGACAAAAACACGCTTGACGACTTGTATACTAAACCAATATTATCAACCTGTTCAAATGACCTAGATTAAACGAGAATGAGATCAAAGCATCCAAGATTCTGGTCGCTTAGACTTAAACAGTTTTTTATATCGGTCCCCAGTGACGCTACCTTGGGCAAACCCTTGCTGAAGACATAAAATTCATCTGGATGTGGCTTTGTACTTTCTGTTTCATCATCAGCTCATTTTATGTCCCCACTGCTGGGGCACGAGCCTTCCCTATGGATGGATAGGGAGAACGGGCCATAAACCACCACGCGGGCCCAGTGCGGATTGGTGGTTGTTAACGACTGCTAATGCAGCCGGGACCAACGGCTTTACGTGCCTTCCGAAGCACGGAGGAGCTCGAGATGATAAATTTTTGGTCACCTATCCGATGACCGGCCTTTGCGAAAGTTGCTTAACCTCAGCTCTCGCAGACCGGGCGCGTTAACCACTGCGCCATCGAGCTCCTCACTTTCTGTTTAGTATATTGTATATATTTGTTTTCTTAAGTTCACCCATCCGATGACCGGCCTTAGCGAAAATTGCTCAACCTCAGCACTTGCAGACCGGGTGCGTTAACCACTGCACCATCGAGCCCCTCATGTGCAATGGTTAATGATATATTTATATTTGCGAAGTAATGCGCGACAGGCGCGCATAGGCAAGCAGCAGTGATCATAAATGTTAGTACACAGAGGTAACTAAACCACTAGGGCTGACACTTGTTTATTTTGAGTTGACGTCACAATAGAAATATTAAATTAAAAATTGCATAACACATTAAAGTTAATAATCATGACTTAGTAACTCTGCATACAAAATCTAGATGGGATACACTTTGGATCTTTTTATTTTGACCACACCTTTCTGTTACACGTTGTATATGTTTAATGTTCTTACCAATTCTTTAAGTCGGTAAACGATTTTCAAGTACAGATACTATATAAGCTTAGAAAAGACAATATTACTATTATTATTACTATTACGGTAAATGACGATAAGGCCGAAGACACACTTCACTCGACACTACACACTAGACAATCTTCAGGTGCTAAGGAACGAGCTATCTTATCTCAAACTCAAACTGATGGATCACAAATATTATTACAGTACTGTCATTTTTTGAGAGAGTTTGCTGATTGCCTCAGACGGCATTTTCAGCTTCACCGGGCTTTTTTGGGGGCGGCGAGGAACGTAAAGGGTCCCTCAAGCCGTGTGAAACGAATCACCTTCGGAGGTTTTCTAGAGGGAACGGCATCGCGCACTAGTGCGCGTCCCCGTGCCCTACTAGATTCTCCGGAGGGTTCGGATCGGATCGGATAGTACTGTCATTGTTGATGATAGATAGGACTTAAAACGGGTTCTCCTTTTTTACATTCCCGATAAGGGTAATCTAATGTTGTTATAGTAAGTAAGGTATAGTTATTTTAAAGTAAAATTTTAAGGGCTATTTCTTAGTATTGAGGTACAATTTAACACACTTCTTAAAAGAAGTTATCACTACAATAGATGGGTAATGGCTTAAATCCCACGCTTGCCAAATGCGGGTTGGTGATTACAAACCCGGGCTATGCATCAAAAAATCCAAAACACACTTTGCCCGACCCGGGAATTGAACCTGGGATCTCAGGTAACGGGCCAAGTGCTTTACCATTCAGCCACCCAGGTTTAATTAATAAATAACTAGCGGCCCGCTCGCGACTTTGTCCGCTTGATTACCGGGTCCAATTATATGCATGTGTATAATACACTAGCTGTGCCCCGCGGTTTCACCCGCGTTAAGTAGCGAACAATCTATTAAAAAACTATTTAATTTTCCCGTTTTTGCAACATTTTTCATTGCTGCTTCATTCCTATTAGTCATAGCGTGATGTAATATAGCCTATAGCCTTCCTCAATAAATGGACTATTCAACACAAAAATAATTTTGCAATTCGAACTAGTAGTTCCTGAAATTAGCGCGTTCAACCAAACAAACAAACAAACAAACTCTTCAGCTTTATAATATTATAGATATAGACCTTCTTCTTGAATCACTCTATATATTAAAAAAAACCGCATCAAAATCCGTTGCGTAGTTTTAAAGATCTAAGCATACATACCACTCCAGGGATCCACCATGCAGATCTTAATACATAATTATGTCAGTAATTATTGTCACCAATTAGTTAAATATACGTGTGTGCCAGGCACTTGCATAGTGAACAAAATGACTTATTTCCATGTTTATTACTGTCTGATTTGTAAATTCTTGGCCGGCTTACCTTCGCCGTATTTCGACCCCTCGCCACTGATACAAACATACATACGGACATACAGACAGCGGGAAGCGACTTTGTTTTATACTATGTAGTGATAATAATAATTACGTTGACCACTACTTAAATTTTATATCCGTGTAGGGTTTATGCGTAGGACACTTTGCTCGGGTCGTCTGAAGTACGGGTTCGGGCAGCATCAGCTGCTCATAACACAGCGAAAGTTAAGCCTCACCTACGATTTACAACTGCCCGGTGCCACCAACTACTTATCTAATTGTCTCGTACGGTAAAATGATCCCACTGTGCTCCTCCGTGGGTAATTATGCTTTAATTTCGTATAAAGCTTTACCGTTAGTTTTGTTCGTTGTCATAAATACGTGATGTTTGTCCAGTGTTGCCATGCCTACCGATTTTTTAGTATTTCTACCGAAAATGACGCAACCGATTTTATACCGATGTTCAACATCTTTTTGTGATAAGATTCTTTGCTCAAACAAAACTATAACATTAAACTTTGGTTGTTCGGTTGCGTTAAATTTGTCGTCGCTTGAAGACGAACAATAATACACAAAATGTATTTATACCTAGGTAATGTATTTGTTTATATACCAATGTGTGAATGTTGTATAATTATATTATAATTATGTATAAATAGTATATACATTGTTGTAGTTTATATATATTAATTTGTCAAAGTGGGAGTAGAAACAACCCACAAAACTAACATAATAATGAGTTCCGAAAATATTTTGATTCAGCCGCTGCTTATAACATCCATTACTTTCCTTTATAAGATAAGCTGAAAACATTCATTCGGAAACACAAATGTTGAAAAATTTTCCACGAGCAGAATTTGAACCTGCACCTTTGTTGTAATTTTTGTAATTTGTTCGCAACAAAATTTGCGTTAAAAATATTTGAACATTTATAAATATGTAGCTTGCTTACTTCTTAACTGATCTTTAATATTTGTAAAAATATTATGATCGGATGTTAGTGACGGTAGTTGTTGACATTGAATGGGCGCCTTTGGCTTTCATAGTAAAAAGTGTTGAATAATTTCGGCGGGCTGGTTAGAACCACGATAGCTCAATTGGAAGAGCACCTGACCCGGAAAGTCAGAAGGGTGCAGGTTCAAATCCTGCTCGTGGAAATTTTTTCAACATTTGTGTCTTTGTAATTTGTTCGCAACAAAATTTGCGTTAAAAAATTTTTGAACATTTACATTCATACGGGTTCGATGTTTTGACCAAAACGTCTATTTTTCATAAACTCTTGTACAGAAGACGCCTGCCTATCGGACTAACTAAAACTGTCATATTTCTTTAATTAATGTTCAATTTTATGCCATTGATATGAAGTTTAATGTCTATAAAAGGCATTTGATAATTTGTGGTACTCCGATGTGCACTTGTGCAGGCCTGTGTACAAGAGCCATGTTTGGGTAAGGTCAATTAATTATCTATCATTCTGGTTTAATGTTCCAACGTAAATGTCTATTTTTCATACATTCTTGTACACAATGACAGTTGCTTCAACATCAAACTATACCATTAAATATCATAAAATTCAAACTGCGAGCCGAGACTGTTTTAATTAAACAGCTGCCTATAGAGCCTATTAGGTTGCCGTTAAAATTACGCAAACATAAACTCGATATGCAGAAACCCGATCCAGTATCGGCGCGGCAGAGCCATTTTGTCGTACCGTACAATATATTGCAGCATGTGGTCGCGAGGTTCGTTCGCGCTCTTGCCACAAAACATACTTAAAACAACACACAATTCAGCAGAATATGAAATACATACAAATTTTTTGAAAAAAGTATTGAAGGTGCAGCGCTGGATTTGAAAATTTACGTGTTTTTAAGTCACTGGTGCTAGGCGCTGAATATGTCTTATACATTAAAAGGACTAGTGTAGGTTAGCTTGATCCTTTCAAAAGGTCATGGTTGTCTTGGAATTTGAAACAAATACCCAGAAACTGCATAAACAATACGTAAAATAATGATATCTAAAAATTTATTTCTTCAGAAACTTAGTAAATATAGCACAAATGAAACAATGATCCGACATCAAAATGTTGGTATTGATATTCCGCAGGTCACTGTTGTCTTATTTTTCAATAAAAAAACATGAATATGAAAATATTAAGACTTTTCTTATTTTTTACCCAAACGCCTATGATTTTACGAAAGTAAACATTGGTCTAATTAAATCACCAGCCTACTCTGTACAGATATTATGTGCGTGCGTATTCGTAGTCGTGCGCCGTTGTCACACCACTGTCACGCGCCGCTTGCTCGCTATCATAAAGAAACTTGAAACTCGCAGTTTTGCGTCCGCGCTGCACCCCCTTAAGGGAGAATCGACAATGAAAACTTTTTTCATATTGTATTTTATTCGCAACAAAATATGCGAAAAACTTTAGATTACCATAATCATAATTATGTTGATGACGTAATTTACATTGAATATAGCTCCTTTAGCTAACAAAGTAAGAATAGATAGTGTTGATAAATTTCGGCAGGTTGGACAGAGACACGATAGCGTAGTTGGAAGCGCACCTGACCCACCTGACACACCTGACACCTGACTGTGAATGAAGGGGTACGGGTTCGAACCCTGCTAGAGGATTTTTATTCAACACTTTTCCGAGTTATGATTTGTTCGTAACAAACTTTCATAACTCACAAAAAAGTATTTGTTAAAGGTACCTAGTCTCCTTCTCATACTATTTGTAATTACCCTATGATTTATTTGTCTGTGGTTATCTATTTTATATTTATTCAGTACGTTCATTAATATTCACAATAAATTGGTTTAACTCCAACAGTAATTGCGACATGAGCCTACCACTTTCTTTGTCTTCAGTAAACACAAGATAACGTTGTCAATACCCAATGGCAGTCGATAAAACATAATTAATCTAATAGCACGGTAGAGCGCACTGCGTCGCGAACGTAGTTACGAATTGCGCCAGCGCAGCTCCTGTTATTTGCGCCGAGAGTAATGCCACTAAATTATACAACGACGCTAATTACCAGCGCCGATGCGGCTTTTTTTTTTTTTTTTTTTTGAGAGAGTTTGCTGATTGCCTCAGACGGCATTTTCAGCTTCACCGGGCTTTTTTGGGGGCGGCGAGGAACGTAAAGGGTCCCTCAAGCCGTGTGAAACGAATCACCTTTGGAGGTTTTCTAGAGGGAACGGCATCGCGCACTAGTGCGCGTCCCCGTGCCCTACTAGATTCTCCGAAGGGTTCGGATCGGATCGGGGGGCGGAACCACCCGAGGGCGCCTCTAAAGGCTCGGACCTCGGCTCGGGTAGACCGGGCCGTGGAGGAGGAGAGAAGCGCCCAGGTACATGTCTGTACCTGGTATAGAGCGCGTGTGAACCGGTTCTTCGTACCCTTGTTCTACGAGTACGGTGTCTTGGACCTAAGCTAGTGTGCATGTTTGGTGTATTCTGTAAATGTGTAGTGACATTTAGAGGATCGGGCGGGGACCGATGCGGCCGCACAGCGACGTCTTTATAACTGCACCGTACAAAGTTGCAATTAATTTCTTTAGAGAGAGAGAGATAGAGAGAGAGAGAGAGAGAATGAATATTTTATTACACAGATACGAGTAGAAGAAGGCAGCTGATAACTTTTCAGGTTTTTATATGCTCGTTTTGCGGTAGACAGTTGAAATTAATGGTTGCTTGCCGCCGCGCCGGTCGACGGACGGTTTGCGTTAATTTTGCGTTCGATACTCATTCCTTTTTAATTTCGTCCTCCGTGGTAATAAACTTTTTCGATGGCCATAAAATTTGCGGTGGTTTAATAAGTAATTGTTTTTTTTTGTCCGCCAGGTGGTTTTGCCACTTCGATGATGACAACTACGTGAACGTACCCCGTCTCGTGAGTGTGCTGCAGAAATATAATCATCAAGATGATTGGTATCTTGGTCGAACGTCCGTTTATGAACCGGTCAAGATTTATAAGAAGCCTACAAATAAGGTATGATTACATCAGAATCTAGCATCATGATACTATCACGTTTACAAGTTTGCCTAATAGTTGCTCTACTTGACGATTGAGTAAATTCTGCTTGCGTCAAATTCGAATCTCTAAGACCAGAGGGCCTAGACAGGTGGCATAACGCCAGTAGAATAGAAATGGAATAGAATGAACGTATGAGATTTCCATAAAACCAATCAAATGGCTTTATATTAGATCCTTACCTATAAAATTGACGTTTTGTATGAAGATTTTTTATAAAATTATATTTTTCATACTAACGTTTTTTTAATTTTCTTATCATCTATTTATGTTAACACTATAAACATTGTAGAGTAGTGCGTTTGTTTCACTAGCTAAATATAGCAGACATTAACAAAAAAAAAATCAAGTCCCTTCAAATCTACAATGAAACAAAAGGTCAATTCCGCGAACAAAAAAGAAGTCAATTTAAAAAAAATATTGGGCAAAAAACATAGTCCTAATTAAAGGTGTATAATAATATTAACAACTAATACACTTATTAATAAATGAGAAAAAAACGCCAATTTCATAGGTACCTAAGGACCGTTGGCTTATGTCGATCCCATAAAATAATCATTATACTCTATTTCTATTCTATTAACATTATGCCACTTATCTAGGCAGACAGGGGTCCCCAAACTTATGAGCCACATTGTACCCTATATAATACCATTTCATTATTGTTTAACTGTATAGCTATTAAGACTTGTTAACTAACCATCCTGATTTGTTTCAGTTAATGTTCTCGTTCTGGTTCGCTACTGGCGGGGCGGGGTTTTGCATAAGCAGAAGTTTGGCGTTGAAAATGTTACCTGTTGCCAGGTACGGCGTAGTTTTTAAATTAATTTTATAATTACCTACTATTGAAATCGTTTGCACGTACAAAGGCATAACCAAACTGTTTTGTTGCAGCGGTGGTAGATTCATCAGTATCTGTGAAACGATACGGCTGCCTGACGATGTGTCCATGGGCTTCATAATTGGTAAGAATCTTATATATATGTATGTATATTAACCATCAAAAACAAACTTGTAAAAAAACCAAGTCTCGCAACTCAGTTCTTCTACCGTAAAAAGTTGTGAGATCCATGTAATAATACCAAGTTTTCAATATTAAAAATCTTTTATGTTTTAAATAAATAGGTTGACTTGGCCATCGCATGAAAACACAATGTATCTCACAAGTAATATATTGTATGTAATATTATATTAAATTAGATTGTTTAGTAGTAAGTTATTTATGCAGTTGGTATATCTAGAAAACTGGACCGAAATTGCAAAATATTTTAGTTTTTCCTTGATTTTTACACTAAACACACATTGTATTCTAAATTTGAAGCTTCTATGTCTGCTAGAAGTGCCTAGAGTTTTGATGATCGGTCAGTCAGTCAGTGAGTGACAAAATTAAGAAACTTTGACTAGTTATAACTCTTAAACTACTTGTTCAAATTGAATGAAATTTGAAATATACCGTATTTATACAATGCCTGCTTGGTTACTGAAAATTCAGGTTTCTAGTTTTATCAACAACGAAGTTATAGGGGGTCGAAAATGGCCTGAACTGCTTTTTTGCTCGAGTTGGCTACCTTCATAATTATATTATAACTAGCTGACCCGGCGGACTTCGTACCACTTTGACAGTTTCCATCATTGAGATATATCAATGGTTTCCATGACAACAAAACAAACAAATCATATAGGGTATGCTCCGATATACACTGCGAGCACTGTCCAGTGCTCTTACTGGTGAGAAATTTGTTCCGTTTTGAACTGACAGTATACTGCCCAGTATCCTAGGGAAATATATGACATCATAAATCGTCGCCATTTTTGTACTGTAAGCACTGGCATTTTCGAGGTAAGGTGCTCTCAGTGCTTTATCCCGTGATCAACAGCGTCCAGAAATTTAAAAAACTTGCACTATTGATTGACAGTATACTGGACTGCGTTCCGTTTTAAACAGTAACCAGTATAGCTAACTATAAGGGCACGGCTTCGCAGTATACTAAATTGACGTCACACTTACGACTTTTGACGACCTCCTTGGTCGAGTGGCTTGCACACCGGTTTTCATGGTGTCGCCATCTCTGAGGTCCCGGGTTCGATCCCCGGTCGGGTCAATTTAGAAATAACTGTTTTTCTAAATTGTTTCGGGTCTGGGTGTTTCCTATGTATAATAAGTATGTATTTAAGTATATTAAGTATGTTTATGGTTTATGGTTTAAAGACATTTATTCTCATAAAGACATATTCTACATCACTTACATGAGAACTTAATTATAAAAAAAATAGATACATTACATTCGTTGTCATAGGAACCAATTTATACTAACAAAACAGAACAAGTTTACCACACTCAAGAAAAAACATTTCATTTTAAAGTTTAATAATTTGCAATGACGTGTTTGGCTAATAACTTTTTGAATACGTCGAAGGAGTTAGTGTTTTTTATATCTGAGGGTATCTTGTTAAAAAGGCGCGCACCTTCACATGTTATAGTGGTTTGGCCGTATTTTGTTCGTGTCTTAGGCAAAACAATGAAGCTCGCTCGTCGAGTGCAGGGGCGCTCAACTACTTTTCGCTTAGCAAAATTTAGATTGCAGCGGATTTTATTGTACATAGTTTTATGAATGAAAGTGCAAGTGTTATAAATGTATAATTGTTTAATGGTCATTAAATTGGTTTCGCGATAGATTTTTGTAGTTGTTGTTCGATAGTTATAATTAAAAAGCATTTTTATTATCTTATTTTGTAATATTTGTATTTTGTTTAATCTTGTTTTGGCAGCACTTCCCCAAATTTCGATAAGGTATATCAGGTGTGGTTTTATTAGAGCATTGTAAATTGTGAAACACAGTTTACGCGGTATGTATCGAACATTGATCCGGAGGGAGGCAATGAGTTTTGTTAATCTGGTTATTAGGTTATGGATGTGGTTAACCCACGTTAAATTTGTATCCATGAGAAGGCCAAGATATTTTTCTTTAGTTTTATTTTGTAAGGGTGTATTATTAATGGTGAGAGGAGTGAAAGTGGGTATTGGTTTATTCTTAGCTTTAAAGATTATATAGCTGGTTTTGGAGACGTTTATGGTTAATAGGTTGTACTGAAACCAGTCATGAAGGATATCAAGATCATGCTGGGCTTGAGATATAAGGTCATGGATTGATGAACCGAAGTAAAAAAGGCGTTGTCTAGTTAACCATTTTATCGAGTTTCTTAAGGAAGCTCTTATTGGGGCTAGATAATTGGTGTGAATGTGGGAAACATTTATTAACATTTACTTACAGTGCTCGCAGTGTATATCGGAACATACACTTTGTATTGGAAAATGAAATTGTCGTTTTTTGTATTTTATTTAAAAAAAAATATAGCCTATGTTACTCAGCGCCACGGTGGCCGAGTGGCATAGCGCTCGGCCCGATACCCTAAGCCTGGGTTCAATGCCCAGGTCGGGCAAATTGTTTTGAATTTTTTTATGGGTATGGAACCCATCAATTGTAGCGATGACTTAATTTCATTGATGGAGGCCTTTACTTACTTACTATTAAAGCATTATAGCCAAGACATAGAAGTTAGCAATGCAACATACTGTAAGTAATTATGAAGTTGGTTCCGCCAATTTATCTGATTGGGATTGTTGATTGCATCACCATATAAGTTACAACATTTTAAAATTACTGTATCATTAAAAATAAAAACTGTACGTGCCAATTCTTCAACTCCGATAAAGCAGGAAGTCGATGTTCAAGAATTGTCATGTACTGTCACGGCATTAACATGTAGGTATACCCTTTTTTTAGTCTTATTCCGTTGTATTAATAGTTACCATGTATGTTTACATATTAAAATTCAATTCAATTTAAATTTCAAAAAATTAAATTTTTTTTTCAAAATGAACTTTTACAAGTGTTTTTCGAACGTCAAATAAGCCGCAAGAAACTCGGCAAGGGCTGTTTCTTTCTCCTGTAGTGTTACAATACAAGTTTATTAATGCTCGTGACTGTATATGTTGTCGTTCGTCAATAACTTCCACCATTTTCTATCTCAGAGCACCTGATGAAGAAGAATTTGACGTTAGTGCCCGAGTTCCATTCCCATTTGGAGCAAATGAAGCTGCTACCGTCGGAGACGTTCAGAGAACAAATCTCGTTCAGCTACGCCAAATCCAACGATGAGTGGAACGTCGTCAACGTGCCTGGTTTCGACACTAGATACGATCCTAGTCGGTAAGAAACTTAGATCATATTCTATTTTGATCATCTCATCATCTCATCTCATCATCTCAGCCAAAAAGACGTCCACTGCTGGACAAAGGCCTCCCTCAAGGATAAATCATTTTGAGGGGAATTTTCCATAATCGCCACGCTTGGCAGGCGGGTTGGCGATCTATTGGGATAATTTCCGCTAACTCCACTCCTCTGACTTTCTATAACCACTGCTAAATGCTTTCAAAGATTTAGCAATAGCGGCACAAGTAGCTACAGGAACAGCCCTGTATTCTTCTCTATGACTTTCTATAATGGGTAATTACTATAAATTCAGCTACTTACCATACCATTTTAGACCAGCTTTGTGGATTATGGCCCGCCTTTTGTGCTGTTCATGTTGGAAGGTCTGAGCTCAGAAATGGGACGTCTATAAGCTGATAATGATGATCAATTTTTACTTGACCTCACCTTTTGATCACATTCTGTTATTAATTTTGATTATTTAAGTTAAAAAAAGAAATCTTTGGTATATATACAATTGCAAGGCTGTTCCTTTAAATTCTTCGTGGCCATATTCATGATCTGACATAGTTAAGGAACAACCCGCTAAGAGTTTTAAACGAATTCTTTTTGTTGCAGGTTCCTATCGCTACATTGTTTCCTCTTCCCACAATTTAAGTTCTGCCCGAGATAGCGAAGGATCCAGACTGCGATGAAACTAATTAAGCTCTCCGTTTTGTAACAATTTCAATGTTGATGGATTCCGCATAACTGTTTACCGCAAAAGAGATCCAATCGCTATTAATTAATTACAACGTCGCTACACCACATACATTTAATTATCACGTTTCTTTTGTTTAGCTTGTTGTTTACTTCCCATGTAACTTTATGAAAATTTAACAGCTATTAGATTATTTATTTTACAATTTTCCAGTAATTTCGAATATGTTGAAAGGTAATGGAGTCAAACCCGTAAGCTATATTACCTCTCAGTTTTCTCTCAATTTATTATCTAGAATTACTTCTCGGGAACAATTTAGTCGTTTTAATAACCAACATTAAACTTTTACGACTCCGTTTATCCGAATACAATTATGGTAAAAACAATCAAAATCGGTGTAATGACTTTCGTGTCAGAAAAATAGTCTGGTTTATTGATTTTTTTTATAAGTTCATTCGACTTTAGAAATACTTACATACACGCCGCGTGTATTCAAGATCCAATTTTGTAGACATTTATATACAAGGAAAGTTTTATTTGGGTTGTGATATTATATTGCATTTCTTTGAACAAATGCTTTTGTAAATAAAAATTTCTTCTATCTTATAACTATGTAAAATATATTACGATATTTAAGAGCACAGCCTTTCCATCGTTTACATTGCCTATTTGTTTTGAGACAAATATTGTCAGAGTATAAATAATATTATAAAAACAGGCAATTGTAAGTTTATCAGATAGAGTTTAATTATGTTTACCTTAAGTTTTATTTAATTATTACAATCAATAATTCTGTGATATTAGGATAGTAATAACGAATGGACGGTGTGCTATAAAGCGATGTATTTAAATGGTCTCCAAGTCAGAAATGTTATGACGTTGTTTATAAATTAAGTTGTTTATGAAATAAACAATTACAAATTTTTAAGTGGTTATTTATTAATCACCCATATCCGTGTCAAATTGGTCACTGCCCACATCTTTTTTGGTTTTAATAAACTTTTTATTGGTGTTATTAGTTTTTATAATCCTAACTTAGAGTAATGAAATAACGAATAGATATTCCTGAATAAGAAGGCATTATAAACAACGAAATTACTTTTATTAATGTGCACGCTTTGCATTATTGATGGCATTTTGCAATTTTAACGTACTATATATATTTAGTTATACGTACGTTAAAATCTTACATAAAATCTTTCTATTCAAAATGAACTTTCTTCAAAGTATTTTTTTTAAAACATCTCTCTCTCTCATTTCAAAATCTTAGCCATGACAAGAAGTAGCTTGCATCCCTAGTAAAATCCAGTCTTAAATGAGAGATCTAATGATAATAATCTTAATATTCATATTTCAACAACTTAAATATAAGTATTTGTCATTAAAAGTTATTTTAAATTCTTCAGGAAGTTACTAAAAAAACTTTTAACATCCTTTAGACATGAATCAACCAAGCCTATACAATAAACAATTACAAATTCCGCGCAAAGGACACAATCAAAATAGGAAAAACAATTCGCAATTCTATTAACCATTTATTTTCAGCGAATTTTGGAGCGTAATCTTCCAAACCTTCATACTCGTAATTTTTCTCGTACACCTACTAATTATTCGCGTCAGCCAAGTAATTATTATTCTAATAAATACGGTTATCATAATAAATTGAGTACAAACAATAGGTATACTCCCGGTAATACGAGACCCCAACAACAACAAGGTAAGTACATGTCGCGAGACTCCCAGCACGGTAATAATATCTACAGTATCGTAACTCGGCCCTATCTTTGAAATAAATGCCTACAGCCGCGCGGTACGTAAACACGCGCTAGGGCTGGGCGTATATTTTCTTTGGCTGGGCTGCCCACCTACAACAGTATTTTAATTACATTTGCCTACTTTGAGTTTCTTTCTATCTAGTTTTGTGAATGTATTTTGTGATTGTAAATATGATCCCCCTTATTCCTAAAAACTATTTAACGTCACACAAACGTCAATTTGAATTTGAGAAAAAGAGACAAAACAATGATGATTAACTAAATAAATGAATAAGGGGGTATATTTTTTATTTAAACAAATAAAATACGTTGTGAATGAAATAGGAAGTGTTCTATAAAAAAATGTTTTTTGATTAGTTTAAAAAATGAAATTCAATCAATCGTTTAATTCAATAATGTTTCCAAAAACTTACAACCCCGAGGTTTTAACACGAGCGTACCTACCGTATGTATCATAAACGAACCGCCTACCTAGTTTACTCGTGTGTCACTTTATTTATAGTCTTACGTAAGTACCTTTCGGAGTTTCAAGGTAATCTAAAAATGTTATATCTGGGGGCGTTATTGACGAATTCATGCAACCAAAAACAGCACAATATATTCTACTATTGATCCTCGCCATAACTTATTTTAATTAAAACAATCGCTTACTGTTTAAAAAACAACACGCTCCGCGGCTAGTCACTGCGGCACATTCGCTACTGTTGCATGCCGAGCGCATGCCGAGACCCGAGCGCGTAGGTATAGCTCGCGCTTCGTCCGTTTGTATGAAGTTACACTACTGTTAGATATTATTACCGTGCTCCCAGGCCGCGCAAAGGACACAATCACGTTCACGTGACCGCGGTCGGCCGAGCCCGCGCCCGCCGCGCTCAGCTGTTCCTTTTCAACGTGTGCAGCACGCTAGCCACGAACACTCGACTAATAGTGAGTCACAAGCTCATTCTGAGACCCAGAACGATAATAGTTTAGATTTTTTTCGTTCCTACTGAAAATTATGTTTTAAACTACAATAATAGTAGTACCGTAACTTTTAACGTTAGTAACATTGGTATTGATCTTTTAGTTGATAGCGGAGCAAGCCTGTGTGTTTTCAAACACGAATGGTTATGCAATGATCCGGAATTAATGAATTTATTTACATTTGAGAAGATAGTTATAAAAGGAGTTAGCGGTAAACTAGTATCTGAAGGATATATTTACTTAGATTTGTCTTATAACGGTTTAGTTTTTAGAGAAAAAATGTATGTGTTTAAAAATATATCTTGTTCTGCAAACGGTATTTTAGGTGATAATTCTTTGAAACGTTATCAAGCTATAATTAACTATAAAGAAAATATTTTGATTTTAACTAAAGGTAATAATTATATTTCTATACCTATACTGAGCCACTATAGACATTTGATACCGCCACGCTGCGAGGTAATAAAATATATACCTACATTGTTAGGCGACGATTGTGTTTGTTTGTCTAAAGAAATACAGAAAGGAGTTTTTATAGGAAGTATGATAGCGAAACCTTATAATGGTCGCATACCAGTAAGAATATTAAACACTACTGATAAAGAAATTGATCTAGATCTTACCGATAAGTTTGTAATTTTGAAAAAGAAAACATTTCTGTCTGTCGTGTAATAACATTATTAGACTTATTAAATTTATCAGCACTGAATTTCGAGGAAAAACGGAGTATTGAAAGTATTTGCGCTAAGTACGCGGATGTTTTCCATCTGCCCGGCGACAAACTATCTTGTACAAACTTAATGACTCATAATATAACTTTGAAACCTAACGTCTCACCAGTTTATGTCAAGCCACATAGATTACCATACGCACTAAGAAAGGAAGTTAAGAAACAAATAGATATTATGCTCGAAAATGATATTATAGAAGAGGCTACGTCAGAGTGGTCTAGTCCCGTTTTGCTTGTATCAAAAAAGGCAGATAGGTCAAATGAGAAACAATGGCGACTGGTTATAGACTACAGTTAAATAATCGTGTTATGGACGACAAATTCCCATTGCTAATATAACTGATATCTTAGATTCGCTTGCTAATAATATATATTTTTTTAAATTAGACCTTTCGCAAAGCTATTACCAGTTATGTCTAAGTGCAACTACTATTGCAAAGTCAGGTTTAAATTATAAAAAAGCTTTTATTTATTTGGATGATTGAGTAATTTTCGGGAAATCTATAGAAAACCACAATAAAAACTTAATTAGTGTACTGGAAAGATTTAGAAAAGTTAACTTAAAATTAAACCGTATGAAATGCGAGTTTTTACGAGAATTGTACCCGATGAAAGTAAAATTGCAACCATGCAAAACTATCCAGTGCCGATGAACTGCGACGATGTCAATCGTTTTGTCGCGTTTGCAAATTACTACAGACAATTCATACCGAACTTTGCAAATATTGTTTATCCTTTAAATAAATTAAGAAAAAAGAATGTGCAGTTTAAATGGTCATCAGAGTGTCAATCGGCATTCGAAAAGTTAAAATCAACATTAATTCAACCCCCCATTTTATCTTATCCCGATTTTTCAGAAAGTAACATCTTTCGGCTACAAACAGATGCATGTAAGGTAGGTTTAGGGGCAGTTTTATCTAACATTAACGGCCAAGTAGTCGCATATGCGAGTAGAAACCTGAAACCCGCCGAGACGAGATATCCCATAATAGAATTAGAACTTTTAGCAATAGTTTGGTTTGTGAGACATTTTCGCCCTTATTTATATGGACGTAAATTTAAAATTTTAACTGACCACAAACCATTAATTTATTTATTTAACTTGAAGGATCCAACAAGTAGACTTACTAAATTCCGATTATTCCTAGAGGAGTATGATTTTGAAATAGAGTATGTTCCAGGACGAAACAATGCAGCTGCAGACGCATTGAGTCGTATACCTATTACATCTTCTACTTTAAAATCAATACACCAAAATACAATATCACTTTTAACTAGAGCCCAAAGGAAAAATTTTAAACCCCCCACTGACTCTACTTCAGAGAGCTCCACCAGCACCAGGTCTGATCAACCTATTGCGGTAGAACTTCTCAACAAACCCGATGACGTAACTGAATTAAGTTTTAATCAATTACAGTATGATAATTATTTAAAGTTCAAAGATAGCATTATTTCTAATGCGGGTTGTTATATTTATGTACCGTCGCAATCAGCGATATATCTGAGTACCCGATCGTCATCTACCCCAGAGGTGGTAGCGAGGGACTTAGAGACATTATGTAAAAAAGTAGGCATATATGAGGTACTTATCATTAAAGAAAAATGTAATGAGAGTAAAATTAAAAGTCTTGTACAAGCAACGCAAAGAATTAACTCTGTAACCCCGCGCTTTCTTATAACAAAACATGTATTACGAATATATGATAGTGAACAAAAAAGAGTAATACTAAACGATTTCCATCTATTACCTACCAGCGGTCACGCAGGAGTTAATAGGATGATGAACAAAATTAAGCAATATTATTTTTGGCCAGGTTTGAGTAATGGTGTAAACCTTTTTGTTAAAAATTGCCATCAATGTCAATATCATAAGCATAGTAACAAACATATTAAACAGCCCTTAACCATAACATCAACAGCCCACACAACATTCGAAAAAATTAGTTTGGATATTATGGGTCCACTCGATGTTGATGATTACTATAATAAATATATATTGACATTACAATGCGATTTAACAAAATTCGTTGAAGCGTACCCATTACCTAGTAAAGACTCGGTCACAGTTGCTCAATCTTTTACTAATAATTTCATTTTACGCTATGGTATTCCCAGAGAAATATTGACTGACCAAGGAACCGAATTCATGTCATCAGTAATGTCCGAAACGTGTTTCCTATTACGCATAAAAAAATTAAATTATACGGCGTACCATCACGAAACTGTAGGCGCTTTAGAAAACACCCATAAAACTCTAGGAACTTTTCTAAGAATCCAGTGTAATAAATAACTATAAACGTAACTGGAGCACTTAGATTCCATATTGGTGTTTTTCCTTTAATACCACAGTGCATAGCGAGACTAAATATACGCCTTTTGAATTAGTGTTTGGAAAAATTTGTAAACTTCCAAATAATTTACAAACAGAAATCGACCCCTTATATAATTATGACAGTTATCCCCGAGAGCTTAAGTATCGTTTACAACAAGCGCAATCCGATGCACGACGCAACTTGATACAGTCTAAAGAGAAGAGAAAATTAATGTATGATAAAACTAGTAATTGTGTTACGTATCAAGTAGGCGATTTAATATTATTAAAGAACCAAGTAGGAAATAAATTAGATAGTATTTACAATGGTCCTTATAAAGTTTTAAGTGATATGACGTCAAATGTAGGAATTTTGAAAGAAAATAAAGCTGTAATTGTGCACAAGAATAATACAAAACTATTATTTTAATAAATAACTATTTTTATTTGACATATAATTGTATATAGTATATGTACTTTTATTACATACTAGGTATGTAACTTTACACTTTGTTATTGTTATGATTAGGTATAAAATGTGAAACTTCCATTTTAAGTGTCTTTCTATTTATTTGTTTAAATTAAAAAACGTTTTGTATAAGTACAATCTAATATATGATATAGTTTTAATTTTGCTATGTTAATAATGTTTAACATTTGTTTACCTATATTTTTGTTAAGTTTGCTTTCAATTTTACAAGTCTGTTCCTTTTGCAGGGAGGGGATGATCCTTCCACATTTTCAGGGGAGATGAAGTATGATTGCAACATTGCACAAACGAGATATTCACATTAACGCGCATTACCATAAAATTGGAACACACACGTAGCATTCTCAGCAATTAAGAATTATTAAGGTTGCTGACTAAGTTGATTGTATCTTTTATTTTACTTAATATATTTTTCTCAATAAACATCTTGACACCAAACATGTCCGTTCTCTATTCCATCTAAGCCCCGTAAAGAGTCATAGTACTTCACCGGCAACAAAAGTGTCCAGCAATGGAAACAAATTAAGACGAAGACTAAGTAAAATCTGATGGTGAATTGACGGAAGTAGGTATCACCACCTTCCCGGTTAATGAGGAAAAATGTTTCGGCTTAATTGGTTAGATACAAATTTACGGGAGTTGAGAGCAAAAACAAAACGTTTTCTTTTAATTAATTGCTAAAATTGGTTCAGCCAAAGTACGAGTAATTCAACCTAAAATAATAACTCTGTGAAACAAATGAGAATTATTCATTTTAAGTGTTCCATTTCAATGCAGTTTTCACGAAAGAAAACTTAAATCTTATTTTGCGAACGTTCCTATTGTAACAGGATTTTATTTTATATATTATTTAACCTCTTTGTAAACTAATATAGGTACCGCAATCAGCATAAAGTGTCTTTCTAGACTTACTGTCATGGCAAGTTAATTTCTCATCATTCCCTGAATAAAAATTCAAACATATTGTAACAACTTGAAAGGTACCTTTTGCATCTCTGAGGTTGTAGGGAACAATTACGTGAGCCATTGACATGCGTATCGCTGCCGGCAATGGTGCAGGCAGCAGGTAGGCTACTCTTGACGCAAACTCAATCTTAATACAATTCCAATGCGATTATTATGTATCGATATTGGGATAAGTTTCGCAATTTCGGGACGCCCCATCTCGATAATAATTTGTTCACTCAATTTCCACGCAATTTAATTCCAATGTAGCGCTATTTTCGTTTTTAAGAGTGCCATTTGAATTTTTTAGATTTGGGATTGGAATTGTATTGAGATTGAGTTTGCGTCAAGAGTAGCCTACCTGATCGTCGCACGCGCAGGTAGGACCTGCTGTGGGACGAGGAGGGAACTGTCGAGCCTTTCTCTCGCACCACGTGGTGGGGGCGGCTAAAGGCCGCGCGGGCGTGTGTCCGCCGACCGTGCTACATTTTTATTTAGTTTGTAACCGTTCTTTAACCGTTCTTTAACGCGGGTAGGTACGCTGCGCCCGCTCGGTCGTTTCCCGTACGTTTATCAGTAGTGTTTTGATTATAAAAGTTCAACAGATGAGTGACAAAGCGCTGAGACTATGGCAAGCTTGTCGGTGCTTCGGCTTCGACTTCGGCATGGGAGGGCGCAGAAAGCTTAAAGCAGCAGCTGTGCGGATTGCTTTAGGCTACTGCAGTTTGTTGGTATACCAAGGCGGAGTGACCGCCAACTCGCAAGAGACTCGCCAAGGAACAGTGCAAGTGTCAGATCTAACAATCGAGCCCGTGACTAAAACGACAATATACGATAGTGTGCAAAGTAAAAATCTCAAAGATGTTTTCATAAGTGTTAAGACAACAAAGCATTATCAATACACGAGGCTGCCGATAATTCTGAAGACATGGTTCCAACTAGCGAGGGAACAGGTAATATATTGAGATCATTAATTCTCTATTTGAATAACAATGTGTCGTTGTTTGAGGTGCTTGTGTCAAAAAAGCTGTAAGAATGTTGACTTACGTTATCTTAACACGCGATGAAGATAAACAAGTTTCCGTTGATAATTATGAAGACCAATGAGAATTCTTCCATAAAGTAGGTAGAATTGTATACGCTTATTGTAACCGGTAACTCAAAGTTTATTCCTCACATTTGAATAAATGTTTTTCTCATTGTATCCTAAATTTGTTTGCGTTGTAATGTTAATGAGGTGATGTTCGTAAATGTTTTCTGATATAAATGTTTGCGCTTTCTCATTGTTTCAATTTATAACAGCATCAGTCATATCAATATAATATTATAACGAAAACTTTTACTACAATAATAACATTTAAAATAGCACTTAGTGCATTAGCATTTGGGCTTATAAAAGAAATAAATTCAACTTCACGGCTTGTTTGCGTGTAACTTTAACGATTCACCTCTTTTATATTCTAATTGTGTCTTGTGAGTTTTTTCTCTGATGCTATAACAATAAAGCATGCTGCCATAAACGGGATACCCGCAGAGCTCTGTTTTAATAACTCAGTGATAAACGCCTTAGTAAATTCTAACAGCGGGATTCATATAGCTTTATACGGTCAATAAAGCTACGTCTGAATTGTACAAAAATAACGTTTCGATGTCACGTGTTTAACTATAAGATTGATGCCTTTTTACATCCCATATATTGAAGGGGGTGCAGCGCGGACGCAAAACTGCGAGTTTCAAGTTTCTTTATGATAGCGAGCGAGCGGCGCGTGGCAGTGGTGTGACAACGGCGCACGACTACGAATACGCACGCACACTAATATCTGTACAGAACAGAGTAGGCTGGTGATTTAATTAGAGCAATGTTTACTTTCGTAAAATCATAGGCGTTTGGGTAAAAAATAAGAAAAGTCTTAATATTTTCATATTCATGTTTTTTTATTGAAAAATAAGACAACAGTGACCTGCGGAATATCAATACAAACATTTTGATGTCGGATCATTGTTTCATTTGTGCTATATTTACAAAGTTTCTGAAGAAATAAGTTTTTAGATATCATTATTTTACGTTTTGTTTATGCAGTTTCTGGGTATTTGTTTCAAATTCCAAGACAACAATGACCTCGTGAAAGGATCAATCTAACCCATACTAGTCCTTTTAATGTATAATACCTATTCAGCGCCTAGCACCAGTGACTTAAAAACACGTAAATTTTCAAATTCCGCGCTGCACCCCCTTAAAATAAGATTATCTATAAAATAGACCCTGCAAAGGTTTAAAACATCAGGCTGACAAATAAAATGTTATTCAGAAGCAGGTATATTCGTCAGTATTCAATTCATAAGTATTAAATACTTAATACCTGCTTCTGTATAACATTTTATTTGTCAACCTGATGTTTTAAACCTTTGTATGGTCTATCTAATATATGTAAACGCGAATAAATTTTGTTTATTTTGATGTGTAGTATTCGCATAAACTTTAGAATACAATTATTAGTAGGTATATGAATTTTGTACAAATGTTCTTTTTTTTTAATAATACAAGTTTTCTCCTGACGATAAAAATATACCTACTGTTTGTTACGTCCATTTTAAGTACAGTAAAAAATATCAAAATTATCTTAATTAGGTATGATATTTTTTTCTATAATTACTACATTTTAATTCAACAAAAAAAAACCACTACGTTCCTTCGTATGTTGTTTAAAATATTTTGAATTTATTCATGTTTATTACAATGGTAGCTAAACAGATATAGTAGATAGAGTTTAGATAAACTAAGAAGGTATAGTTTAATCACTACATATTCTAATACTATAAAAGACAATTGCGGACTTCTTGGCGGGAAAGTGAAGAGTCATGTGTGCGGTTTTGTATTATTTTCAAAAATTTGTGTTAACATATTGAATATTAATGTGAAATAATCATGGATTATTAGAGTTCGTAAACGTGCATGAGTGTTGGCAAATAAAACAAACAAGTGCAACGTCACTTTTCAAATTCTCTCAAGAAGTCTGCGTGAAGTCTTAGTAAAGCCCCACATCTTTACCGTGATACTCAAGGGGTTGGGGGTACATCATTTCTCACTTCTCATTACTATTATCATTCATCATCATCGTATATTAACAAAAGATATATTGGCTAAATGTTCTAACCGCACGAAATCTTCTACTAAAATAAAAATAAAAACAATTGCTAATAAACATGGTTTGACAAAACTATTTCAAACTGAAATACGCAACATGCTGAAATATTTTTATATTTTTAGCATCTCATCAAATTGGCGTTTCCCCGGTAGAAATCTTTTACCTTTCCTCAACAGAGCCCTGCGTATTGCCACCTCTATGAAATATCAAGTGGGGTCGTCTTTAATATCCAGACACGCAAATGCGAGGAGAGATAGCACAGAACCTTGCCATTCACCCGAAAATGAAAGGTTAAAATCTTCCTTATTGTGCGTTGCGGGACTCAAGTTAAGGCTTTTCATTCGTTTTGTGTAAACGTTCTTAGTGC
This sequence comes from Eudonia mercurella, assembly GCA_963082485.1. Taxonomy (NCBI): domain Eukaryota; kingdom Metazoa; phylum Arthropoda; class Insecta; order Lepidoptera; family Crambidae; genus Eudonia; species Eudonia mercurella. Next base: position 16,641,592 of record OY720030.1, on the reverse strand, counting down.
TCCTTTGTTTTGTTTGTTAAAAGCATTTAAGCTAAACAACGATTGCCCTTTATTCTTGTCTAGTATGGTGAAATAGGAGGATCCAGCTGGGCTGGGCAGCGTTTAGAAAACTACGCCGAGTCTTCTCGTCATCCATACCGCAATGCTTGAAAGCGAAAGTTTTCAATCAGTGCGTCCTAACCGTCATGACCTACGGAGCTGAGACGTGGACACTCACGGTAGGGCTGGTCCACCAGTTTAAAGTCGCTCAGCGAGCTATGGAAAGAGCTATGCTCGGAGTTTCTCTGAAGGATAGGATTCGTAACGAATACATCCGACAAAGAACCAAAGTCATCGACATAGCTCTAAGAATTAGCAAGTTGAAGTGGCAGTGGGCCGGCCATATCTGGCGAAGAACCGACAACCGCTGGGGTGTGTTCTTGAGTGGAGACCACGACTCGGTAAACGTAGTGTAGGATGACCTCCGGCCAGGTGGGATGATGACCAGCGAAATATTGCAGACAGACAATCAAAGCAAGGCATAATAATCATCATCATGATACCAATAACGCTACAGAGGCCTCGAAGGCCGAGTGGCATAGCCCGAGTTGTGATCACCAACCCACATTTGGCAAACGCAGTGATTACGTCAATACCCATTAATAGTAGCGATGATTTGATTTCGATGATGGAGGCCTTTGCCCAGCAGGAGGATAGTAGGATATTTAGTGTAATTGTATATAGGCAATTTACTATACAGCTATATTGTTTTCTAAATGGCTGGACCAGGCTGGGATCCCATCATACAAAATATTAAATCCCAGCACCAACATCATACCGCCAGACCAAAAGATACCGTAAGCTCTTTCTGCGTAAAACGGAACGCACCTGATTAAATTTAAATGAGGGTATACAAGCTACTAACTAATTATGAGACGAGCAACACCTCAGTGTCCCTGTGACCACAGATCCTGCAAAGGGTTCGAAACGTCAGGATAAACATTAAAAAGTAATGTGTAACATAAACGCGAGTAGATCCGTAAAAGTCGCTACCAAAACAACACCTTCTAGTGTGACGGAAGGTTGTATATAGATATTGGTGTTGTGTCACCATATTTTGCCATATCAGTAGATCACGTCATATGTCACCTTATCAAGCTTTCCATTGAAATCAATATTTCACGTTGTTTTTTTTTGTTTCAGATCTGGTTCTTCACAGACACCGAGAACCGTCATCACCAAAACCAGACGAGTAAGTTTATTCAACAACTCCCATTGTACAACACCCATTTCACCTGACAATGTTCACAAATATTTTGATATCGTTCCATGCAGTAACTTCAAACTGCGTCGCGTCGCTCCGTTGTTGTCGCAATTTGCCAAAGCGATTTAGCTTTTACCCCATCATTGTACTACAATGCAATTTCTCTTTGAAAGTTAAATTGCAATACATTCTGAATCCCATTGAGCCAAAATAGCTTTAGGAAATAACCAAGGAACTAAAATAAAATAAACAAGGATAAGAATATGGATAGGATTTCAAAAATCATCAGCATCATCAGCGTTTTGCTAATTATTTATTAATGCGAACAGCTGATGTGGTGGATAGCTATAACTTGGGCCTCTGCAAGGCTAGAATAGACATAGGGAGATCGGACCATAACCTACCACGCTGGCCGAATGTCAAGTTAGTGGGATTCTAACGACTCCGACAAACAGAACCAACCAGTGCCACCCAATTTAAAGGGAAGTTACCCTAACTAAAATGTCGTAATTGGTTTATTACATTGTGCGTATAGACGATTTTAGCGTTAGTTACTTATACGAGTGCGCAGGAGCAGCAACAAAATCCTGGTAATCATAGCTGGGAGATGAGACTCGGCTTTATATTCATCCTAACTACTGTATCCTAGCATCCTAACATCATATGGATTGTACTGTTGTTTGTAATGTAATAAATGTTCATTTTTATGTTGTTATTATTATTCATATGTTTTTTCTTTTTAGATGGCCACATGGTGAACACGAACTGTTCGCCGACGCATAGTCGCCAAGATCTTTGCTGCAAAACGTCTGCAGAATACGACCATTTCTTGGACATCGGAAAGAAGTGAGTACACCTTTTCCATCACCATCATTACTATGTCCCCACTGCTGGGGCACGAGCCTTCCCTATGGATGGATAGAGAGAACAGGTCACGGACCACCACGCGGGCCCAGTGCGGATTGGTGGTTGTTAACGACTGCTAATGCAGCCGGGACCAACAGCTTAACGTGCCTTCCGAAGCACAGAAGAGCACGAGATGACAATTTTTTGGTCACTTATCCGATGACCGGCCTTTGCGAAAGTTACTTAACAGCAGCAATCACAGATCGGGCGCGTTAACCACTGCGCCATCGAGCTCTTCTAACTTACACCTTCTTTAACCCGTTCACGCTAAGTTTGCCGCTGGCGATATGACGTCACGCGAAGGGTAGCCAAGAAATGAAAAACTAAGAAATGTCAAAAGCAAAGAATTCATATAGGTTATGTTCCGATATACACTGCGAGCGCTGTAAGGTGTGACGTCAATTTAGTATACTGCGAAGCCTTTATAGTTAGCTATACTGGTTACTGTTTAAAACGGAACGCAATCCAGTATACTGTCATCCATGCTGTCATTCATGTCATTTCTAGACGCTGTTGATCACGTGATCAAAGCACTGAGAGTACCTTACCTGGAAAATGCCAGTGCTTACAGTACAAAAATGGCGACGATTTATGACGTCATATAGGTATTTCCCTAGGATACTGCGGCAGTATACTGTCAGTCACAAATCACAGTCAGGACACATGTCAGGAACAAATTTCTCACCAGTAAGAGCACTGGACAGTGCTCGCAGTGTAGGTATATCGGAACATACCCATAACAACCACGCGCGCTTGCGATGACGTTGTCAACGATACTGAGAGCGCGATTCAAGTCAAACTTAGCACGGACGGGTTGTATGTCACTTTAAACAACAGGGTTTTTTGTAAAACGTTAATAACCAATTGAACACGTATTTTATTCACTATCCTGAAACACAATTTATTGAACTACAACTTTCGCAAATTAAAAATATATATTGTTGACAAAACAAATACAAAACAGCTTGAAGAAAGGGTTTGAAGAAAACGTGATAAAGTGTTTATTAATGTCTTAAAAATAACCCTGCATAGCAACAAAAAATATTTATATATTTTTATAAACTTGATATTTGATCTAAGTTTTTCTATTGTAACATATTTTTATACCATGTCGAAGTGCAAATAAATAAATATCTTATCTTATCTTATCTTATCTTATAATCTTTAAATCGAAAATTTATCTCATGGACAGTGATAAGGTCATATTTTATAAAGGGATAGCGCTTGACCAAAAGACGTTTTTTTTTATACGTAGAACGGCAAATGACTCCAATTCACCTGATGTTAAGTAAATATGGAATCCAGATGCGACGATAACTGGTGCAGCGTGAGAACAGCGCAGCGTCAGTTATCCTCACTTTGCCGGCCCACAAGGTGCCTCTTTACGCCTCATTTGAAGGACCCCATATCATAGAAAGGAGGGAAAACGTGTGCTGGCAAACTATTCCATGTTTTGGAGGTGCGACAAAAAAACGAGTCACCAAATTTCTTAGTGCGCGATGGAATATTAGAGACAGTGCAGCGGTGACTCCGGAGAGCAGCACGTGTACTCCTATGGAAGAAGGGAGAAGGTGGGATGAGGTCAAAGAGTTCTTCAGAGCTTGTACAAAAGGCACAACTGGTCAGGCGTAAAGAATCGCCGCACCCTGTTCAGAATATCGAGTTTTCGCAAGGCTGTTTTGATCACGGCTTCGATGTAGTCCTTTTGGTTCAGATCGCAGCGAATCGTCATACCGAGCATGTTGATACTGCTCTGCAGGCTTAGAGATGTACCCTGAAGAGTTGGAAGGGGAAGGAATGGTGACTTTTTTGCCGTGAACGCACACACCTGTGTTTTCTTGGCATTGAACTCAACAAGATTATTGGAGCCCCATTTAGATATGAGGTCCAATACCCGATCGAGCTCAATCACAAGATTCACTCGGTTAACTTCGGTTTCGACCCGCCCAGCCGCTGGGTGACCGTTATATCCCCCATGCACTGTGCTATCATCTGCATAGCAATGAATATTTCCAAGTGGAAGCATATCATTGATATGCAGAAGGAACAGCGTGGGGGACAGAACGGAACCTTGAGGGACACCAGCGTTCACTGACATGAACCGTGAAGCACATCCATCAGACAGGACACGGATTCTCCGCTCATGTAGGAAGCCAGCGACCCAGTTGCAGAACTGAGCAGGCAGACCGTATGCCGGGAGCTTGGAGAGAAGAGCTTTGTGCCAGACCCGATCAAAAGCCTTGGCTATGTCAAGGCTAACCGCCATTGACTCACCACGCTTGTCAATAGCCTCACCCCAGAGATGTGCAACGTACGCTAGAAGATCACCCGTTGATCGTTTCGGCCGAAACCCGTATTGGTGATCATGAATTATGGAGTGTTCTTCCAGGTAGTGTACAAGTTGTTTATTTAAAATACGTTCCATGATTTTGCACAAAACTAAAGTAACGGCTATGGGGCGGTAATTAGATGGGTCTGACCGATCTCCTTTTTTGGGGACCGGTTGCACATTAGCTTCTCTCCAAGATTCCGGCACACCTCACCTCAAGCCTCACCTGATGGAGAGTCGATAAGGCTGAAGGGAATGGCCAAAAATCCTCTATTACTAAGCAACTGGCTATCTTATCTCTAACTTTCGGAACACAAGCATAAGGAGGATAAATATTTTATCTACCCACTCACTACTCTTATACGCTACTACAAATTTGTTCATTCGGAAATTATGATTTATTTATATTTATAGCCTAACGCATTCATAATTCAAAATTTTTAGTCTCAATCATCATCAGTCTCGACCAGTCTCCTCATTGCCGAACATGTGATGTTTGCCTGAACCTCGTATGGTATTTGTAAATTTTAAATAAGTATATATTTTTTGTAAATACTTAACTAAAAATATTTCACATCATATATTATAAACAAATTTAATCACCGTCCGTTCATTTGGTGCCACATTCTACACCGTTGGCCTGAATAACCCGAAAGATTTAAACCACGTATTCTTAACGACAGTACGAGTAAATAACGTTATATTAACATGGGTCGAAATGTGTGTTTTAATTGACCCACTTTTTCAATACAAATTAAATCATAGTAATAGCGTGTTTCTTTATGGTCAAGCCTTTACTTCAGAGAGTATCATATTAATCTCAAGTTGAGAAACAGAGAGCGAGCATGACACTTCACGAATCGCTCCGATATCACACGAGGCACCTAGGTAAGTGCGTCTGCGTGAAAGTAGTAGGTGTCTACGTCATACCTTAGGGTGTGTTATACTTGATATTTTTTTATTATTATTTGTTTTAAATAATGAATATCTCCTTTATTATGGGGTTTAGGACTATGTGTTACATAACTTTATATACTCTAATTAGGCTGTAGAATCGTTAAGTTAAATCTTTCGGGTTATTCAGGCCAACGGTGTATAATAGTAATAATAAAAGCATTTATTCATTGCCACACAAAGAAAAAAATAAGTTGATGCATAACATAAAAAACTTAAAACTAGTGTCCCTGAAATGGCTCTACCGTGGTACCGGATTGACACCACGACGCTGGTCTTCCGTTGGTACCAGAAGAGCTTAAATACTACAACATTCACACACTTTCTGTAGTCATTATCACCTACCCTTAAAAAGCGTGGTGGCTTATAGCCTGATTTCAAGTGCTGTCCATATGGAAAGGTCTGTACCCACCAATGTAAACGACAGACATCATATTGATGAATCAGCCAGAGCGAAATTCTGATGCTGCATAATTATTAACTCTATCGTGTTACCTAGCCCATCAAAATGACAGATCTCAGCAATTATAAGGCAATCAAAGCAAGTTTGTTACATATGAAATGATGGATGTTTATTAATCTGCCCTGTTATTATGACTGGCTTGGATCCGTACGCTACAATTATGCTACAGGAAATGTAACATTATAGGTAGGTAAACTTTAAAACGTCTATCAATGCCTCTATTAAAAGTATTTGCATTTTTTTTAATTTTCGTGCTTTTGTTTGTCTACATACATGCTAATTAAATGGACTTTTGCATTCCTATCTCTGATTATGCAAACTTATTTAAGTGGCTATAGTGTAAATAAATTATCCATCTATGAACTTTTTATTTAACTTGGCTTGATTTTTGATCCACGATTTTATACATCTCGGATTTAAAGAACTGCTGTGCTAATTAATAAAATTGAAATATTAATTATATTATGCATTTGAATAATAGTAATTACGCTTGGTGATCTTTTTAAATGGTATGTGTAGCTATTTGTTAATTTAACTTATATTCTTTCTTAGGAAAATATATAGGTATAATTATTGTTATTTTTGGAGCCGGTGCTAGCCAACGAAATTTTTGGAGTCGGTGCCAGTCCGCGTATGTAGTCAAAATTTCATGCATAAGATTGAATGTACTATTATGTTTTATTATAGTATGTCGTTAAATGTTAATGTTAAAGTTACCTTGCCTGGCACCGACTCCAAAAATAACAATAATTGTACCTATATATTTTCCTAAGAAAGAATATAAGGTTGAGTATAATATAGGTTAATTGCAAGTAAATTGAACAAACTAAACACGCAATTATTTTTTACTTTTTAGTGCAATTTTTTATTTTTTGGAGTCAGTTTTATTTTTTGTTAAATTTTTTGTTTATTTCTCGCTTTTTAGTGATTTGTTTTTTTTCAATCTATTTTATCAATAGCGAATATGGGAAGATCTACTAAACGCGCTGCTCGTATGAGACAGCGCCGTTTAAATGAGACAAGCGAAGAAAACGAGAAACTACATCACAAATGAAACATTGTTCTGGTGTTGTGACATTGTTAAACCCTCGCGCGCCATATGTACGCACGGCCCTACGTAAGGTGGCCCGCTAATTATACCTACAGCGCGGGACGGGAAATTCCATCAGTGTAAATAGATAGATAGACTCTTTATTGCACACGGAAACATCAAATACACGAAAAGTCTTACATTTGTTGTGTACAAAGGCGGCCTTATCGCTTAAAGCGATATCTTCCAGGCAACAGTGGAAGACGGACAAACAAACAGCTTTCGCATTTACAATATTAGTTCGGAAGGGTTTATAGCCACAGTGGCTGAAAATACCAAAATCGCTATAGGTAGGTATGCCTACAATATTTGAGGAATTCCCTAAATTCCTCAAGGATTCCATCATCAGAACTGAGTTCCGGTGCCTGCCTTCGTTTGCTTTGTCGTAGTTGCTTAACAATCTTAATCGAGATATGTTATCGCCACCCGTGAAATACTTATCATTGAGGAGTTCCGGTTATTCATCAGTTACACTTCATCAAATGATACTTTCTGAATGCAAATGCTTGATTAATTGCTGAAAATACTAAAATCGCTATAGGTATGCCAACAATATTTGAGGAATTTCCTCAATTCCTTAAGGATTCCATCATCAGAACTGGGTTTTGAAAAAAATGGGACCAATCTGGAAGTATATCCTTTCAAATGAAAAAAGAATTTTCCAAATCGGTGTATAAATGACGGAGTTACGAGGTAACAAACATTAAAAAAAAATGGCTTAACGTGCCTTCCGAAGCACGGAGGAGCTCGAGATGATAAATTTTGGTCACCCATTCGGTGATCGGCCTTTGCGACCGGGCGCGTTGACCACTGCGCCATCGAGCTCCTCGTAATACATTTAGCGATACCAATTCTCGAAACCTGTTAAAACTCAAACATATCACACCTACCGAGATTTCGTCGAGTCAAAGCCTTTTTAATCTGTGGACACCGGCCGAACATAACGGCACAACAGCCGTAATGGTTTCTGGAGAGCAACTCCAATATCTGTGGTCCTAGTGAAAAGGGCAATAAGTCGAAAAACACGCTTTTTCGCTACAGCAAAACAACTTTTTTTAAAATAAAATAACACAACTTCTCCAATATAAATTCTATAAGAAACCTTAGCATACCGTTGTTTTTAGTTTTTTACATAGCGTATCTTAGTCTTTGTTATTTTTATTTAATTCAGACTGTTTTAAATTTATTAATGATTATTAGCTTTATTAATGATTTAATAAGTCCACAACGCATGCCGTGGCTGTCTTTAATTGAAAACTATGCTTAGATAAGGCTTATGTTTGTAACAGTATCATTGTTTTTGCTAGTATATGTTTTTGTTGACTGTCCAAATAATAAATAAATAAATAAATAAATTAAAAATGGACAGACTTAGGTGGTTAAAAAAAGAAATCATTTTGTGTGTAAGGTCATAAATCTTACTCTTACCCCTTTACACAATCAATTTGTTTTGTACAAAAGTATTCAGAACTTATTTGGTTTGACCATATTTATAGAAAAAATATGTTAAAAAAAAGAAACAACCATAAATAAATCACAAAGTTTTGCAAGATTATCGCAAAACCATTAAAAACCTATTTATTGATGTCTGAAGATCTTACAACATTTTTCACGTCTTTTTCGTTGATGATCAAAATTTCTATGTCATTTGGAGCTTATAAATTATCGCAAATACTCATACTTAAGCCTTATAACTATTTGGGGGGTGAAATAAAAGTCATTATCGACTGCTCCGCCAAATATCTCCTTGATGCACTTGATAGACTGCAAAGGCGAGCGGTACGCATTATTGGAACCACCATCATACTGTACAGACAATCACTACTCGTACCAAAAAATTTGGCAAGTCGTTCCTCTCTAAGACTATTCGGCTTTGGAATTCTATGCCAGCGCATGTTTTTCCCAGCTCTTATAGTCCCGGGTCTTTTAAGCGGGGCGTGAAACGGCATTTATGCAGCCCGTCATGAATGGGTGCGCTTGTTACCATGCTTGTTCTACGGTGAGGAGCACTCTCATTATTTTGGACTGCATCGGCTACTAGCCTTTGCTCTGTTGCTTATGATGATCTGAAATAAGCAATTAAATAAATTATTTTTATTATTCCAATTATGGTTACTAAAGAACAGATAAATTAAAAGTTTAACTTGTACACATTTTCAAATATAATAAAAGAAAAATAACCTTTCGCCAAACTTTCGCGACAATAGAATGTGAACGTATTAGTTTACGTATAAATGTCACTTATTAGTATTGGCACCATCGTAATCTCTGAAAACGTGATTTAAACCACTCAGATTCTATCTCTATTTTAAATAATAAATAATCTCTTACGTACATACTAATTATCTAAGCCCAAGGTAAGTTTTCATAAAGAACTTGTGTTATGGATACTAGATAGCGGATAAAAATACATTAATACTTTTTTTATTACATACCTAACATACATAGAAAAAACCTAGACCAAATAGGTATGTACATGCACACAAGTTTTTATCTTGTCCAGGATCGAACCCGGGACCTCTGGAGCAAAAGCCAGGTCTCCTTACCTCTGCGCCAAACAGGTCGTCAAAGTTATAAGTTGTTTAAAGTCACACAGTTATTATTATTATTATTAAACTCTGATTATTAAATATGTTTAGTTTAAAAGGGTATAAGTCGTTTAAAGAACAAGAAAGTAAGGTTTTAAGAAATAACTAATGGGTTGTGTTTAATCGATCACCAAACTAACCTAACCTAACCCACAAAAATACTAAGTTAGCACCTAAAAATACAAAGTTAGCACCTAAACTACTAATTAGATGCTAACTTAGCATTTTAGGTGCTAGCCTACTATTTTTTTGTGGATCAATTTATTATTTCTCATAACTTATTAAATAGATCGTACTAAACAAAGCGAAAAAGGGGTTAACTCACCGTTTATTGAAGACGTGCACACGTTTCAGCAGCCAGGCGACAACTAATGGTACGAGTACGAGGGGCGTGACGCCGATATGCTACCGCTCCCTCCCCTACTCGCTCCCCGCCTAAATGTTTGCTTCGAATTTGTCGGTTTTGATAAATGTAATAATTTAAATAAACTAATTACTGCTGGGTCATCACTTTAGACGGTGTATAAAGATTTCAGTTGAATAATACTCAGGTAATTTGATAAGGTCATCGTGTAAACGAATATTAATACAGTTAATCTTTCCACACCAGCTTTTTAGTTGTGATTTTCATAGGTGATTAAAGTTATAAGAATACTCATATCACTTTTCACTAAGTTTGTTTAGCTAAAAACCTGTTTTAACTTTAATTATATCGCGTTCAACAAAAACAATTGATCTACAAATATTGTGAAAAGCAGATTTAAAAAAGTTGTCTCCTAACGATAACGTTTTTCGGCATCCACTTAAACCCTTTTGTAAAAAATAAGATCTTTATTTGTGGGGTAATCTTAAACCTCTTTACACCAATCTGTAGAGATTTTTTGTGATCACAACTATGTACTTAAGTCAAAATCATAGTTATTCGACTTAAACCTTTTTTCACTAGGACCCCAGATATTATGTTGGGCCAACAATGATTTTCACGCGTTTGCACAGTCGTTGCGCCCGACGAATGTTTTTGTTGGACCTTTCTTGTTTTTTCCCCTGAGAAATTATGTTATGACTCACTTCCACACCGGGGGTTGTATTGCTGAGATAATCAAACATTGGTTGCAGGTGCTTTGTATTAAAAAAGAGGTAGGTGTTTATGTGTATTAAGAAAAACGAATACCCGAAAGATATAAAAATAAAAAGTATTAACTTTTGTATTTTATATTAATGCAACAGAAAATACTTTTTTTTTATAGATAGCTCGGCAAATGACTCCATCTCACCTGACGTTAAGTGGAAATGGTGTCCAGACGCGAAGATAACTGGTGCAGCGTGAAAGCAAACGTAGCATCAGTTGACCTCCCTCTGCCGGCCCACAAGTTTGTGCGCGATGGGATATTTAAGACAGTGAAGCGGTGAAGAAAGAATCTTTTGAAGAAAGACGTCCTTACCTCAGTTAACACTGTTTCTGTATGCAAGCCTAGCCTGATGGTAGGCGTGTGTGCTATCTATTTATTGATCTGCATATCTGGGATGTTTTTGCTTACTTTTGAAGTGACAAGAGTAAAATTGATCACACGCATAGATCCATTAATAGCCGCTAAAATGAATATCCCTAGAGTTCTAGACATCCCTAGTGTAAAGTACCTTCAGTATCATACCGTAGGTAGGTTTACATGTTTTACAACTTTCTATGATTAATTTTACACTGTCTTCATTTAAAAGTAGTATTGTACCCCGTCTTTTTTTTTTTTTTATATTGTACACGTCATAGTGACCACATCCTGCCTGATGGTAAGCAGCCGATGCAGTCCAAAATAATGAGAGCGCTCCTCACCGTGGAACACGCACGTTAACAAGCGCACCCATTCATGACGGCTTGCATAAAAGCCGTTTCACGCCCCGCTTAAAAGACCCGGGACTATAGGAGTTGGGAAAAACATACGCCGGTAAAAAATTCCAAAGCCGAATGGTCTTACAGAGGAACGACTTGCCAAATTTTTTGGTACGAGTACTGATTGTCTGTACAGTATGATGGTGGTTCCTAAGACCAGCACGTGTAGTCCGGGAGAGGAAAGGAGAAGGCGGGATTAGATCAAAAAGTTCTTCAGAACACTCACCGTAGTAATTCCGGTAGAAGACACTGAGAGAAGCAATGTCTCTTCGCAGCTGGAGGTCCTCTAGAGAGGCTGTAACCTCAGCATCTCCAATAATGCGTACCGCCTCGCCTTTGCAGTCTGTCAAGTGCATCGAGGAGGTATTTAGCGGAGCCGTCCCATAGATGGGAACAATACTCCATACTCGATCGCACCTGAGTCTTGTACAGCAAACAGCGCTGCTCGGGAGTGAAAAACCGCCTCACCTTATTGAGAATACCCAACTTACGGGAGGCAGTTAAAATAACACTCTCGATGTAGCATTTTGGGTTCAGTTCCTGGCCGATGTCCATGCCAAGAATGCTGAGGTCCATCGAAATGGATAACGGAGAGTTTTGAAGAGAGGGAGGAGTAAGGAAGGGAATTAGCTTGGACGAAAATGCACAAACCTGAGTTTTGCTGGCATTAAACTCGACTAGGTTTTCAGATCCCCACTTAAAGACACGATCGAGAGCCAGGTTCAGTTTGGCAACCAGTTCTTGCCTTTTCACCACGATATCGGCTTGCTTTGCCGCAGGATGTCCCAAGTACCGCTCATGCACCGTACTGTCATCCGCATAACAATGAATATTGCCCAAGGACAACATGTCATTGATATGCAGAAGAAATAGAGTAGGTGAGAGCACAGAACCCTGCGGCACTCCGACATTGACTTTGAAGAGCGCGGAGAAACTACCCTCACAATGGACACGAATCCTCCGCTCTTCTAGAAAGTCTGCAACCCAGGCGCACAAACGGGGCGGCACACCGAAGGCCGGCAACTTGAAAAGAAGGGAACGATGCCACACTCTATCGAAAGCTTTGGCTATATCAAGGCTAACTGCCAGAGATTCGCCATGCTTGTCCATCGCTTCACCCCATGCGTGAGTTACGTACGCTAGAAGGTCACCCGTTGATCGCTTGGGTCTGAACCCGTACTGGCGATCATGGAGCAGCGAGTGATCCTCTAGGTAGTGAATGAGCTAAGAGTTAATTATCCGCTCAAACACCTTGCACAGCACAGAAGTTACAGCGATGGGTCGATAGTTGGCTGGATCCGAGCGATCCCCTTTTTTGGGGATGGGTTGTATGTTCGCTTCCTTCCAAGACACCGGCACAATACCGGCATCGTAAGACTCCCTAAACAATCGTGTCAACACTGAAGACAACTCAGCCGCGCATCTGAGCAGCACAATTGCCGGAACACCATCCGGCCCGCTAGCCTTCCGCACGTCGAGCGACTGCAGCACGGCACGTACATCACACTGCCTGATACGAATATCAGGCATGGTGGCCCCACAATGTGCTATAATAGGTTTAGCGGCGCCACAATCGTCAACGCGCGAATTAGCCGCGAAAAGTTCTGCCAACAAGTTCGCCTTCTCTAGCGGCTGGTAAGCTAACGAGCCATCTGGATGTTTCAACGGGGGCAGCGAGGGAGAGCAGAAATTGACCTGCGCGGCCTTAGCGAGCCGCCAATAGCTACGGCTACCCGTAGGGTGCGAGATCAACTCCTGCCCTACTCTCGCCACTCTCTGTCCATCTGCTCTTGCGAGAGCCCTCTTGCTAACAAGAGTCTAAACTTAGAGGCCTTGTTGTAAGCCGCCTTCAGGAAGCCGGCACTAGGGTCATTTAATGCGCAAGCCCTCGTCCAAGCACGATATGCCGCTTGCTTGCATTCAGCAGCTTTGGCGCGTTCGCGATTGAACCAAGGCCGCTGTCTACCAACGCTGGCAAGATCCGTGAACGGAATATAATATTCCATACCCAACAAGATCTCATCAGCGATGGCGGAAGCGCACTCCGACGGGTCCTTTCCAAGAAAGCAGCTCTGGCCCCATGAGACGGATGCAAAGTAATCACGCAATCCGTCCCAATCTGCCGACGAGTAGTGCCACAGACGACGTTTGGTCTCCATTGTTTTCGGTGGACCAACGCAATGCGGTGCTGTGTCAATGACCAAGCAGTGGTCTGATGAGCCTAGAGGTGCAAGCACCGACACTCTATACCCTGCAGGGCAACTCGTCAACATTAAGTCCAACAAAGAGGGCGCGTGAAAATATATAATATTATACTTACATACAATTTCATATATTTTACATGATTCTAGGTGAAATCAAACTAAACTAGCGAAAAAAACACGCTTGACGACTTGTATACTAAACCAATGATAATATTGGTAATATATAATATAAACTTGTTCAAATGACCTGGATTGAACGAGAATGAGATCAAAGCGTCCAAGATTCTGGTCGCTTAGGCTTAAACAGTTTTTTATATCGGTCCCCAGTGACGCTACCTTGGGTAAACCCTTGCTGAAGACATAAAATTCATCTGGATGTGGCTCTGTACTTTCTGTTTAGTATATTGTATATATTTGTTTTCTTAAGTTTACGCGGAGATTGCACATTGAATTTATACAACTTTAACGAATCTACTCACGTTTATTTTACACATTAGTGTTATCAATATATTGATAAATTTGTAAAATAAAGACGAGTAGATCCGTAAAGCGGTTAAATTTCAATTGTTTGAACAATGTGTAACAAAAAGGTGTAGTCAAAATGAAACGATCCAAAGTGTATCCCTTCTAGAACTTGTATGTGTTGTTCATCATTATCATCATCATCATTAGCTCATTTTATGTCCCCACTGCTGGGGTAAGAGCCTTCTCTATGGATGGATAGGGAGAACGGGCCATAAACCACCACGCAGGCCCAGTGAGAGTTGGTGATTGTTAACGACTGCTAATGCAGCCGGGACCAACGGCTTTACGTGCCTTCCGAAGCACGGAGGAGCTAAACATGATTTATTTTTGTTCACCCATCCGATGACCGGCCTTTGCGAAAGTTGCTTAACCTCAGCAATCGCAGACCGGGCGCGTTAACCACTGCGCCATCGTGCGCCATCCAATTATATGCAAGTATGTACACTAGCCCCGCGGTTTCACCCGCGTTCATTAGCGAACAATCTATTAAAAAAATATTTTATTTTCCCGTTTTTGCAACATTTTTCATTGCTGCTTCACTCCTATTAGTCGTAGCGTGTTGTAATATAGCCTATAGCCTTCCTCAATAAATGGAATATTCAACACAAAAATATATACCGATTCCCATCGGCTTCCTTATTAGAAATCCCACTCCAGGTATCCACCATGCAGATCTTAATACATAATTATGTCAGTAATTATTGTCACCAATTAGTTAAATATACGTGTGTGCCAGGCAGTTGCATAGTGAACAAAATGATTTATTTCCATGTTTATTTTTGTCTGATTTGTAAATTCTTGACCGGCTTACCTTCGCCATATTTCGACCCCTCGCCACTGATACATACATACATAGGGACAGGCAGACAGCGGGAAGCGACTCTGTTTTATACGAGTACTATGTAGTGACAATAATAATACGTTGACCACTACTTAAATTCTATATCCGTGTAGGGTTTATGCGTAGGACACTTTGCTCGGGTTGTCTGAAGTACGGGCTCGGGCAGCATCAGCCGCTCGCTTAGGGATTACACAGCGAAAGTTGAGCCTCACCTACGATTTACAACTGCCCGGTGCCACCATCTACTTATCTAAATGTCTCGTACGGTAAAATGGTCCCACTGTACTCCTCCGTGGGTAATTATGCTTTAATTTCGTATAAAGCTTTACCGTTAGTTTTGTTCGTTGTCATAAATACGTGATGTTTGTCCAGTGTTGCCGTGCCTACCGATTTTTCAGTATTTCTACCGAAAATGACGCAACCGATTTTATACCGATGTTCAACATCTTTTTGTTATCTATACTAATATTATAAAGAGGAAACCTTTGTATTTTTGTATGTATGTACCTATGTATGTATGTATGTATGTATGTATGTATGTATGTATGTATGTATGTATGTATGTATGTGTGTGTGTATGTATGTATGTATGTATGTTTGTATGTATGTATGTATGTATGTATGTATGTATGTATGTATGTATGTATGTATGTATGTATGTATGTATGTATGTATGTATGTATGTATGTATGTATGTATGTATGTATGTATGTATATATGTATGTATGTATGTATGTATGTATGTATGTATGTATGTATGTATGTATGTATGTATGTATGTATGTATGTATGTATGTATGTATGTATGTATGTATGTATGTATGTATGTATGTATGTATGTATGCATGTATGTATGTAACTACTCAAAAACTACTGGACCGATTTAAAAAATTCTTTCACTATTAGAATGCTACATTAGCGCTGAGTAACATAGGCTATATTAAAAAAATATATTTAAAAAATATATTAAATAAAATACTAAAAACGACAATTTAATTTTCCAATACAAAATGATTTGTCTGTTTTGTTGTCATGGAAACCATTGATATATATTTTACTCAATTATGGAAACTGTCAAAGCGGTACGAAGTCCGCCGGGTCAGCTAGTACTTAATAAGATTCTTTGCTCAAACAAAATTATAACATTAAACTAACATAATAATGAGCTCCGAAACTATTTTGATTTAGCTGCTGCTTATAACACCCATTACTTTCCTTTATAAGATACTAGCGGCCCGCTCGCGACTTCGTCCGCTTGGTGAACACCCGTATCCTATAGAACCCATAGCAGCGCCACCTACCGGGTACAATTATATGCATGTATTATACATATAAACCTTCCTCTTGAATCACTCTATCTATTAAAAAAAACCGCATCATAATCCGTTGCGTAGTTTCAAAGATTTAAGCATACAAAGGGACATAGGGACAGAGAAAGCGACTTTGTTTTATACTATGTAGTGAAGCTGAAAACATTCATTCGGGTTTGATGTTTTGACCAAAACGTCTATTTTTCATAAACTCTTGTACAGAAGACGCCTGCATATATGACTAAGCAAAACTGTTATATTTCTTCAATTAATGTTCAATTTTATGCCACTGATATGAAGTTTAATGTCTATTAAGGGCATTTGATAATTTGTGGTACTCCGATGTGCACTTGTGCAGGCCTGTGTACAAGAGCCATGTTTGAGTAAGGTCAATTATCTAACATTCTGGTTTAATGTTCACACTTAAATGTCTATTTTACATACATTCTTGTAATGACTGTTGCTTTAACATCAAACTATACCATTAAACATCATAAAAATCAAACTGCGAGCCGAGACTGTTTTAATTCAACAGCTGCCTATAGAGCCCATTAGGTTGCCGTTAAAATTACGCAAACATAAACTCGATATGCAGAAACCCGATCCAGTATCGGCGCGGCAGAGCCATTTTGTCGTACCGTACGATATATTGCAGCATGTGGTCGCGATGTTCGTTCGCGCTCTTGCCACAAAACATACTTAAAACAACACACAACGCAGCGGAATATGAAATACTTACATCCAATTTTTTTTTTTAAAGTGTTGAAGAACTTTCCTCAAGGGGGATCGACAATGAAAACTTTTTTCAAATTGTATTTCGTTCGCAACAAAATATGCGTAAAACTTTAGATTACCATAATCATAATTATGTCCTTAACTATGAATATGGCTTGCTTAATTCTTAACTGATCTTTAATATTTGTAAAAATACCCACTTGTTCCTGAATAAACTTTTTTTCAGTAATTAATCTGAAACTTTGTAAACCTAATATTTATGTGATAAATAATCGCAGAAAAATATTTAAAAAAAAATCTGATTTCCAGAAAAGCTGGAAAATGCCGTGTCGTAAACGGCACAGTAGGGGAATCTACTACTTTGATAACTTAGTATGTAGATTTCAATAGACTTTATTTCTATTACGAAATACTCAATAATGCAATGCTACAGAAACACTTTGTGACGGACGTCCAAGTTTACTACTCTCAGCTTTCTTGTTCCTCTCTAGAAGATTTACCAGCGACATTTCTCCGAAATTTCAGGTGATCCAACTGTCCGCTGTTTTGCTTGTACAATTGCCATGCATTATGCGTGGCCATATCAAGACAGTGACTGATAAGAGCAAAATACCATTTCTTACCACGAATGCTAGTCCTGTAAAGGCCAATGTTCTAATCGGAACGGACCACGCCTCCCATATTCTCATTATAGGCCTTAATTATGGCAGGTTGGTCTACAAGTATGTACTTCTTCTTCTGCTGGGAAAATCGTTTAACTTTGTTGACAGGCTGTACCTTTACAGCATTCGAAGCGGCAGTGACAACGCTGTTATCATTCCACTTACAAACAATTATATTCTCTGCTCTAGTGGATTTATATTTATACGTACCACGTTCAGATTTCTGCAATTCTTTGTTGGGAGACAAGGGACATTTCGACAATCGGTTCTCTCTAATTGTTCCGGTAGCTTTTAGACCGCGTTTACCAAGTTCGTCAATAAGTGGGATGGACGTAAAAAAATTGTCGAAAAAGAGATGGAAAGGTGCTTCAGAATCAATTTTTTTAAGTTCATCGGCGAACTGCAATACAACGCTGGCACCCAGGCCCAAACTTTTGTACTCACTTTGATTGCTGCCTTGTTGTCCCTGGTATGGTTGAAACCAAATAACATATCCAAGACGCGATCGATAGATAGTGTTGATAAATTTCGGCAGGTTGGACAGAGACACGATAGCGTAGTTGGAAGCGCACCTGACCCACCTGACCCACCTGACACCTGACTGTGAGTGAAGGGGTACGGGTTCGAACCCTGCTAGAGGATTTTTATTCAGCAATTTTCCAAGTTGTGATTTGTTGAACAAACTTTCATAACTAACAAAAAAGTTATTATTGAAGGTACCTAGTCTCCGTCTCATACTATTTGTAATTACCCTATGATTTAGTTGTCACTAGTCTGTAGTTATCTATTTTATATTTATTCAGTTCGTACATTAATACTCACAATAAATTGGTTTAACTCCAACAGTAATTACGGCATAAGCCTACCACTTTCTTTGTCTTCAGTAAACACAAGATAACGTTGTCAATACCCAATGGCAGTCGATAAAACATAACTCATTTAATAGCACGGTATAGCGCACTGCGTCTCGAACGCAGTTACGAATTGCGCCGACGCAGCTCCTGTTATTTTCGCCGAGAGTAATGCCACTAAATTATACAACGACGCTAATTACCAGCGCCGATGCGGCCGCACAGCGACGTCTTTATAACTGCACCGTACAAAGTTGCAATTATTTTCTTTATTACACAGATACGAGTAGTAGAAGGCAGCTGATAACTTTTCAGGTTTTTATATGCTCGTTTTGCGGTAGACAGTTGAAATTAATGGTTGCTTGCCGCCGCGCCGGTGGACGGTTTGCGTTAGTTTTGCGTTCGATACTCATTCCTTTTTAATTTCGTCCTCCGTGGTAATAAACTTTTTCGATGGCCATAAAATTTGCGGTGGTTTAATAATTGTTTTTTTTTGTCCGCCAGGTGGTTTTGCCACTTCGATGATGACAACTACGTGAACGTACCCCGTCTCGTGAGTGTGCTGCAGAAATATAATCATCAAGATGATTGGTATCTTGGTCGAAAAAGTTGGAATGTGACGGTCAAGATCAAGGTTAAGTCAAATAAGGTATGATTACATCAGAATCTAGCATCATGATACTATCACGTACCTATACAAGTTTGCCTAATAGTTGCTCTACTTGACGATTGAGTAAATTCTGCTTGCGTCAAATTCGAATCTCTAAGACCAGAGGGCCTAGACAAGTAGCATAACGCCAGTAGAATAGAAATGGAATAGAATGAACGTATGATATTTTCATAAAACCAATCAAATGGCTTACATATCGTTGGCTTATGTCGATCCCATAAAATAATCATTATACTCTATTTCTATTCTATTAACATTATGCCACTTATCTAGGCAGACAGGGGTCCCCAAACTTATGAACCACATTGTATCCTATATAATACCATTTCATAATTGTTTAACTGTATAGCTATTAAGACTTGTTAACTAACCATCCCGATTTGTTTCAGTTAATCCCGTTCTGGTTCGCTCACGGCGGGGCGGGGTTTTGCATAAGCAGAAGTTTGGCGTTGAAAATGTTACCTGTTGCCAGGTACGGCGTAGCTTTTAACATAGTTTTATAATTACCTACTATTGAAATCGTTTGCACGTACAAAGGCATAACCAAACTGTTTTGTTGCAGCGGTGGTAGATTCATCAGTATCTGTGAAACGATACGGCTGGCTGACGATATGACCATGGGCTACATAATTGGTAAGAACATTATAATATACACCGTTGGCCTGAATAACCCGAAAGATTTAACTTAACGATTCTACAGCCTAATTAGAGTATATAAAGTTATGTAACACATAGTCCTAAACCCCATAATAAAGGAGATATTCATTATTTAAAACAAATAATAATAAAAAAAATATCAAGTATAACACACCCTAAGGTATGACGTAGACACCTACTACTTTCACGCAGACGCACTTACCTAGGTGCATCGGTGTCAACCAGTTTTACCTAAGTAAGTTTGGTACCTGTCGACAAAAAGGTTTTACTACCGAAAATAATTATTTTTCATTGTGGATAAAAAGATGTAACATGCAACTGATATACAGAGTAGGTAATAATTATATCTTTATCTTTCTTATTACACTTTAATAACAAGTAGTTATTCTCTTATCAGTAAGAGTAGTAAGACTGATAAGACTAGATTAATTCCGCTCTCAATCAGCAAAGTGCAACCTATTTGCCTTCACTGACAACTAGCTGATTCATAGTTTGAAAGTTGAACATGATTGATACATGTGACATATTTCAAACAAACTGATTTCAAATTATTACTGATTGTCACGTAAGAATTACACTGTTATAATTTAATAAATAATATTCGTTATGCCGTCTTATCCGCCGGAACATTTAGCGGAAATACATTATGTGTACGGATTCGTGAAGTGTCATGTTCGCTCCCTGTTTCTCAACTTGAGATTAATATGATTCGCTTACTCTCTGAAGTAAAGGCTTGACCATAAAGAAACACGCTATTACTATGATTTAATTTGTATTGAAAAAGTGGGTCAATTAAAACACACATTTCGACCCATGTTAATATAACGTTATTTACTCGTACTGTCGTTAAGAATACGTGGTTTAAATCTTTCGGGTTATTCAGGCCAACGGTGTATAGTAACCATTAAAAACAAACTTGTAAAAAAACCAAGTCTCGCAACTCAGTTCTTCTACCGTAAAAAGTTGTGAGATCCATGTAATACCAAGTTCTCAATATTAAAAATCTTTTATGTTTTAAATAAATAGATTTACTTGACCATCGCATGAAAATACAATGTATCTCACAAGTAATACATATATTATATTAAATTAGATTGTTTAGTGTTAAGTTATTTATGCAGTTGGTATATCTAGAAAACTGGACCGAAATTGCGAAATATTTTAGTTATTCCTTGATTTATACACTAAACACTCATTGTATTCTAAATTTTAAGCTTCTATGTCTGCTAGAAGTGCCTTAGAGTTTTGATGATCGTTCAATCAGTGAGTGACAAAATTAAGAAACTTTGCCTAGTTATAATTCTTAAACTACTGGTTCAAATTGAATGAAATTTGAAATATACCATATTTATACAATGCCTGCTTGGTTACTGAAAATTCAGGCTTCCAATTTTATCAACAACGAAGTTATAGGGGGTCGAAAATGGCCTGAACTGCTTCGAGAAAAGGATGGTACGGCCGTGCCGCTTTTTTGCTCGACTTGGCTACCTTCATAAATATATTATTACTAGCTGACCCGGCGGACTTCGTACCGCTTTGACAGTTTCGATCATTGAGTTAAATATATATCAATGGTTTCCATGACAACAAAACAAACAAATCATATAGGGTATGTTCCGATATACACTGCGAGCACTGTCCAGTGCTCTTACTGGTGAGAAATTTCCGTTATGGACTGACAGTATACTGCCCAGTATCCTAGGGAAATATATGACGTCATAAATCGTCGCCATTTTTGTACTGTAAGCACTGGCATTTTCGAGGTAAGGTGCTCTCAGTGCTTTGATCACGTGATCAACAGCGTCTAGAAATTTAAAAAACTTGCACTATTGATTGACAGTATACTGGACTGCGTTCCGTTTTAAACAGTAACCAGTATAGCTAATTATAAAGGAACGGCTTCGCAGTATACTAAATTGACGTCACACTCAGTGCTCGCAGTGTATATCGGAACATACCCTTTGTATTGGAAAATAAAATTTTCGTTTTTGTATTTTATTTTAAAAAAAAGTTTAATATAGCCTATGTTACTCAGCGCCACAGTGGCCGAGTGGCATAGCGCTCGGCCCGATACCCTAAGCCTGGGTTCAATTCCCACGTCGGGCAAAGTGTTTTGGATTTTTTGATGGGTATGGGACCCGTCAATTGTAGCGATGACTTAATTTCATTGATGGAGGCCTTTGCCCAGCAGTGGGACAGTATACATATAGACTATTTACTTACTTACTATTAAAGCATTATAGCTAAGACATAGAAGTTAGCAATGCAACATACTGTAAGTAATTATGAAGTTGGTTTCGCCAATTTATTTGATTGGGATTGTCGATTGCATCACCATATAAGTTACAGCATTTTAAAATTACTGTATCATTAAAATAACAATTATACGTGCCAATTCTTCAACTCCGATAAAGCAGGAAGTATGTTCAAGAATTGTCATGTACTGTCACGGACATTTTAACATGTTGGTATACACTTTCTAGTTTTCAGTCTTATTCCGTTGTATTAAGTGTTTGTATATATATATATATATATATATATATAAATGTATATAAATGTATATATATATATATATATATATATATATATATATATATATATATATATATATATGTATATTTTTATCTTCGTTTCGTTTGTCGTTCGTCAATAACTTCCACCATTTTCTATCTTAGAGCACCTGATGAAGACGAATATGACGTTAGTGCCCGAGTTCCATTCCCATTTGGAGGAAATGAAGCTGCTACCGTCGGAGACGTTCAGAGAACAGATCTCGTTCGGCTACTACAAATCCAACGTCGTCAACGTGCCAGGCGGCTTCGACACTAAACACGATCCTAGTCGGTAAGAAACTTAGATCATACTCTATGGGGATAATTTCCTCTAACTTACCTTTCCTCTCCTCTGACTTTCTATCATCATCATCATCATCAGCTCATTTTATGTCGCCACTGCTGGGACACGAGCCTTCCCTATGGATGGATAGGGAGAACGGGCCATAAACGTTACGTTAACGACTGCATGCTAATGCAGCCGAGACCAACGACGTGCCTTCCAAAACACGGAGGAGCTCGAGGTGATAAATGTTTGGTCACCCATCCGATGACCGGCCTTTGCGAAAGTTCCTTAACCTCAGCACTCGCAGACCGGGCGCGTTAACCACTGCGCCATCGAGCTTCTCGACTTTCTATAACCACTGTTAAATGCTTTCAAAGATTTAGCATTAGCGGCAGTAGCTACAGGAACAGCCCTGTATTCTTCTCTATGACTTTCTATAATGAGTTATTACTATAAATTCAGCTACATGCTAGCTTGGCAGCATACCATAGTATGGCAATGGTATGGTACCATTGCCATACCATACCATTTTAGGCCAGCTTTGTGGATTATGGCCAGCCTCTTGTGCTGTTCATGTTGGAAGGTCTGAGCTCAGAAATGACTTTAATAAGCTGATAATGATGACCAATTTTTACATGACCTCACCTTTTGATCACATTTTGTTATTAATTTTGATTATTTAAGTTAAAAAAAGAAATCTTTGGTATAAATACAATTGCAAGGCTGTTCCTTTAAATTCTTCGTGGCCATATTAATGATCTGACATAGTTGAGGAACAACCCACTAAGAGGTTTCAACGAATTGTTTTTGTTGCAGGTTCCTATCGCTACATTGTTTCCTCTTCCCACAAGTAAAGATCTGTCTGAAACTAAATAAGCTCTCCGTTTTGTAACAATTTCAATGTTGATGGATTCCGGATAACTGTTTACCGCAAAAGAGATCCAATCGCTATTAATTAATCACAATGCCGCTTCACCACATACATTTAATTATCACGTTTCTTTTGTTTAGCTTGTTGTTTACTGCCCATGTAACTTTATGAAAATTTAACAGCTATTAGATTATTTATTTTACAATTTTCCAGTACTTTCGAATATGTTGAAAGGTAATGGAGTCAAACCCGTAAGCTATATTACCTCTCAGTTTTCTCTCAATTTATCCGAGAATTACTTCTCGGGAACAATTTAGTCGTTTTAATAACCGACATTAAACTTTTACGACTCCGTTTATCTGAATACAATTATGGTAAAAACAATCAAAATCGGTGTAATGACTTTCGTGTCAGAAAAATAATCTGGTTTATTGATTTTTTTTATGAGTTCATTCGACTTTAGCAATACTTACATACACGCCGCGTGTATTCAAGATTCAATTTTGTAGATATTTATATACAAGTAAAGTTTTATTTGGGTTGTGATATTATATTGCATTTCTTTAAACAAATGCTTTTGTAAATAAAAATGTCTTCTATCTTATAACTATGTAAAATATATTACGATATTTAAGAGCATAGCATTTCCATCGTTTACGTTGCCTATTTGTTTTAAGACAAATATTGTCAGAGTATAAATAACATTATAAAAACAGGCAATTGTAAGTTTATCATATAGAGTTTAATTATGTTTACCTTAAGTTTTATTTAATTATTACAATCAATAATTCAGTGTTATTAGGATAGTAATAACGAATGGACGGTGTGCTATAAAGCGATGTATTTAAATGGTATCCAAGTCAGAAATGTTATGACGTTGTTTATAAATTAAGTTGTTTATGAAATAAACAATTACAAATTTTTAAGTGCCCACATCTTTTTTGGTTTTAATAAACTTTTTATTGGTGTTATTAGTCTTTATAATCCTAACTTAGAGTAATGAAGTAACGAATAGATATTCCTGAATAAGAAGGCATTATAAACAACGGTATTACTTTTATTAATGTGCACGCTTTGCATTATTAATGGCATTGTGCAATTTTAAGGTACAGCATCGATAATATCTTTCCTTTTTATAAATTCTAAACATAAAATCTTTCTATTCAAAATGAACTTTCTTCAAAATATTTTTTGAACATCTTTCTCTCTTTTCAAAATCTTAGCCATGACAAGAAGTAGCTTGCATCCCTAGTAAAATTCCAGTCTTAAATGAGAGATTTAATAATAATAATCTTAATACATATTCATATTTCAACAACCTAAGTATAAGTATTTATTATTAAAAGTTATTTTAAATTCTTCAGGAAGTTACTAAAACAACTTTTAACATCCTTTAGACATGAATAAACCAAGCCTATAAATAGGAATGAATAAAAAATAATAAGAATAAGAAATAAGAAGAAAATAATTCGCAATTCGATTAACCATTTATTTTCATCGAATTTTGTTAAACTTATTTCAACCGTCCCTATACAAAACATCAATTCGCCTTACTACGCGAAATGCAAATTGTGTCGACAAGGTGATCTGAGTCAAACATTCATGTCAGCAAATACATTACGATTGCCACCTAAGCAGTGGGTGTCGCGAATCGTCTCCGCTTGTCTGGGCGTCACCTTACAAGGTAACCGCTTACACTACATCCAAGGAATGCAGGGTTAACGTCCTACCAACCACCCGATCCAATTTCAATCATGTATCAAACCACTTTAAGTCTATTTTAAACCGTCAAGCCTCACACGTAACGTTACATGTCCAGGTATTCGATAGCCAGTCTAGTTTGAAACATTCACAAATGTCAACAATAAATTTACACTTAGTTGACAAGCAAAATACTTTCTTATGTGGTTAAAAGACATATGAATGGAGCATTAAGACAGGTAGACATTTAACACCTGTAAACGAACTAGTGTCCAAGCGCGAGCTACTAGAGCAGTGCTAACCTAAAAAGGTGCTAAAGGTACACGTTGCACGATTTAAACCGCTTCGAGGTCCCTGAACTGAATACTTAATATGGCTGTAGAAGGTATAGACCTTACACACAACTTAAAGATTGTAAACAAACTGAGATTCAGAGACTTCAAATATCGTTTAGCGTAACAAACGCTATACGAGATCAGGTAACGAATTCGTGGGTCAAAGATCAGAATGATGGGTTGAGAAAGTACCATTGTGACTGGCTCGAATGACGAGGTGTGACCAGAGATCAGTCCGTGAGAACGTTTTAGCCGATTTTTACGGAATTAAGTTTCCTTTGAAACAGTTCAAATGATTAATTAAAGTGATTGACATGCTCCATTCGCTCCGCGGCGGAGGGTCTCGGCAGTTTTCATTCGGAAGCACCTGGCTTTAAGCTGGTCTTCCTTTTGATCGATTATTACTGCACAGTCACTTCTCGTAATTGGGTTCCGCCCAAATTTGTTCTGGCGCAATAAGGAAGACTCTTCTGCAGCTTGGAACGGAATTTCAACTGATTAAGCCTTTTATATAGTTAACGACGTCTCTTCGATCATTCTTGAATATTCATATTTTTTATCAGTTGTGATACCCTACCTTGTTTCTAGTGGCTTTAAGATCTTCATTATTTCTACATGTCTTTTTTATCTTTGTTCACTTGGAGGGTCTCTTAGTATGCAAGATTTTACGACCTATCAAGGGACACGTCATTATTTCCAAAGAGCCAGTAGCACTTGCCATAGTCGTAAACGCTTCTTATCTCACAAAAAACTTTCATATTGGCTTAACTAGCTCGAAGCGGAACGATTAACCTAACTGGTCCACGAATTAATGGTTTCGAATAAACATAATTAAGCTTTCAAAGAAAGCCGATTGATCTTCGCCCCATTAGTTTGAAAATGACACTCGATTAAATTCGGAGGCCATTTGTTTCAAAGTCAATGTGTAGTTTAGTTGTTCTTTTTATAAGGTGTGTGTGGCTAAGCTTCGAGTGGGTGCCATTCGATAACGCATTGAGCAGTTCCATTTTGTGTAATGAATTCTAATCACTTTTGTTTCGAACTGTCATTCCTTTGTTTAAACCAAGATATTTTGCATCTAGGTATAATGATTCATTTTAGAGATTTAAAAATATGCTCTGATTGGTGAAATAGGGTATTTGAATTTGATTGTGATTTACTAAATACGACTCGGCATCGCCAACACAACGTAAAACGACAGACACCTCTAAGTCTTACATAAATAAATAAATACCTGGTTTAAGTTGAATTTTAATTAAATTAATTAAATCGTTTAAATGGCGTCAGATATGTTGCTTGCAGAACTTAATTAATTACCATATGTTGACAGGTTGAGCGCCATTCTACACATTGAATGTGTTTCTTAGAAACCGAGATACGTTTTAGCTGGTTCTGTAAATTTTAAAATAAGAGTTCGTTAACATCTTTATCCTACGTTCTTTATTGGAACTGCGCACAATTCGAATTGTTTTTATAAAAAGTCCTCAAAATATTTTCAAATTCAAAATGTTTATTCAATTTGATCCTTCCAGGCACTTATTGACATCAAAAAATTATGAACTCAGATTTAGTTTAAACTGAATGTTTTCCCAATTTGGAGGCTGGGAGAACCTTTAACCGAGAAGAGCTGGCTAAGAACTAAGAAAACTTAGGAACTTAGCTCATTTGTCAACCAAATTACAATATTTATACACCGGCAAATATGTAGAGTTTATCTGCAAAATATATTAAAAACTATTTTCGGAAATATCGTAAACATATTTTAGAATTCACATAGGGCAAAACTATCCACTGAAACTATTACGCTTTGTTCTGTCAAAGGACATCAGCAAAATTCTCGTACAGTGTTGGACCAAAAAAGTTGTTGCACGACTTATCTGAATGCTATGACAAACGGACATGGACGTCAGTCATCTTGCAAATTGGTCGACTCATTGTGTTGACATAAAAGTTTTCCATAGCCCTAACGTCAAATCAGGCTACTGATACATTACTGAGACGCTATAGAAATCAATTAGGCTTGAAAAGCGTTCATAGGTGCAATTTAAGCTCAGTGTCAAATTATAATTATTTCAACAGAGTCATTTTACTTCAGTAAAAGTTGATTTACTTACATTTAAGTAAAATTAGTGTCCGGAGAAAGGGTTGTTTTTTTTTGTTTCGTTGCATTATTGGAAAAGGGTAATCAACATGATAATAATGCGTTTTAAGGGTTGGCAAAATATTTGTAGTTTTGAGAGTAGAAAAATGCAATACGTCAACAAAATAGCTTAGTTGGTCAGTGACAAAGTATGTCACGATGAACTGTTTTTTTTTTAAATATCTGACTAGATATATTAGCTTCATTGAATGAGCCATGTTTAATATCGTAACGTCAAGGTGGTGAATAGTGATTCACCGATAGCGCTCTTTCTAGCCACTCCAGTAAGAGCCGACGGCCATTATAAATGCAGTTACCGAGAGGTAAGTACTACGTTCAGCACGTAATTTGCATTGACATCTGTTTTCCGTATAAAGTTTAGAAAGCTATAAACCAGACTACAAAAAAATGTATATAGACCTTTTGTTTTCAAGGAGTCTCTCTCTCTCTCTCTCTCTCTCTCTCTCTCTCTCTCTCTGTTTCCTTTCTACTGTATTTTCGAGAGTATTTCCTATAACACCATTGCAAAATCAACGCAAACAAATCCGCGTAAGAAGTGATAAATATTTTCCTATCACGAACGAACGAAGCGATGGTGAAATGTCTATTTTATTGATCAATCACCAGATAGATCGGTGAAATAAATGGATAAGACTGCATTAAAATTATATAATAACATAATCTACATTTACGTCAAAACCCCAACAGAAAAAGTAAACTGTTTTAAAAATAAAAAATCCACTAATATCCAATGAAGTTATATGTTCCAGTAATGTTTTGACATACACTACCGTTGTAAAATATAGAGCTGTTTATTACTTCTGCGGGGAGTCGGAAACTCGGCAATTACTTGCATTTAACCTATAATTGAAATCGATGGTCCTTACATACACTATACTCACAGCATTTTGAATCTGCTCCAAGCAAGGCGTGTCCTATCCTATCATGGCGACGGCTGACGTAACATAGTCAAAAAAGGCGGACGATAAGTAAGTAGTACGTTGCATAGACCTTACATTAAGTTTTAACGCGTTATTAAGAGCCGATTTGCAATACACAATAAAAGTTTTAATAATGCAAGTGCAACACATATTTAATATTACAACTCACATTGCAAAAAAAACAACTTTCTAAAGAGTTGTTTAACAATTACAACATTAAATTTATTGTGTCATTACCTCGTCTCGAGTTTCTGTAATAAAAGCATCATCATCATCATTATCATCTCAGCCAAAAAGACGTCTACTGCTGGACAAAGGCCTCCCTCAAGGATAGATAATTTTGAGGGGAATTAATAAGAAAAATAAAAAAAAATTAATAATAAAAAATAATTAATAATTAATTAATAAAAGCATACAGCAATTTAAATATCTAATTACCACTACTGATTTACAAGACCATTCCGTAATTAAATTAAAGAAAAACAAAAGCGTAACGCATTTAACAAAACCATTGTCAAACGGGCTATAAAAGTCACCATCAACCCAAAACTCCAAAAATTACGTTTCAATTCGATTGTCTTTTGTCGCCGCGCGATACGATCACAATTACAGGCGTGTCTCTATTGTTTTGAAATCCTGCCTCGTATTATCATATCAAAGGCAATATGGCGCCGGCCGAGATGGCGATCTATGCCGGTAGTTCATTGGAACGGGTGTGGTGGGTCACGACGTTACGTGGTGCCTGCGCGAAGTGTTGCCAACTGTGAAACTTTAAGTTTCGACGATTACATTATGAGGTGTTTTCTAGTTTCGCTTATCTCCTTTTAAGTTGTATTTTATATTCTTTGTAGAAAATCTCGAGTCCTTTCTTATATCGCGCAAAGCTAATAGGGAAAATAGAAAATGGAAAAGGAGTAGAAAACACATAGAAGACAGATACTAGACAAACAAAATGCTTTAACAACTTGAACGACTACATAATAATATTAATATTATAAACTATAAAACATACCTACTTTTATTCACAGACTTTTCAATAAAGCATTATTTTTATAAAATCGAGAATAGACAACCTCGTTTTCTGAAAAGAATGATTAACACCAAAAATCGAGATATATTGAATGTTTCACGGGAAAATTTGCCCAGCGTCTGCTGCTACAAAAATAGGTTCAATAAAATAATGAAAAAACAGAAACAATAGTGAATGTCTTACTAGTAAAGGGATACATCATGTTGACGTCGTCGTTATTAAAATCTGAAAAATATAATATTCCAAAGTTAAGCAAAAATTAAATTTAAAAAATAATTTGTTTTTTCAGTTGGCAACACTTCAGTTGCACCCTTGAGCAGGCGCACGCCTCGTTGTCCGGTTGGCAAGGTGAAAGGAAACAAATGATTTAGATTATAAGCTTATTTATGCGTTTAGAACGCGTTCTAATTTATCTACTGGTAATTGGCTTTGCGCAGTCGGATGCAAATTGTCTGTTTTGGCTTTTGTAAGCCGCCATGACAGATTTGTTTGTTGAATTATTAGTTGACAGTATCTTGATTGAGTATTTAAACTGCTGAGTTTTAAAATAACTATTATCTTTTTTTGTCTATGATGTTGCATGTTGATTTTGTTAACCCTTTAATGTTTGGGTACTTGTATGTAATATACCCTAACAAGCTTTTCTACTTCGATTTTTTATTAATGATCCTGATGATGACATGGGTAATTTTTATGTCAAAGGTGCCATTGTGTCATTGATAACCCACAACCGTGCATTGGCCCGCAACAGTTCTGAATACTAACGAAACGTTCGAGAAACGCTGACATTCTTATTGCCCTCTGAGATTTCGTAACACGTCTGAAAAGCGTAAATGGTTTCATATCATTTTTAAATATAAAAGGCGACTTATTTTGTCATATTTTATTTCCATAATAGTAATTTGATGGAAATAAAAATTACAAAATAATTAATTGCTGTTTAAGCTACAAATCACATAAATTTGTCAGGAAGCGCAAATTTTAAATGGCACTGAATATTCTCGAACGGTATGCATACCGTAGCGTACTTACCTACTACCTACATAATTATTTACTATAATTTAAAGTTTTCTTTGAATATTTTTTAGGTTGGAAATATCGCAGCTGTTATCCTTATAGACCTACAATTAACAACCTTTTTGGTATATTTTTTATTTTTATAATATTTTGGTTTATATTAATATTCTAAAACAAAGGAAATTAAAACCGTTAGCACAGAATAATATACAGGACCGTTAGCGTAATTTAGAAATATAAAAACGACAAGCTTTATGTTTACTATTCTCTACATTGAAGAAGAGGATCTATCTACCTAAGGCATCTTGAAGTGCAAACTCTACACCTTTGGATACCTTAGGTATCCGACACTCATATACTAACTGTTACATTAAATAACTTATCTACGTATTAAGCAATAAATTCCAGATATTTATTAGGTAGGCTTTATATTCGCGCTCTTGCCTGCATCCCGTCCACATTTTCTATTTTACAACTTATAATAAGCAGAATGGTTGAACCGGTTGTGCAACCGGTCATATTTGTGATAACCGATACGTAATCAAGAGCTGGACTCGATGTGATATTACGATCTCCTGCAAAACGATAATTTACGTTGGCAACATGGGCAGGTGGGCAATGTTATGGGTAGAGCGGGCGAATTATCGAAACGTCATTATAGTGTTACCACAAAATAAGGATACTGCAGAAGGTAAGCTTCATACATGACGCGCTCGACACACATATGCAACCTCTCACAGACACGGAATCTCACAACAGCTGCGCTGGACTGTTGCGAGATTCCGCATTTCGCTCGTCGGGAGTTACAAAGACGAAACTGCACAATATGGATTATGTTAATTTCGTCTCTCATCGGGAGTTACAAAGACGAAACTGCACAATATGGGTTATGTTAATTTCGTCTCTCATCGGGAGTTACAAAGACGAAACTGCACAATATGGGTTTTGTTAATTTCGTCTCTCATCGGGAGTTACAAAGACGAAACGCACAATATGGGTTATGTTAATTTCGTCTCTCATCGGGAGTTACAAAGACGAAACGAACAATATGGGTTATGTTAATTTCGTCTCTCATCGGCAGTTACAAAGACGAAACTGCACAATATGGGTTATGTTCATTTCGTCTCTCATTGGGAGTTACAAAGACGAAACGAACAATATGGGTTATGTTAATTTTGTCTCTCATCGGCAGTTACAAAGACGAAACTGCACAATATGGGTTATGTTCATTTCGTCTCTCATCGGGAGTTACAAAGACGAAACTGCACAATATGGGTTTTGTTAATTTCGTCTCTCATTGGGAGTTACAAAGACGAAACTGCACAATATGGGTTTTGTTAATTTTGTATTTGTAACTCCAAATGAGCAATATGTATGAAGCTTACCTTCTGCAGTCTCCCTATGTTGTGTTGTTACCGACTTTATTAGATCGCTGACCAAACACACCGAGCAAGTACAGGCAGCTAGTGAATTCAGAGTTGTAGAATTGTAAGCTTTATTTGTTGTGTGTTCAAAGTTGAATATGTGAGAAACGTTAGTGAGGTAGGTATGTCAGTAAAGCACAAGATTCTAACGTTCTTTTTTATGTCACACTACTCGTACAATACTAACCATATGTACTGTAGTAGTTTCCTTATCTGACAGCGTGAGTAGATTATTTATAATTTTCAGCCAAACCAAAATATTAATAATAATTTACCCACTTGTAACAAATGGTGTTCAAGTTCACTTTTGGTCATTTCACTTTCCGATATTCGTTTAATGGGTTAATTACAAGCTGTTTTATAACTAGCAATTTATGGAATTTTCTTTGTGTTTAATCTAACTTATAAAATGGAACTTCTCTGCCGCTTTCAAGCTGCATATGAGTTAGCTTTATGTGAGTAGTCGTAATTCATAAAATTAATATCCCAAAACACTTAAATCCAACTACGCCGTAAAGTTGTGCTCACTCAAGAACAATATAGCACTGCGGATCGGGTCACCACTTAACAGTTGCTATTATGAAAGATGGAAACTGCTAATGTAACTAAATCTACGACATTTCAGTAGGCAATCAGTTCCGAAATGGTAAGTGAACACTTAATATGCGTAACAGTCTGTTTTACGAAATATTTTGATAAAAACTATTACTTATTCACTTTCATGAGGAGCTCGATGGCGCAGTGGTTGACGCGCCTGGTCTGCGAGTGCTGAGGTTAAGCAACTTTCGTAAAGGCCGGTCATCGGATGGGTGACCAAAAATGTATCATCTAGAGCTCCTCCGTGCTTCGGAAGGCACGTAAAGCGGTTGGTCTCGACTGCTTCAACTGTCGTTAACAACCACCAATCCGCACTGGGCCCGCGTGGTGGTCTATGGCCTGTTCTCCCTATCCATCCATAGGGAAGGCTCGTGCTCTTGCAGTGGGAATGTGATGATGATGATGACGATGATGATTATTCACTTTACTATAATTAATTTAATTACTATTTGGGTAACAAACCTGGTTTTTTTATTGAGTTTGCTGATTGACACTGGGCATTTTTTTTAGCTACACCGGGCTTTTTTGGTGGCGGTGAGAAACTTAAAGGGTTCCTTAAGCTGTGTGAAACGAAGCAACGTCAGAAGAGTTCCAGAGGGAACGGTATCACGCACTAGTGCGTATCCCCGCGCCCTACTAGATTCTGCGAAGGGTTTGGATCGGATTGAGGAACAAACATGTGTGTTGGCCTAACGTACTTACTTATGATAGAGATCTAAACAACATAGTAAGTTGACAAAAATATCAAAATAAATATATACTCCAATCTTAATCAACTCGTAAAATAATTTGTAAAATTGTATAATAATACTTCTTGACTTATTCTAGTAAAATGTTCAAATAATTTTTAACGCAAATTTTGTTGCGAACAAATTACAAAAACACAAATGTTGAAAAAATTTCCACGAGCAGGATTTGAACCTGCACCCTTCTGACATACCGGGTCAGGTGCTCTTCCAATTGAGCTATCGTGGTTCTAACCAGCCCGCCGAATTCTATTTATTCTAGTATCTAGTACAGTTGAAGAACTAACTCTCACGGAAGGTATTTTCAAATTGAAATTCAAATGTTTATTTATTATTCTTGGTTATCACTGGTAGTAGGTTTCTACTCAAAACAGAAAATGGAATAATAGATTTGAACAAGGCCGAGATGTATGTGTGGGTCGTAGGAAATGAAAATCTGTCACCACTACCCACTCACCTAAATGTCTCTGAAACAGGCATCATATGTAATATAAGTTGTATAAATAAAGCATTGTAGATTACTTCTGTAATTGTAGTCCCACGCGGTCTCAGGGATCTCGGGGCCGATCTCTGTTTGTACTTCAACACAGATTTGCTTTGTACAACTTCCTCAGTCATAAAACATAAAAGTTTGCATACAAGCTCATTATCGGAAGCATTTTCAATAGTTATTCTACCACTGGCACCAATTCGAAATGCAGTGTTTTATATAACAAAGAAAAAACGTAATGTTGCTGCTTTTAAAAATGTCTAATTCATCGCACATATAGATTACAGTGTATAATCATATTGTGTTGCAATATCATACACTTAATTATAAGTAAATAATCATAATCTTTTAAGAAACACGATTCCATCCGCTTTCATTCCTCCACTTGATGTATTCAAAGCAAGCTCCTTTCAATTGTATTATATTGTAACATAGATTACGATAACATCAACTCAAAAACTTTTTTTACTGATTGATTGGTCAAAATAAAAACTTCTATATGAACACGACGTATCCGTTTTATTCTACCAATAACTAGTTCATTTTCTTACATTACACAATCATAAATATCGCTTTCTAAACTACTTGGCCTCCTGGCTGGTCTACTAGCTATAAGCATGCAAATGGCGATTCTAGTGCAGACCAACTTAGGTGTGGCGGCCATTAGCGGCTGTAACACTTGTTCAATTAAAAGCACTATCAAAATTCCCGTCACAAACTTGTGTGGCTTAAGTCCAATTAAGGCTAACAAGAGCGTCGTTTGGCCCGCTTTTCTACCAGAGCTATATACGTTTGCAAGATTATAGCATAATGGTCTAATTCAGTGCTTATGTCAGCTTTCCCGGTAGTATAATGGTCGGTGTAGCCGCCCGGATTGCGGAAGACCCAGGTCCTGGCTGGGTCGGGTAGGAATTTAATTTTTCACTGTATTTTATAAATATTTAATTTGGCTTCAGTGCAGCAATTAGCACTTAAAAATTAAAAAAATAAATTTACTATAGCGTTGTGTTATCAGTGGTATTTCATCTGCAAAGATGAATCTGCATAGCCATCGGTTGCAATAACCGTTGGATATATGGCACTCTGCCGCTAAAAAGCAGTACAAAAATCAAAAAGCAGTGGAAAAATTCAGTGCTTACGTCAGTCTTCCCGGTAGCATAATGGCCAGGCAGCCGCCCGGATTCGTCGGGTAGGCGTTTAATTTTTTCACTATATTTTATAAATATTTAACTATATACGTTTGTTTTTTCAGATAGTTTGTTGTTGGCTTCAGACTGCCTTTACAGCGTCACCGGACTTGTTTAAGGCGGCGAGAAACTTAAGCCATTTACCTAACTTTCTATACAAAATGTCTAATATAAAAAACTTAAGGGTTCCTCAAGCCGTATGACCGAAACACCGTCAGAGAGTTTATAGAAGGAATAATAATTATGTTAAATAATAAATCTTTATTTGCGTAAAACATGGTATTTAAAGATGTTACAAAAATTTCTGTGCGTTCCTATCCGTACAGATTCTCGGAGGGGTTTGGATCAAAACGGGAAGGGAACAACCCGAGGGCGCCTCTAAAGGCTAGGACCTCGGCTCAGGTTGACCGGGTTGTGGGGTTGGGGAGTAGCGCCCAGGTACATGTGTGTACCTGGTACAAAGCGCGTGGGAACCGGCTTCGTACTCTTGTTCTATGAGTACGGTGTCTTGGGCCTATTCTAGTGTGCATGTTAAGTGTATCATGTGAATGTGAAGTGGAATTTTGAGGACCGGGTGGGGAAAACTGTGCGAGGTAGCTTAGCATAGTGCGAGGAAAAATCCACCAATAGAATTGCTTTCTTTTCCTTGCAGTGTTAAATAGAGAAATGCTATTGGTGGATTCTTTCCTTGACCACCTTCCACCGACCGCTTAGATGAGACAGCTATGATGGAAAAACAGTTTTATTGGTACGTTATGACAGCTACTACAATCGCTGACCACTTTAGCACCATGTCATATTGTTTACTTAGGGTATGTTCCGATATACACTGCGAGCACTGTTAGGTGTAACGTCAATTTAGTATACTGCGAAGCCGTTCCTTTACTGGTTACTGTTTATAAAACGGAACACAGTCCAGTATACTGTCATCCATGCTGTCATCCATGTCATTTCTGGACGCTGTTGATCACGTGATCAAAGCACTGAGAGCACCTTACCTCGAAAATACCAGTGCTTACAGTACAAAAATGGCGACGATTTATGACGTCATATATTTCCCTAGGATACTGCGGCAGTATACTGTCAGTCCATAACGGAACAAATTTCTCACTAGTAAGAGCACTGGACAGTGCTCGCAGTGTATAGCGGAACATACCCTTATTCTTATTCTTTTATTTATGACATTTTTTTCGTCTACTGCTGAACACAATTCCGCCAATACGAGTATCACGTAGGTAGCCAATACACAGAAGGATTCGTATGGAATAAATTATAATTTTGCCTTTTTAAGCACATTTACCAAGAAAAAGGACAACACAACATGCTTCAGGTTAACTAACCTGAAGCCTAACTAACTAATTAGTAACAAGAAATTGACAAAATCACAAAATAACAAAATGACAAAATCTGTGCCTTTGCCGTCTGTACCACAGTGCAGATTACCACAGTATAAATAACTTATTCTGTGACTCTACTCTAATAATTAGTGATGGTCACGTAATGGCTACTTTAAGACGACGTTGAATTTTGTTTAATTGAGACCCGCCAGTGAAAGTGATATCAACATTTTGACCAGACCCGTGTCACTAAATTTTTAATAAGCAAGAAAACTTTCGTTTTTAAACGTACGTTAGTTACGTAACAACTTTTTACGACGATTATTGTGACTTATTAAGAATGACTAAACACACAATTCTTCAACAATGAAATTAATTTGTCATCTGCTGTAAATACAGACAGAATAGAATTTTAATTGTTTGGCGGCACTGATCAGCGCCGCGATTGTTTACTATATTTGAGCAAAAATAATTAAAACTTCGATAACTGAAACAAAATCAGTGAAACGAAGAAAAAAGTTTTTAAATATCTTTTACGTTTTCAACATGATTAAAGACACAGCCTTTACAGCACAGATTTCAGGTTAATAATAGAACCTGAAGTACCTGAGTATCTGACTGAAAAGGAACCAGCGGCCATTGCGAGACTTCGTCAGCCTAAACACCCTTATTGGTGTAAAATATGGTTTTACCAAATCAGAAACATTCAAGGGGCGTGCGCGCATCAACTTACCAAAGTTGTATAAGAAACGATCTTAACAAAGAAACATTCACTTTTAATGAAAGAAATATAACATTCTAATAATTTATCTAACGTTTGAGATTCCGATCACAAATAATATACACAATGTAATTTAGAAGGCAAAGCGTTTAAGATGAAATGTAATTGCAAGTACCTAATTAATTTGCGACTGACAACAAGCTAGCGTTTGCATTAATTATTCTGCAAATTAACATAGGGTATAATTTAAACGTTCACCAGAAATATTTTTTAGACCCTAAGCCTAAGTACCAAATAAATTACTTAAATGACTGTACAAATATTATTTTTGTTTCCCAAAATGGATAAATGCTCACTAAATTTTTACACTATTATTCAAATGATTGAGGATACTAGCTGCCCTACTCATGTAGGTCAATTATTCAGATGATTGAGGATACTAGCTGCCATACTCCTGTAGGTCACGTGATAGGTTAGAAATTTAAGACCATCGCGAAGCGCAGCTTAGCGATTGTCTTGAATTTCGAGGTTATTTTTTTTTATTGGACAACAGAAAGCAAAAATTACCAAATTGAAACTCGAGGCATAAAATATTAGTGTTATCTATTTGGTGACAAAACAACATATTTGATCTGAAATGCAGTTAAAAAGTATTCATATATTTTTATTGCATTTAATAAAAATATAAATTATATCCTTTTTATAATATTTTAGGAAACACAATTTGGTGAGCATTTATCCGTTTTTGTAAGCGTTTCGAATTTTATTGGTAGTAGAATTGATACATTTTTGGTAGGCGTTTAAACACAAGCCTTTAACATATAGTGATATTGCATCGATTAACAAAATGTGCTGTTTAATATGTTCATGCTACAATTACATTTGAATCAACATTTTTTTATAACTTAATTTTCATACATTATCTTTCTGTGTCAGTGCGTGGTCAGTATTTTCCTTATAGTCCGGTCCGGTGACTATTTCGAAACAAAAAGTTCTTGAATTGTAAGTACCTAAATAAGCAAACACTGTTTATGTACTTTCATTATTTTTATTTTTTATAAATATATCAGAAGTTGTAGCATGTGACCCGAGGTATATTAGAAGTTATAATAATATATCGGTAGTTATAGTTAACTACAAATTTATAGTTCATCAAACAGTAGGCGGGATTATAAATGTATGTATGACCCAATCGTTTTAAATTTTTGATCACTCGTATGCCATATTTCCGCCATTATATCCTAAAACAACAGATATAATTGATTATAATAACTTTTAAGAAACTAATCATAAATTCAAATTATGTCTTTTTAAATTGCTAAATTAGTATTAACATTATACTTAGATAAAAAGTGTAATAGTGATATATTAAAACGGTTTTACAAACTATTAGATGGCTAAAGTTGTTAATAAAATTATTGTGTAATTTACATAAAACTCAAGTAAAAGAGTCAATTAGATAATTTAATAAATAAAAATAAATTCATTCTATAACTTTTCTCATGAGAACTGCTAAGCCAAATCAGGTTTAACTGCTGTTATTAAAATATATAAATTGACTGTGACAAATCATTATGTAAATAAAATACTTGGATTAGCATATATAAACCTAATTTATTTAGATGCTGTCAGCAAATTGTTAACTCTACATTTGCGAATTTAGAAAAATAAAAAGGTGTATCCTTAGAACTATTCAAACATAACAAAGAATTTCGTGCAGCTTCTGTTATTTATGACCAGTCGGTATGCAGAACATCCACACATTTTCACACATTATGATCCATAGTTTTACCACAATTGTATGAAAAAATGATTTTCTAGGTATGGTGTTTTAGTAGACGATCGCTAAATTTATAAAAAATATACTTTTACTTAAGCGGTTTTTACGCCAATACTAGGTACATATAAGTAGTTTTACGTTTGTAACAATAAAAAACGAAAAAACAATTAAAAGTAATGTAATTATAAAATAATAATAAGCCTGATATCGTGGTGGTAGACCGGTCTTAACGTCGGGCGGTGCTTGTTGATATCACCATCCCGCATGACGAGAACCTCGTGAAAGCTTAGAAGGACAAACTCAGCAAGTACCTTGACTTGGCTCACGAGGTGACCGCCATGTTGGATGTTGATTTGTCGATCATTGTTCCGATAGTCGTTTCAGCGAACGGTCTGATAGCGAAGAGCCTCGATCAACACCTTAAGAGGCTTCCGCTTGATGGTTGGATCAAGGGTCAGATTCAGAAAGCAGTACTGCTTGACACGGCACGTATTGTCAGGAGGTTCCTCACTCTGCAGCCCTGACCACCGGTAGCTTGGGCCCTGCCCCGCTGCTGGTGGTACTCTAGGATTAGGTTTTTATAATGTTTTATTGTTTTGATATTAAAATACTGTACAAATCTAGTAAAAATCTAGTTTTAAGAAAGAAAATAAATAAAGAAGATAATAATAATAATTTATTTTATGAAATATTTTATAAATATTTAATTCAGCTTCAGTGCAGCAATTAGCACTTAAAAATAAAAAAGTAAAATTTAATTAAAAGTAAGCTATATCAACTTCAAACTCAAACTAGTTTAATCATATCAAAGTGAGTGTACTTATTGTCAGTGGGCAGGTAAGAGGCACTTTACAATTAAGGGCAAACTCTCAAGTATCGGGTCTGTGATACGTAACTAGACTTCACTAAGAGCCGAAACACACAGGAGATTATATTATATCGATGGCGCAGTGATGGATGCGAGGAGCTCGATGGCGCAGTGGATAACGCGCCCGGTCTGCGAGTGCTGAGGTTAAGCAACTTTCGCAAATGTCGGTTATCGGATGGGTGACCATAAATGTAACATCTCGACCTCCTCCGTGCTCCGGAAGGCACGTAAAGCCGTTGGTCCCGGCTGCATTAGCAGTCGTTAACAACCATCAATCCGCACTGGGCCTGCGTGCTGATTAATGGCCCGTTCTCCCTATCCATCCATAGGGAAGGCTCCTGCCTTAGCAGTGGGGACATACAAATGAGCTGATGATGATGATCAGACTTCTACCCTGCCGGCTCACAAGGTGGCCTCTTCACGCCTTGTTTGAAGGACTCCATGTCATAGGAAGGAGAGAAAACGTGTGCTGGTAGACTATTCCATCTTTTTAGTCAAATTTATAGTTTTACACTTTCACGTTTCTGGCGTAACTGGCTGACTATGACCCGTAACCATGACCGAAACAACTCGCCCGAAACGTATTTTATTATAAAGGCATACTTACGTTACCTGTATAAACGATTTAAACATATTATTAAGTTGGTACTACCTGCTACATAAGTATCAGATGATTTATTTCAGAACTTTTGTCACTCTTATAGACAAGTTATGTTTGACATCCTGTTCGTAAGGTCCGTATAACAGAAATTTATTCAACCGTAACGTACTTACAATGAAACAATTATAAATAATTATTATGACAAACCTTTATTCAAGAACATATAAAAGTTGAGTAACTTTTCCATTACAAATCTAGTGGCCTTTTTTACCATCGACACCGTAACCTAACATGGCTTTGGGGGTTACCTAAAACTTAGGGGTTGTCGGTAAGAATAGGCAGAATAGTCTTTGCTATTATTTTATTGCTACGCCAGATGTCCCTAAAAGCCTGCCATAACTCCGACAAGAAAGATACCCGTGTGTTCCGCCCCCAAAGCCCCACCGTCTTTCGCAGTTTTAAACCACTTAGGGCTTTATCCGGGGCTAAGTAACACTATCCGTCGATATGGCAATGGCGTACGAGCCGCGGAAATTATTAAACGCGTTAGTTTTAACGCGACACGACCGACGTTGTGCTCGAGACGCCGGGGAATTGCACACAAGATAAGTTCAGTGATTTTTAATGGCCTGCTATCGGTAACAGTAGTGGTATTAGATATAGTTTGCACTAATGCTTTTGACGATGTGCAAGAACTGCTTTTTGTTATTTAAGTCTATTAGATTCACTAACATTAAGGAGAAGACCAAGAATAGCTTATATGGGGCAAATTAAAGCGGACGTGGTGTCTTAAACAGAAGTAAAAGGCTTGAATGAAAAATGCTTCACTGACAAGAGCGTCGAGTGTCTTAAGTTAAATACGAAGAAGATTAATTAGCGAGAACTCTTTCCAAGAAACAGCTGAAAATCAATTGTTATGTTTCACATATAGTGACTTATGGTAGAGGGAATGTTTTTATATAAAATGACGTACTTATATAGATTTTTTGAAATTAATTGCGATACAAATTAGATCATATTCTATTAATAAATTTTACTTTTTATTTTTAGGTGCTAATTGCTGCACTTAAGGTGAATTAAATATTTATAAAATACAGTGAAAAAATTAAATGCCCATCCGACCCAGCCAGGAATCGAATCTGGGTCTTCCGCAATCCGCATATTAATCGTTATGAATTTTTTATCACAGATAACAATAAGTTTTATATAACAAGGGCTTTGTATATATTACCTTATAAAAGTAATGTAATAAACAAAATTCACGACGAAACAGATTTGTAACAAAGCCGACAATGATATCGCGAAATGGATGAACGTCGCTCAAGTACTCAATGAAAAGTTTTACCTCTCGTTGTTCGCTGAACAAAAAGTGAAACCTCAAAGCTTTAAAACGGTACACAATAGCCTCTCAACATTTAGATCTCTGGTCATCGCTTGTTCTACCTCCTATTAAGAAATGTAATTTTTTATGCTACTATGGCCAAACGTGCTCGCCTGATGAGAAGCGGTACCGCAACCCATGGACGCTTTAAACACCAAGGGTATCACGAGAATTGCAAACCCTGTAGCTTCAGATGTCTCTACACCCTGTAATTTCACTGAGTTTAGTATCATACGTACCACATACCATACCAACACAACAATGCGAAACAATGCTGTTTGGTGGAAGAAATAGGTAAGAATTAGCATTCTGGTGGTGGTAGCCCACCACGCATAAGTCTGCGGTATCCTTTTCTTTCTCTAATACCTAACGGGTAACAGAGACGGAGTAACATCAATCGAGAAATGGCTATTTCATTATCGTTACGCCTCGCAGCGGTGCGACATTCGAAAACCACAGAACTTGTTCCGTCCGAACCTCTTTCATTTAAAACTTTTTATCTGCAACCGCATCTTTGAAAGTTCCCCTATAAAAACCACTAATAGGCGATGCGGTTTCGAAAACTTCGCTATTCTACTGAGTAATGCCAAGGCAATTTCGTTGATGTTGTGTTTCCTTCGCGGTGGTGATACTATAAAAAAATACACTTTGACGAGATTATTTTCCATGAAACTTGAAAGCCCTCAGTGGACGCCATCTTCGATTGAATATAAATAATCTTTGCGACTAACGATGAAATGAAACACTGTAATACACACCAGTAACTATCCAATGTTACCAGTGATGTCTGGTTTTCCAATTGCCATCAACCTATAAAATCCGCTGCTGCTGATATTAAATAATTCCTTAACGATTACTAAAAATAAAGCTGATTGTGGAAGCGCTCGGAATTCTCAACTACTAAGGACCGGGAGGACCTATCTTACCTCTTACTGTCGTTACTCAATAACGCTACCAACATTCTTGTTGTTACGGCTACATAAATAGATAAGTTGGTAGTGGTTACGCAAACAGCTTGTGTGACTGTGGGTTGGGGCACCCCGAAGCCGCATTGCACAAACTCCGGGAGAGTCGGGAGAGTGCCCAGGCTATGCCGGGTGTCTCCTCTTTAGCGAACCGGTGTTAGGTGGAACTTGGAATTGACTGCCCCTGACCTTGATCTACTGTTGCGACAAGAGGTGGAATGGTACAAAAGGGTATATAAGGGAGCTCCTTCCTTCCCGCTCTGCTTAACTCCGAAGCAGTTGGGCCGGCGGGGTCGGGAACAGAGTCTCGTCACATTACCGGCGAGCTTCCTTGGCCCACTGTAATCTGTAAACTTCCACTAATACTTTAAAAAATGGGAAACCTTAGAACAAGTCCCACTACCAATCAAGCACAGTATAGACTCCACCGAGTTCGATAACGATTAGTGATTCTAATTGCTAAAGTAACGTTTATATTACGAAGCTTACAACTCGAGTGGCACTCACACTTCGCTTGTTCCGGTTATAAGGTGGACACTTTATCAAACTATAAAGCAACTGGACGGCATTCTTGACGACAAAGCGTAGTGCATGAATAATAAAATGTCAGTGCAACGTGTGGGGCCGTGCCTTACAGATCGCCCATACATTTAGAAATGGTTCACGATCCTTGCTCAACGCTGTAATAAAGCTTTATATCTGACGTTAAGTAAAAGCTATGATTAGCATAGTCAGATATGGCTGGATACCGAAATGGTATTGTGTTAAAAAAAGATTTTATTACGTGAAGGTAATTCCGATAAAGTTAATGTTATTCCTTCTGTCGGGTTAAAAGCCCTAC
The DNA here is from genome assembly GCA_963082485.1 of Eudonia mercurella. NCBI lineage: Eukaryota > Metazoa > Arthropoda > Insecta > Lepidoptera > Crambidae > Eudonia > Eudonia mercurella. Next base: position 16,597,868 of record OY720030.1, on the reverse strand, counting down.
CAATTAGGCCATCGTGACTGTATACCTACGACCCGAAAAAATTTGTCCACACTGTCTACTCACTTTGATAGTTTTTTGATAGATTTTCTTACCAAGGTAAGTAAAGCGAGACTTATTCAATGACAACCCATCGTCGTTATCCATGTTAACATTTTTACTATTCTAGAGTCAGTTAAGAATTGCAAGCTGCTATCGTATCTTCTTGAAAAAACGGAGCAACGTTGGAGGACCTGAGAGTACTAATGGCTATTTATCCATTCAGTTACAATTTTTTCTTTCAATGAAAACTTTTGTGCCTGACCGATTGCCACCCTGGCGAAGCCGCGGGCATAATTTAACAATATTATACAATGACTAAAAAACCTTACCAATAATTCAATAACCGATATATTGATTTCCAATACTATATAAATTCCTGTCACAATATTCCAATATTCTTAATTGAAGTTACATTCATAAATAATCTTCATCAGTTTTAATTTACTTACACATACCAAATAAATTAATACCAATAATCATAAAACTCTTATACAAGATTGACGCACGTCGCCTTAAGTTTTATTAATTTCCACATCAAGTTAAAACTCGGACCAAGTGATTGATTCCAAAAACAATTCAAGTTTCCACACGAGACGGAGAGCGTTCAACTCAATTTCTCACAACTCCTATTGTCTATAAACAATAACTGATTGTGAGTTGATAAATAATTAATTTCAAATTGAATGCGCTCAATTAATCTGCCGATATCACGCTGCGTCGTAATGATAACGAATGATGAAAGCAACGAATTAGTACGTTTTCATCGTTATAGTCTTTAATGCTGATGCACAAAATAAGAAGACTACAGAAGGTAAGCTTAATATAACACGGAATCTCACAACAGCGACAACTATACTCTTGTTAGTCTCCAGTATATTATAATAATATTGTTTTTTTTATATTAAAAGGAGGCAAACGAGCAGGCGCACCTGATGGAAAGTAATCACCGCCGCCCATGGAAAAAACAAAAGACTATCATCGATTACCGCAAGCAACACAACGGGCTCACCCTCCACCAGTAGCTCATAGAAAGACTGTATATCAGTGGTTTTCGAAGTGTAGTCTATTCTAGCCTCATCATTACAGTTGAGACGAAGACCGAGTACTTACCAAAAAACAAAAGACTATCGTCGATTACCGCAATCAACACAACTTTTAAGGAGGCAAACGAGCAGGCGAGTCACCTGATGGAAAGTAATCGCCGCCGCCCATGGACACCCGCAAAACCAAAGTATTCGCAGATGCGTTGCCGGCCTTGAGGAAGGAGTTGGATCTTGAGGAGGAAGTAGAAATTGGGAGGGGGGAGGGGTGAGAGATGGGCCTCCGGGCCTTTCACTCACCAGACGAAATACAACAGCAACGAGTGCCATTGTTTCACGGCGATACTCTTTGAGAGGGTGGTATTACGCCGGGCGAGCCGGCCCATTTCGTGCTGCAACGCAGCGTGGCTCTACCACTCAGACAGTGTCACTCAATTAGCACTACCCAGGGGTACGTGTAGGGTCTCAAGGGTAAACCTACGGACGCGAGTAACTTTAACCCCCAGAAACAACAAAAATGTATAACTGTAATTTTGTTAATGGCCAATATTATTATGACGTATATAACTTTTATTAACTTTAAAGTAATTTAAACTATTGTACAAATCATGTAACACTGAAGCTGTTGTTATCCCTAAAATAAAAAATAAAAACATTCAACATACAGTCCGTGCGCAGCTGTTACGATTTCGTGTCAGTGAGAATTTATCTTTAAGAGTTTATCTGAAAAGCTCGATGGCGCAGTGGTGAACGCGCCCGGTCTGCGAATGCTGAGGTTAAGCAACTTTCGCAAAGGCCGGTCATCGGATGGGTGACCAAACATGTATCATCTTGAGCTTCTCCGTGCCTCGGAAGGCACGTAAAGCCGTTGGTCCCAGCTGCATAAGCAGTCGTTAACAACCACCAACCCGCACTGAGCCCGCGTGGTGGTTTATGACCCGTTCTCCCTATCCATCCATAGGAAAAGCTCGTGCCCCAGCAGTGGGGACATAAAATGAGCTGATGATGATGATAATGATGATGAAGAGAGTTTATCTATGTGTGCGTTGCTCGAACGCGATTGTATGAAGCTTGCCTTCTGCAGTCTCCTTATTTTGCGTGTGATGTGAGATGCCGCAATGGTTAAAAATGAATAATGGTGGACATGGATTCGAACATGCTGGATAATGTTGAATCCCGCGGTGCAGTGGCGTTCCTGCGTTATACCTGCTATTTTGTTGTCTTGTTCGTTAATGAAGGAAGTAATCTGTTTAGGGTGTGCATTGGTGTCTTTACCCTATATTTGATAAGTCCAGATTATACACAGTCCCCCTTATTCATAAAAACTATTTAAGCATTATTTTGTTAAATATTGTTTTTTTTTTACCTTTATTTTTAAGTGTTAATTGCTACACTCAAGCTGAATTGAATTTTTATATAAAAATACAGTGAAAAAATTAAACGCCCACCCGACCCCGCCAGGAATCGAACCTGGGTCTTCCGCAATCCGGGCGGCTGCACTGACCATTATGCTACCGGGAAAGCTGACGTAAGTATTTTTAAAATGTCTTAGAGTGACATTAGTGCCATTTATCCAAAGGTATTTGCAACCGATGGACATGCAGATTCATCTTATATAAATAAATATAAATTTAACTTGAAATATGTGTTTAAAACGTATGTAGTACCGGTAGTGACAAAAGAATATACATTTATATACAATGAACCTAAAACTAAAAACCTTAAACAATATAATACAATAACTAAAATAAATTATTAAAAGGAGTCCCTTTAGGCAAGGTACCGAAGATACTGGCAGCGTTCCCCCTTTGAATTGCTAGACTAATTCTTTGTCCGAGGTAGCTGCCAGCTCTTCGGTCTCCTGTGATGTCGACTAACCTTTTTGCTATTTATTTATTTTTTTTTTTTTATTTTTTTATAAATATTGTTTTGTCAACGTCACACAAACGCCATTTTGAATTTGAGAAAAAGGGACAAAACAATGATTAACTAAATAATGCTGAAATAGATTTTATGAATAAGGGGGTTAATCTCTATTTTTGACAACCTCCGTAGCCGAGTGGCTTGCACGCTGGACTTTAGACGACGCTAACTCTGGTCCCAAGTTCGATTCCCGGTCGGATCAATGTCGAAAACGAACTTTTCGATATTGTCTTGGTGGTTGTGGTATCGTCCTTGTTTCTGATTTCTATAAAACGAGTGCTTTAGCTAATTACCTTGGGATCAGAACAGTGATGTTGTCAATTTTTTTTACTGAAACACTAACACTGATTAAAAGGGTAACTTAAATAGTTAAATGACTTTAAAAACATGATAATGTAGATATTCTGATTAGTTCTAATTTATGGCTGAAGATAAACTGTACCTCGTCACGGGTACTATTTGAATAAGTTATGGTCCACATTTGCAGATTCGTGAAGTCCCATAGTCATCACATCACGCTTACGCTTGAATTGATATGGGAAATACAAGTAAGGTAAAGCCACCAAAGAGTCAAAGAGTACGCACGACCAAAAAGTACGTATGCCTATACGCAATTCTATTTTTCCTTTTGGCAAACACACATTCATGGGAATCCAGCCCGCCCCGCTGTCACTCTAGTGGGACGGACGCGCCGCCGTATCGTCAAGCACCGCCGTCACTTACGGTACGGGAGTACGGGAGTACGGGGGGTACGGGAGTTTATCAGCGAAACTTTGTCTTACAGTGAAAGAACTGCTTCTAATTAAAGACTGCTCAAATATTTTGTTTTGTAAAGAATTTAGCTTATGAGGCTCTTTATGAATATGTAAAGTAAAAAAAAATATTTATACAAAATAATTTAAATGTAGCACGTTATCTTGGCGCCCGAACAGTGACATAAACTGCTATATACGCAGGCCTCATTAAAACCTGAAAAAGACATACATGGCAAATTAGTAATAATATAAAAATTATTATTAACCACTTATTCACAAAAGTTTCATCTACACTCCAAGTGAAATAGAAAATAGTTTACAACACTGAACAACACTACAATCAAATAGTCCAAAAGGCTTGAATGTATAATATTTCAGTTCACGTAACCCAGCGTCTGTATCTCTTTGGCAATGAAGAACGTTGAAACTAAATCAATTTAAACTTTTGGTTTTTACACACCGTCAAGATGAAGAAATAGCGAACGCTGGCTCCAGCCCGTGGAATATAAGCATCACTTCAATGAATACTAAGTAGGTACCATATTGACTGCATGCACACATTATGTCATAGGTAAGTAGTTGCTAAAAGATTTAATTTTATTCAATTAATAGCGCTGCGGTACTCTTCGGTAGTGCGTGCTCTTAGGTGGCTTTACCCTAGAGATCGGGCCTAACCTACCACATTAGTCTAGTGTGGGATGGTAGGTGCTAACGACTGCTGTCTTATGACAACAACTGGTAGCATTTTCGCTTCATCATCATCATCATCATCATCTCAGCCAAAAGACGACCTCTGCTGGACAAAGGCCTCCCAAGGATCTCCACAACGACCGGTTTTGTGCTGCTCGCATCCAACCAAAATTCTTAACAAAAACCAAACCGTAGAAATACGTAAATATCTTATTCAATTCACGAACGCATTAGTAACAAAAATTCCTCATTCAGAAAAAAACTTCGGACGATCAAACGAAATAATTAGAAAAAAAACTATACCAATTTACCATTGACAGTTCTGGTGTTATAAGCACCGATTGATTGGCATCTACAACCTTATATCTCATCCCAACAGTCGTGGCGACCGTCTCGACTAGCTTCGGGTGCCATTTATCCAATTAACATAACCATAAAATATATGTTTCAGTTATTTAAGGCTGGCCACGCTGACAACCGTCGCCGGACGGTTTCCAATTACTAATTTATACCTAATTGCCTTTCCATGTATCACTATAAATTATGACAACGTAATGAGCTTGAAAATGGAATAAACACCATTTTATATTTTCTTAAACGACGCTCAGTTTTAAGTCTAATAGGCAATTAAGTTCTCTTTCACACGATTTAGTGCGGTCACGTCAAACACTGTGAAATAATCGTCGGTGCGTGGGCGCTTAGACCTATTCAGACGTCTGTTGGCCCACGAACTAAGAAATCACATCGTTATTCGAATGAATGGAGACAATTGAATTCGCCGAAATTAGCATTATTTGTATATTTAGACATGTAGGTATTTCATAAAATCATTAATTCTGTTTATAGACAAATAAATTTAATTACAGACCTGCTAATATAACTAGACGGTCTTAAAGTCTTAAAGGTATTAAACCAAAGAGGCGAATTTAATTTACATTTTTATATCAATTGTGCTTTATCAATATCAAAACTTCTGGTCTCTAATTAGCACTATTATCATTATCATCTGTCTTAAGTTATTATATGGGGAGATCTGATGACCCAATGCGGGTTGGTGGGGTTTGACGCCTGATATCGTACAATAACAGCCGGAACCAATGGGTTCCGTGAGTTCCTTGTGTGCTTACCGAGAAACAGAGGAACAAGAGATACTTAGATATTTTTATTTGGTCGCCCTTCCGGTGACCCGGCATTGCGAAGGTTGCTAAACTTGCAAGATCATAACCCAAAAGTCATTTATTTCGAACTTCTCCATTCGCGTACTGGCGTATATGTAGTAAAATAATAACTATGAGTAATTACAACACCGGTCCGCACTGAGCAGTGTCAGATGGAAATTTGAGACTAAGAGGTGTTCACTGTTCATTTGTTTGGAGAAAATAATGATTGGCCAACCCATTAACGTCATAAAGGTAAACAAAAGACAACTCTCGCATATCACTGCATAACAGCACGTATGGCTTTAAATTTTTTGACGTGTACGAAAGAGGATTAAATGCAATCGTGGTGGCGAACTTCTTGACGAGAAAGTAAAGAGTCTTAATGTTCAGTTTTTCGGCGAATATTAACTTTGTTATTTTTTATTTAACGATCACGAGTGTTGGCAAATACAACAAATCAGTGCAACATCAATTTTCAAATTTCTATAAGATCTCAGTAAAGTACCACGTATTTATTAATAGATACCTAAAGGTTTAGGGATCAATATATTTTTTTTAAATTCATTTTTAAAACTTTTTGATAACACTCATTACCATCTACAGTTAAATATATATAATATATCGCAATATCTCCCTTACTACGACACCGGCTAAATATAAGCCATTAATTACTATAACAAACAAAAAAACTATTTTCCAATATCTTCGTAAAATTACACTGGCCAAATGTGCAAACTACACCAAACCATAAATTAAGAAAAAAAACTTCAAAAAGGTAAACAAAACAGGGACTTCTTGGCGGGAAAGTGAAGAGTCATGTCTACGGTTTTGTTTTATTTTCGAAAATTTGTGTTATATCGAATATTAATGTGAAATAATGGTGGATTATTAACCGTTAAGTGTTCGTGAGTATGCATGAGTGTTGGCAAATGAAACAAAACAGTGCAACGTCACTTTTCAAACTCTCTCAAGAAGTCCGCCCGAGGACTTAGTAAAGCCCCATATCTTTACTGAGATACTCGAGGGGTTGGGGGGTATATCATTTCTTACTTCTCATTTTTATTATCATTCATAATCATCATACAGAAAAGAAATATTGTTTATTTATGTATTACTTGTTAGAAAAATTACTTTGACATTGGCTAAATGTGCAAAGCCATCAACAAAAAGAAAAAAAAAAAAACACGACTATCATAACAACATCACTCACTACACAACAGTACGTATGGCTTAACAATTTGACGTAGGAAAGCGATTTTAATGAAAACGTGGCGGCGCGGCGCGCAACCGCAGCCCGCCAACAAGTAGCAATTACGCGGCATAAATCGATCGAAACAACGACCTCTGCCAATGCGGCTGGCATAGTGATGAGCATTGATCTCTGGCGCAATATACAATTCATTGAGTGTTATGATCATATCGTTTACATTGAAAATATCCTTTTTTTCTTTCGCTAGTGTATTTACAAGGCTTTTTGAAAAAAAGTATAAGGACGGCCTACTAATAATTCCTAAAACTGTGCTGTGATAACTTTATAATCAGTAGAAAAAAGCATATAGGTAATTCTTTACAACAATTTTATAATTTTGTTATCCATTTTTAGCGGCTCTGTTGAAACTTACTGTATGTATAAGTACCGCCATTGAGGTCTAGCGGCTAGATCAACGATCTCACACCTGGGTGTAAGAGAAAATGTCCCGGTTTCCAAGCATAGGGTATACTTGCGGCACGCGACCGCAGCCTGCCAAGTAGCAATGACGCGGCATAAATCGAGGGTGAATCGAAACAACGACCTCTGCCAATGCCAAGTCAAGCCAAGTCATACTCGTGAACGGGTGCTGCCTGTGGAGGCTGGTCTGCTCTTGCATACTATTAATTTTATTATGTTTAACTATATATTGTTTTCTAAAGTTTACGCGAACACTACACATTTAAATGAAACAACTTTTACGGATCTGCTCTGTAAGCTCTTTCTCTTTCTTGCTCTTTCTTGCTCTTTCTCTGTAAGCTCTTTCTGCGTAAAACGGAACGCACCCGATTAAATTAGATGAGGGTATACAAGCTACTAACTAATTATGAGATGACCAACACCTCAGTCTCCCTGTGACCACGGACCCTGCAAAGGATCCGAAACGTCAGGATAAACATTAAATAATGTAAAGTAAAATAAACGCGAGTAGATCCGTAAAAGTTGTTTCGTTTAAATGTTTAACTATAGTTTAACTTTGTTTTTTCTTAGACAATTTTGACTTTTATAGTACTATATGACATTGTGAAAATTTTAACTAGATGTTAAATTTGCAAACTTAGATATTATTATTATTTTTTTGTTGTGTTGTGATTGTCGTTTATATTTTGTGTTTTTATTTGTGATGGAAAGTGTCCTTTTATGATAGGGCATTTTCCAATATTTTTGACACTTAATGGAGAAAAGAGCACAAGTACAAGGTCTCCCGCCCAGAGTAGACTTACGAACCGATGGCATAATGACGTTCATAAGAGCTATTTGTAAACTAAAAAAACTGATTTAAAATTTTTAATATTAATTTTATTTTTTTAATTTAGTTAAGCAACCAAGTATAAATAACCGTGGTAACGTGGTTATGAAGATTTAATTTTCCATACTAAGACTGAAATTTATTTTATTAAAATATATTTGTTAATTTCCGCTATGTTTGGACTTCTGTTTATGCTTGACTATGAGGTTGACGACCAAGAACAACATATCAGCTTGATCTAGGGTTGTCACTTTACAATTTTACTTAGTAACAAAGAACCTTAATATCTCGGACATCTGGTTTATAAAATATTTTATAAATATTCAATTCAGCTTCAGTGCAGCAATTAGCACTTAAAAATAAAAAGTAAAATTTACTATTGCGTTGTGTTATCAAATTTGAGGTATTTTATCTGAAAAGATGAATCTGCATAGCAATCGGTTGCAACAACCTTTGGATAGATGGCACTGTGCCGCAATTAGCACTCAAAAAATTAAAAAGCAGTGACAAAATTCAGCGCTTACGTCAGCCTTCCCGGTAGCATAGCGGTCAGTGCAGCCGCCCGTATTGCGTAAGACCCAGGTTCGATTCCTGGCTGGGTCGGGTGGGCGTATAATTTTTTTTCACTGTATTTTATAAATCTAATATATAAAATTCTCGCGTCACAGTTTTCGTTGCCATACTCCTCCGAAACGGCTTGACCGATATTGATGAAATTTTTTGTGCTTATCCGGTATCTATGAGAATCGGCCAACATCTATTTTTCATCCCCCTAAATGTTAGGGGTAGTCCACCCCTAAATTTTTTTTTATTTTTTATGGCAAAACAACGTTTGCCGGGTCATCCGGTATCTATGAGAATCGGCCAACATCTATTTTTCATCCCCCTAAATGTTAGGAGTAGTCCACCCCTAAATTTTTTTTTAATTTTTTATGGCAAAACGACGTTTGCCGGGTCAGCTAGTTATTTTATAAATGTTTAATTCAGCTTCAGGGCAGCAATTAGCACTTAAAAATAAAAAGTAAAATTCATCTAGTGTTTTTTAGTTTTATGTTCATAATTTTCCGGGGTTCTATGAACGGTATCTGCTATATATACTCTGGATTATACAGGTATTATCAGACACCCTATATAGATCATTCTTTACAGCATAGTTACAATTGTGCTATCCAATAGTACCGGCTTTGTTGAAACTTAAAGTAGGTACCTAAGTAAGGTCTCATACCTGGGTCTAAGAAACAATCTATGAAAGTCCCAGTTTCCTAGCATATGGTATACTTGCGGCGCGCGACCGCAGCCCGCCAAGTAGCGATGACGTGGTATTAATCGAGGGTGGATCAGATCAAAGACCTCTGCCAATGCGGCCGGCATAGTGATGAGCATTGATCTCCGGCGCAATATAAAATTAATTGAGTGCTATGATCGTTGCGTGGTCTGTATATATGCATGCATAGTCGTTAAATATCTTTCCTAAATGCCAAAAAAACATTGATAGACAATATGACATCATGAAATCAGTCATCAGTCGAAAAATTGTGTAGGTAACACAATTAGAATTAAGTTAGTTATTTTGTGAATAAATGAATCATTATAATTTTTCTACACGTTTGTGCTGGCTTTATTGAAATTTGCTATAGTATATATAAGTATAACGCCTCAGGTCTAGTTGTTAGATCATTCATACCTGAGTCTAAGTGAAAATCGGAAAAAGCAATAGCGTGGAATATATCGAGGATGGACCGAAACAACGACCTCTGCCAATGCGGCCGGCATAGTGATGAGCATTGATCACTTGCGCAATATACAACTCATTGAATATTATAGTCTCCTTATTTTGTGGGTGCCTACGACCGACAGGCTACAAAATGTAGTGTTGCTTTGCTGAAATGAACCTTAACGCGGGGGCACAGAGTAAACAGATGCAGTTTATTATTATGATGGTTGCGCGATGAGTACGCTTGCATTGAGAGTATCTTTCTTTTGTTTCGCTCGTGTACTTATTAATAAACGCTTTTTTGAAGAAATGTTAGGTCGGCCTACTAAATCCTAAGCTATGATAGCTTTATAATCAGTAGAAAAACCTTTAGAGATATAGAATATTTTGTTTATCAAATTATAATGTTGCTGTACCTACATTTTTGTCGCATTCACTACCTTCACCACCTCACACCTCTCCGCCTCACCACCTTACCACCTCACCACCTCACCACCTCACCACCTCACCACCTCACCACCTCACCACCTCACCACCTCACCACCTCACCACCTCACCACCTCATCTGATTCTTATCCATAACAACAATGTTATCAATATTGTTTTCTAAAATTTACGCGAACACTACACATTGAAATAAAACAACTTTTACGGATCTACTCGCGTTTATTTTACACATTACTTTTTAATGTTTATCCTGACGTTTCGAACCCTTTGCAGGGTCCATGGTCACAGGGAGACAGGGACACTAGGGAGTCTAGTCTAGTACTGGGGAGATTTTAATGTTATCAATAGTTTTGGGTACCGTCCGACATTTAGTTATATAAGATAGCTGGTGCCTCATCATCATCATCATCATCATCATCAGCTCATTTTATATCCCCACTGCTGGGGCACCAGCCCTTCCTATGGATGGATAGGGAGAACAGGCCATAAACCACCACGCGGGCCCAGTGCAGATTGCGGATACATTTTTGGTCACCCATCCGATGACCGGCCTTTGCGAAAGTTGCTTAACCTCAGCACTCGCAGACCGGGCGCGTTAATCACTGCGCCATCGAGCTCCTCAGTAGGTAGGCTGGTCACCAGTAGTTGATTCTGAGTGAAGTGTACTGCTATTTTAAGCATTACTTTTACTTAGTCTCTGATCATCAGATAATCATCAAGGGTCAGTTCAAAATAAGGAGCGTTATTTAAAATAGTGTAGGTAGGTAGGTATACAGTTTTTCTGCAATATAATATTTTTAAAACCTACAAAGGTATATTTATAATCTTTTCTAGTTTCCTTAACCTTTGAAGTTACGTCACTAACAATGGAAAAGTGGACAGTGTTTTGTTTCACCTGTTAAGAAGGCGTGTCGTCCTTCAAGAATTATTTATTGCCGACTGCGAAAGGGCTGACTCGTTTATTATAGTGGATAGAAATAACGTTGTGAAGTAACTTATATAATCCACTCACGTTGCGAACTGAACGCGTGTCTCTTCGTGCCAATAATATAATCGTTGGGGAGGTTACGGTGCGAAATTCGGCTATTGGGTTCACGGAGTATTATATTCAAATAAATAAGGTGAGCAAATCAATAATAATCTACACCAGAGCCTTCATCATCATCATCAGCTCGTTTTATGTCCCCACTGCTGGGGCACGAGCCTTCCTATGGATGGATAGGGAGAATGGGCCATAAAACACAACGCGGGCCCAGTGCGGGTTGGTGCTTGTTAACGACTGCTAATGCAGCCGGGACCAACGGCTTTACGTGCCTTCCGAAGCACGGAGAAGCTCGAGATGATACATTTTTGGTCACCCATCCAATGACCGGCCTATGCGAAAGTTGCTTAACCTTCGGCGACTGGGCGCTTTAACCACTGCGCCATCGAGCTCAGAGACAACAGAGCCTAAAATTCAGTATAATAAAATGTTTGTTGAACAAATCAATCTTTTTAACAACATAGAATGTTGTTTAAAACAGTGACAGTGTCACCAACAACGCCAAACAACAGAAAGTGATCCATTCCATTCTTTGATACAGTCTAAACAAACCACTCACCATAATAAGAACATTTGGAAACATTACATAAATGAATGGATGGATG